>OZ020616.1:59251815-59614524 GCA_963971575.1 Liopterus haemorrhoidalis | reverse complement strand
ATTTTCCCATGCATTCCTATTCAAATCTGAGAATGATTGTAGAATGAGTAACTGCGGTGAATGTGGATAGAAATGCATGAAGAATATTATTTATTTTCCCATGCATTCCTACCCGAACCAGAATAATTGTTTTACGAGAGACTGCGTTGAATGTGGAAAGAAATACATGGAAGAATATTCTTATTTTCCCATGCATTCCTACCCGAACCAGAATAATTGTGGAACGGGAGACTGCGTTGAATGTGGAACGAAATGCATGGAAGAATATTATTTTCCCATGCATTTCTATCCGAATCAGAATAATTGTGAGACTGCGCTGAATGCAAAAAGAAATGCATGGATGATAGAATGACCTTGAAATGAAAGACTGAACCCTTATTTCTTTGTTAACAACCTCTGTATTTACATTATTTTTAATAAATAAATATAAAATAAACAGCATTATTATTTCGATAAATACCCACCTAATAAATCCTCTCTGGGGTTGGTTTTTATCTTTCAGATGACGAGAAAGTAAAGAGTAAGTATTAATATATATATTTAGTTGAGCAAAGGGAGTAGCCCTTGAGGTGGTGAGTATGTATATTATATATATAGACTACGCGAGATGAAAGACTGAACCCTTATTTCTTTGTTAGCAATCTCTGTATTTGCATCATTTTTAATAAATATAAATAAAATAAACCGCATTATTATTTCAATAATTACCCACCTAATAAATCCTTTCTGGGGTACCTATTTCAAGGTATAGGGTACCTACTACTGCAATGGGTGCTCTCCACAACCCTTACAGGTTCTGAGATATTAATAAAATAAAATTCCAAAATTAAAAACCCCAAATTCTGAACCCCTGAGGCGCTACAGGGCATTTTTAATTTTTTTTCAACCCTTAAGAGTTATAGGGTTGGTTTCGGATACATAGGCACAGAAGGGTATAAGTACTCTACATCCACTATGGGAACCCTGTAACCCTTCTAGTTTTCGAGATATTAAATAAATAAAATTCACTATTCCCCAAAACAACCCTTATTCACTGGCCATATACCGTCGATGGACAAAAATTTGTTATCAGTAAATAAATTTTAAGGGTTGAAATTAGGGGATGAAACTTTTAAGCATATGTTTTAAGTGTTCTACTACACTTTCGTACCCCAATTTTATCCACCTAGTTTTGTCGGATAGCTGGTAAATTTTTGTCTGTGAAAAACACGATATTTTACATATTTCAAGGTATTTCAAAATTTGAATCTTAAATATGAGTGGGGGGGGGCTTAAACACCGCAAAATATGTGGAGTCTTGGATTTGAGAAGGGTTATAGAAAGGGGGGGTAAAAAACACGTTAAAAACCCCAAATTCTGAACCCCTGAGGCGCTACAGGGCATTTTTTATTTTTTTTCAACCCTTAAGAGTTGGTTTCGGATACATAGGCACAGAAGGGTATAAGTACTCTACATCCACTATGGGAACCCTTTAACCCTTCTAGTTTTCGAGATATTAAATAAATAAAATTCACTATTCCCCAAAACAACCCCTATTCTGTGGCCATATACCGTCGATGAACAAAATTTCTCTATCGGCAAATAAATTTTAAGGGTTGAAATTAGGGGATGAAACTTATAAGAGTATGTTTTATATGTTCTACTACCCCCTGATGCACCAATATCAACCACCTATTTTATCGCAAATTTTTGTCCGAGAAAAAACACTGTTTTCACACATTTCAAAGTATCCGGCGATTTGGTATCAGGAGACTAGGAATGCAAAGAGGTAGCTAACAGTTTTTTGGGATTTTCTCGGGAACTGTAAGGGCTAGGGTCTCCAGATTAGGTACGTTTCTTCACAGGGTCCCTTAGTATATTCTGTTAAAATTTCAACCCTCTATCTCTTAAGGGTGTAATGTTATTAAGTGTTTTTTATATCTCGCAACCCTTACAAATTAGAGGGTTGGTTTTCAGTATGCAGGTACTTCATGGCCTTCAGATCCTGCAACCAGCAAGGGTGCCCTACAAACCTTGTAGTTTTTGAGATATTAAATTAATAAAGTACAGTGACGTCACATATTAAAGCAAAAAAAAATATTTTGTTTTATTAATATCTCGAAAACCAGCAGGGTTGTAGGGTTCCTATTGTGGCTGTAGGGTCCTAAGGTCTTATAGTAAGTACCTACTAAAATCCAACCCCCTAACAGGTAAGGGTTGCGAGATATAAAAAACACTTAATAACTTACCTCCCTTAAGAGATAGGGGGTTGAAATTTTAATAGAATATACTAAGGGCCTCTGTGAAGAGACGTACCTAATCTGGACACCCTAGCCCTTACAGTTCCCGAGAAAATCCCAAAAAACTGTTTGCTACCTCTTTGCATTCATAGTCTCCTGATACCAAATCGCCGGATACTTTGAAATGTGTGAAAACAGTGTTTTTTCATGTACAAATTATTCCCGATAAAATAGGTGGTTGATATTGGTGTATCAGGGGGTAGTAGAACATAGAAAACATACCCTAATAAGTTTCATCCCCTAATTTCAACCCTTAAAATTTATTTGCCGATAGAGAAATTTTGTTCATCGACGGTATATGGCCACAGAATAGGGGTTGTTTTGGGGAATAGTGAATTTTATTTATTTAATATCTCGAAAACTAGAAGGGTTAAAGGGTTCCCATAGTGGATGTAGAGTACTTATACCCTTCTGTGCCTATGTATCCGAAACCAACTCTTAAGGGTTGAAAAAAAATAAAAAATGCCCTGTAGCGCCTCAGGGGTTCAGAATTTGGGGTTTTTAACGTGTTTTTTACCCCCCCTTTCTATAATCGTTCTCAAATCCAAGACTCCACATATATTGCGGTGTTTAAGCCCCCCCCCACTCATATTTAAGATTCAAATTTTGAAATACCTTGAAATATGTAAAATATCGTGTTTTTCACAGACAAAAATTTACCAGCTATCCGACAAAACTAGGTGGATAAAATTGGGGTACGAAAGTGTAGTAGAACACTTAAAACATATGCTTAAAAGTTTCATCCCCTAATTTCAACCCTTAAAATTTATTTACTGATAACAAATTTTTGTCCATCGACGGTATATGGCCAGTGAATAAGGGTTGTTTTGGGGAATAGTGAATTTTATTTATTTAATATCTCGAAAACTAGAAGGGTTACAGGGTTCCCATAGTGGATGTAGAGTACTTATACCCTTCTGTGCCTATGTATCCGAAACCAACCCTATAACTCTTAAGGGTTGAAAAAAAATTAAAAATGCCCTGTAGCGCCTCAGGGGTTCAGAATTTGGGGTTTTTAATTTTGGAATTTTATTTTATTAATATCTCAGAACCTATAAGGGTTGTGGAGAGCACCCATTGCAGTAGTAGGTACCCTATACCTTGAAATAGGTACCCCAGAAAGGATTTATTAGGTGGGTAATTATTGAAATAATAATGCGGTTTATTTTATTTATATTTATTAAAAATGATGCAAATACAGAGATTGTTAACAAAGAAATAAGGGTTCAGTCTTTCATCTCGCGTAGTCTATATATATAATATACATACTCACCACCTCAAGGGCTACTCCCTTTGCTCAACTAAATATATATATTAATACTTACTCTTTACTTTCTCGTCATCTGAAAGATAAAAACCAACCCCAGAGAGGATTTATTAGGTGGGTATTTATCGAAATAATAATGCTGTTTATTTTATATTTATTTATTAAAAATAATGTAAATACAGAGGTTGTTAACAAAGAAATAAGGGTTCAGTCTTTCATTTCAAGGTCATTCTATCATCCATGCATTTCTTTTTGCATTCAGCGCAGTCTCACAATTATTCTGATTCGGATAGAAATGCATGGGAAAATAATATTCTTCCATGCATTTCGTTCCACATTCAACGCAGTCTCCCGTTCCACAATTATTCTGGTTCGGGTAGGAATGCATGGGAAAATAAGAATATTCTTCCATGTATTTCTTTCCACATTCAACGCAGTCTCTCGTAAAACAATTATTCTGGTTCGGGTAGGAATGCATGGGAAAATAAATAATATTCTTCATGCATTTCTATCCACATTCACCGCAGTTACTCATTCTACAATCATTCTCAGATTTGAATAGGAATGCATGGGAAAATTATATTCTTCCATACATATCTTTCCACGTTCATCACAGTTTCCCATTCCACAATCAATCTCAGATTTGGATAAGAATTCATGGGAAAATAAACAATATTCTTCCATTCATTCCTATCCACATTCATCAAAGTCTTTCATTTTCCAGTCACTTCCAACCATTCTTCTCCACATTCAACTCAATTCCACTTAATTTTTTTTTTCTTTATTTCATCCACTTTTTTTTCCACATTCATTCTTTCTCAATATTTTTTTTTACAATCTTTATTTAATGCCTATCCACACCAACAAACACAGTTTTAGTTTTTACATAAACAATAATTTGTACAAAATATGATACAGAATACAAATCAATACAATAATAAGGGAGTCTTATAATAATAACGGAGATGATTTCAAATATTCCAACTCAAAATATTCACAAATATTGTTCTTTTATATATGATTCCTTTTAAATATCGTGTTTTACAAAATTCCTATTAATTTTACAAAATAAGTAAAATTAATTTATCAGATAATATTTTTAAAAAAATTTACCAACTAATTTACTGTTGAAATAATTTTATTTTTTGAAAATATTTCAATTTAATTTGTCAACTAATCAAAACTTAAATTTATTTTTCAAAAAATTTACCAACTTATTTACTGTCTAATTAATTTTCTATTACGAAAAAAATTTATTTTAATTTGTTTTTCAAAAAAATTACCAATTAATTTACTTTCAAAATAATTTCGTTTAATTAATTTTCCAACTAATCATAACTTGAATTTATTTTTAAAATAATTTACGAACTAATTTACTGTCAAAATTATTTTATTTTTTGAAAATATTTTAATTAAATCTGTCAACTAACCATAACTTGAATTTATGTTTCATTTTATATCAAAATAATTATATATTTTCAAAATATTTAAATTTGTAAACGAATCATAAATTGACTTTATTTTTAAAAAAATTTATCAACTAATTTACTGTCTATTTAATTTTATTTTTTTAAAATATATTAATTTAATTTGTGAACTAATCATAATTTGCATTTATTTCACAAAAATACCAATACCAACTAATTTACTATCAAAATAATTTATTTTTCCAAATCATTAATTTAATTTGTCAATTAATCTTAATTTTTTCAAAAAATTATTAACTAATTTACTGTCCAAATAAAATAATTTCATTGCTTTACAATGTTTCAAGATCATCTATATTTTCGTGCAAATATTCAACCCCAAATATTTATTATTTATTTATTTTATTTTTATAATTTCCCACGTAAGTTGTAAACATTTACCAGGCGGGCCCAAACCTGGTAAATGGGGCCCTTACGCCCTACACAGGAAATATATTCAACTACTATACTGTTCAATGTTGAAATATTAAATAAAAATATTAAATTATCAATTAATTAAATAAATAATAAACAAATAATACATCCCCCAACGATCTGGCGATACTAGTGCTCCTATTATCTTTGCACACTGATTTTATTTATGAAATGAGGGCTGAGTCAACCCCTGGGCTGAGTGCACAGGAGTGTGGAATATGAATTCCGCAGTGGTGTCCGGGAACTGAATCCCAGTCACAGTCTTACGGAGCCACCGTACCTCGAGTTAATTAAATAAAATTTACAAAATCAATCAAAAATGAAACATTGCAAGCCGTGAAATAATTTAAATTTTGTCAGTGCATCAGTAGGTATATTGTCCATTTATTTCTTAACATTAAATTTCCAAAAAAATGGACATCGTAAGTTATCGATTGGTTTTCAAAATGATTAGTATTAATGATTAGTTTCCAAATTAGCTTTTCATTAAAAAAAAAAAAAATACTGATTAGTTTACAAATATAAAATTATTAAAAAAATTAATATTGATTAGTTTACCAATTTATTTTAAATTTGTAAAAAAGCGCAAATAACAATTTTTGCTGAGCACTAAAAATTGTATCTAACTAAATTTCTAAAAAATTTAATATTATTAATTTGTTTCTAAATTGGTATTTAATTTCTAAAAATCAAAATACTGATTAGTTTTCAAACTAATTTTAAATTGCTAAAATAATGCAAATAGCTATCATTACTGAACGCTAAAAATTTACTTAACTAGTTTTCGAAAAAAAAATTTAAAAAGTATTTAATTAAAAAACGCTAATAGCAAACGTTGCTATAAATATTGTACCTAAATTTCTATATGTTTGATTAATTAATATTTAATTTCTAAAAAATAAAATTGATAATATTTGTTTCCAAACTATTCTTTAATTTTTTAAAAATAAAATTATTGTTCACTTTTTGGACCAATATTAAATGTCCAAACAAATTGGACTTTATCGAATGGTCTCGGAACAAATTCAAAATAATTAGACAGTATTGATTACTTTCCGATTAAATCAAAAATATCCATGTTTAATAAATCTTATTTAGAAACGAACTGAAAATATTTCGAGTCAAAATTTGAAATAATCTCCCTAAAATATTATATTTCATTACTTTAAATACCTGTATGTACCCCAGAATAAAAGTGTATTAACTATAATTTTTCATAAAATTATATTTTTTTTTTTGAAATGCATATGGTATCATCTTTCAAATTCAATTTTTTATTTCTATTTTTATTGATATTAGATATATTGCATTGATAATATTAAATCCATGTATGGTACTAAAGATACGATGTTCAATTTCCTCTTTTGTAAATTTGTTACGAGTTTTAATACACTTTTATTCTGGTGTACATATATAGAATTCTTATACAGCTTCATCGCTTGTGGAAATTTTGGCTGAATTCTTTTTTCTGAACTCCATCAATCCGGACATCTGTTTCTGTCCGTACTGGAACATCTTCCCCGTATTGTCATAGAAACTGCGGAAACAGTCTTTGTGGTGTGCATTCAAATCCCAACCGAGGGTGAATTGTTACTAATTCTTGTCATGTTTAAGGTTGCGTAATCTCTAAACGAGGAGATTGTGGTGACAGTACGAGTGGTGAGGTGAGGGACCTGTGGTATCGCAGAACCCAGAACACTCCGAAACCCAGAGAACCGGGCCGGACTAGCTTGTCAGGTCACCCGCACAGGTAGTGTGAAGAACCGGGGAATGCTGCAACAAAGGAATGCTTCCGGCGCCAGACAGAAATAAAGCTTTCCGCTGGCGGCGATAATGCCGGTTATTCGGGTTAATCCCTTAAAAGGGAGCTCCCCCGAAGGGTTGATGGATAGCCAGAATCCAGGTATGTTAGTGAACCAGCTCTGAATGTGGGAAAGTACGATCTGACACAGGGCATGCGAGTCCAACACCGGTCTCCAAGCCCGGAGGCCGCGGGTCGCGACCCCAACCTGTCCCTCTACCGCACCAACTCCATCCGCGACCTAAAACTCCACGAGAGAAAAAGCAACCCCATGACAAGAATATTTTTAATTTATCACCGAATGCCACCATGGAGATGGTTTCCACAGTTTCCACTTGGGGACAGCAAAAGCCTCCTTACTGGGCGCTGAAATTTGCGCCCAATTACTCCTGAAACAAATACTTTACATTAAAAAACAATTAAATTTATTTCAGCAGGCAGTATTGGATTTTGAAACGTGGAGTTGTTCTTAAATCAAATTAAATTAAAATGTTCCTTGTAGCCATGAATAATATTAGTTCACATAACCGAGCTCCTACTGTAATTGAATGAATAACAATACTGAATTGAAAAATCTTAAAACTTACCGAAAATTATCCTTCCTTTTGAAAACTGCATTGTAAGTTGGGTCCGAGCGTCCGATATGTTGGCGGAAACCGGCCGGACACTTGCTGATATCGTGTAGAATCTCCGGTAAAATCACTTCCAGAAAATGAGACTGGAAATAAATTATAAATTAAAAAAACACATATATTATATCTACGGTTTTACTAAATAAAAACAAAAATATATAAAATTTGTTGCAATAATTTTGTCCAATAAATCATTTATCTTTAAAATTTCCAAGTTAAAATTATTAAATAAACACCTGCATTTATTGAGCTGAATATTACAATGTTAACTTCACTAATGACCGGATTGCCTTATCTATATAATCCTACAAGAATGTGCCAATTAATGACCTCGATTTATGCGACGCAAAAAATTAATAAAATATAACATAGAAATATTATAAAAAATAGCCAAAAATGCTATAAAAAAATCTAAATATTCAATATTAAGGCCCTAATATTGTAAAATAAATGAACACTCACATATTTTTTTTTATTTCCGAAGCCAAGCAACAGACTCCAACATTTTCCTCGAATTTCTCAATAATATAATTTAAATTTTTATTTCAGTGCCCTTTTAAATTATTTTTTTATCATCTTCATTTCAAAATTCGCTATTTTTGCACTATTTTCCAATAACTTTTTTGAAAAATATTCACCGCAAAAAAATGCGTGCTCCTTCGTTGGGAGCCATAACACAATGACGCCGTGACGTAACAAAATTATTGCCCACACTTTCAGCGATTGGAATTTTTGAAATATCCAAGCCCAGTAATGTCTTATACACTTAATTTAAAAGAAAATTGATAAAAAAAAATAACATAATTAACAAAGACAATTTTTATAAGGGCTATTTTAAATTTGAGCACATGAAGATGATAAATAAATAAAGATTTGAGTGGAGATTTTTCACAAAAGCGAACGCCTTGACTTAATTAAAACGGATGCTGTTTTAATCTGTATTCAGGGACTTAAGTAATATCTCTACAGGTTGCCATAAGAGCCTTAACAAGATTGGAAATGATTAATAACTAGCTGTCGTGCCCGGCGTCTGTTCCTCCATTTACCTCTCCCTCTGCCGCCTGTTCCCCTTGCATATCAACTGCTGTTATGATAATTAGGTATAGAGTTCATATCATTGATACATTTAGGGATATATTTCCATATAATTTTAAATGTTTTCACTTAATTGTAATTGTTTAAAAGAATTCTGGTAGCCAAACGTTAAATCGTCTGTACCTGCTACTTGACCGCTGAGCAAGGGCATGGACGTGAGTTCTATTCCTGCTTATGCCAAATAATTTGTGTAAAAATATTTATACAAATTATAGGCTCTGCTTAGCCGTTCGCAACCGGCTTTAAACTGTAGGTTGCTTTCTGTGTACGCTAAAAATGGACGTAATACTGACCATATTACATTAGAGTACGTTCATCTGAACTTCATCACAGGGTATCATAAATTACGTCACCAATTCTGCCCGAGAAAACAGCTAATCACATTGACGTACATTAGGATTTTAAACAATTGTTGTGGAAACCAAACACACAAAATCATGTATTTCAAATACATTTTTACTCATTTTAGTACACGGTATACCTTGAAACGTACGATAAATAAATAATAATAACGGAAATAAACAAACAACATCGCACAATACGCCTAGTTAAACACAAATCAAAGTAAGTGACTCCACTGAAATGTGTTAAGCTATAGTGCGTTCAATGGTGAGTTTGCAGTACAGGGCATATGGAGTAGTTCTTTTTCATACTCTCTAATGGGTTTACGCAATGACGCTATCCTATTTTTGCTTGTCGACGTTGCCAGCTCTAAAACGCACTGATCTGTGAAGACGCAGTATTCTACAAATGGCCATTTGTTTTTGTTGAGTGTTCTTTTGAGTTTTATAAGAGTTGATTTTTGTAAATCATACGAGTTTTTCATATTTTTATAATTGACATATTTGACACTTTTACAGCATTTGGCAACACCGCTCCCATTTGCCATAAGAGCTATACTGCAAACTCACCTTTGAACGCACTATTGTCAACTGACAATAACTGAAGCGCCTCTAGTGAGATTTTGAGAAACTGACGGTTGTAGGATAGTCGAGTTTGTGACAAGCATGGGAATATGTTCTTAGAAGTGGAAAGACAGTTCCATTTTAGAGTGTGTTCCCGTGTGTTTCAATAAATATCACATGAAGATACCATTGAACCTGTCAAAAATATCCTACCAAATTCAGCCATGATGTGAATGCAGTAGCGCCTCTATTGGTAGTGTCAGATGCCAATAGTTGTTGGTAATCACAGAATATCAGATATTGACACTCTGTTTGTAAATAAAACATTTCACTTTTTTCTAGTGGTAACATTGTAGAGGCAAAATCTGTAGATCTAAAATTTATTATTTGATGCAATCGTTAAAAATATAGTAGTACTCCTGTAGGAAATAGAATGATATTAAATGTGTTACAAGAGTACTATATTGGAATTTTATGGAACGAAAATTATAATAAAATCAATAATTTCATCATTGTTATCGTGTAGATTTCTAATAGGGATAATTTCTAGTAACCAGTATATAACTTATTATTACAGTTGGCAAAAATTTCAGCGTTGCCAACTTAATTTTTTTTTTGTCGCACTCTTGACCTAAGCCTCCTTTAGCACATTTGACACAGACTCGGACAAATTCATACAAATACAAGTCTATGGTTGTCACCATCACCTGTCAAAACTGTCACCGTGGCTGTCACAGTAATGTCACTGTCAGTATTTTGAATCAAAAATTTTATTCAAAATTATTTAAGATTTTTTTATAGTACTTATTAGTTATATATACGTGTTTTGAATATCTTTTGAAGTAAGCATGATTTGCATTATAATAAACTTTCGTTGAATAAACTGATTTAAAATTGAAAAGTGATAAAATTATTGATTGATGCATATTTGCATTTAAAAAGTATTTATGATGGGAAATGAATCGTCCCAGTTGTCTGGCCTGGAGATGGACGAGAAGGCTGTGGAGGTGACAGACTTCTGGACACATAGTTCCGGCTGTGTCCTGGGTTGTGGGGATACTCTAACAGCTCTCAGCATCTTCATAGGCGACTCCTACCTGGAGGGAGCACTCTGGCACGTTTACACACCGCTGGAAAAGATGACAAAAGTAATAAATCCAAAAGACCAGTCGTGTTTTTAGGTTAAATGATATGTGGATTTCAGAATTTGATGCTACATCGCCACCCATGCATTTTAAAGTACGTGTCCTCGTGGAGTAAAGGGGCGAAGCACTATCTAGCTGTAGAACAAGTCAAACCTTTAGCACATGTTGTACAATCACAAACACCACTACAAATATGCATTGGTAATCATGATTGGTAATTTTACTTAACGTTTACTTTATTTCGACATTATATTCGCAGGACTGTATTCTATATTGAAAGCTATAACATTCCTGCACGAAAAAGCCCGTTCTAGTCACAATAACATCAGTTGGTCTGCTGTGTATGTGACAGCCGATGGTAGTTGGAAATTAGGTGGACTGGAATATCTCTGTCGTTATGAGGAGCTCACCGCTGAATATTTGGCCAAAACACGAAGCACACGCTATGAAAAATCTATTGATCCTCATGAGGAAGCTAACGCAAGTAACAAAAAATATATCTCAAGCGGAGCCATCGATAAATACGCATTTGCAGTTCTGGTTCACGAGTTGTTACAATCAACTGTTAAAAATGGTATTTTTTAATTATTTTTTCGAGTTTTTGTACTCAGTCTTCTTAATTTATTATATACCTGTTTATTACTTATTGTATTTCAGATGACATTCCATGTACTCAAGAATTTAGACAATTTTGTAAAACGGAGTTACAGAACAAAACCGTTGAATCTCTTCCAAGTTTCAGTTCAGTTCTAGAGCATCCGTACTTCACCCATGATTTCATCATCATTTACTCGTTCTTAACGGAACTAGCACTCAAATCAGAGACTGAGAGAAGAACTTTCTTTACCGAATTGCTCACTAAGCTCAAAGCTTTCCCTGAAGAGATCGTAGCCAGGCAGCTGGGGGAATTGTTACTCTCTAGGTTGGTACTTCTGGATGAGACTGCTTGTAAACACTTCCTGCCATTCGTCCTTAGACCAAGAACTGACGAGACCAAAGATGTCTCTCCGATATTCTCCATAGAAACTTTTAAACAAAACATTGTGCCAAAACTACTGCACATATTTCGAGTGAGAGATGCTCAAATCCGGCTACTTCTTTTGAACCATTTCAAGAGTTACGTAAATTATTTTACCAAAGAACAATTACAGAACCATATATTACCAGAGGTAAGACAAAAACAATAAAATTGGCGACCTTTTATTCTTTTTATTGATATTTATTGCTTTGATTGTTTAATTTTTTAGGGTTTTGTAGGTATGACCAAAAAACCCTTATACCGTCATTTTGTCGTCTGCCCGCCTGCCTTACTGTCTGTCTGTCTGTTTGGTAAAAATTGTAGCCAAACGGCAAAATCTAGAGAGTTGAAATTTGGCATGCTTATACAATTCTTTGACCCGCACATAGGAAAAATACTAAAACATCTAAAAAACATATCCCCTTAAAAATATAAACAAATATCTGCTCATCGAAAAAAAAAAATATTTTTTTAAAATTCTGAATAGAATATCAAATGAAAGCCCTTAGTACGTGGATTAACGATCAAAATTTTTGCAAAATAAATGATTTTGACGCGATTTTTGCCAAAATTGAGCATAAAAAATTTTGTCCAACACCCTGTAGCCCAGATGGTTAAACTAAAAATCTAAAAAAAATCTAAGTAATGTACATTGGTATGAACCGGAATAGTACAACAGGAATTTTTGATCAGATTATTTTTCGGAAAATAACGCATTTTTTGTGTTTTTTGCTTGACCACGTAAAATATTTAATAACTTATCTAACACAGTGAACCAGTATGCTTTGATAGTGAAGCCATAGGCGCAATTTTTAAATCTTATTGAACCTTGCTATATATATATAAAAAAAAGAAAAACTGCACATATTTAGAAAACTAAATGATGGTATTAGGCATACGAATTAAAATTAACAATTTTTGGGATGTTTTGGCATCCCAAATAATCATCATTCACTTACTAAATACCTGCGAAACCCTGAAATGTGTGAAAATTCACACTTCACATCAATTTTTTTAGATAAAAATGTTACTTTTTTTCAGTTATTGATCGGAATAAAAGACACGAATGATCATTTAGTATCGGTGACTCTGATAGCGTTGTCCGATCTGGTGCCTATCTTAGGTGCAGCTGTAGTGATCGGAGGCAATCGCCTGAGGCTGTTCAACGACGGCCGCCCGAACACAGTGACCGCCGCCCCCCGCGCGGAGAGGCCTCGTCCGGCCCAGCCCCGGCTCGAGAGGCACGTGGAGGCCTTCCCCGTGACCCAGCAACTTCCCGAACGGCTCAGTCCGGACGGCGGTGAGGACGTTCAATTAGCAGAAACACACGCAACCGAAGAAGACCTAGACAGCTGGTCGGACTGGGATTCGGAAGAAACTCAACAACCTCAAGAAATACAATTAATATCAACTGAACAATTTGAAGCGGAACAAGCGCCTATTAGTCATAGTAAATCACTCCCCAGAACTGAAATCAACACTGATATATTAAGTTTGGATATTAAGAATTTAAAACAGGACAATATTGAATCGAATGAGCTTGATTATTTTCTTGACATGGAACCTGTTATCGAGAAGACTAACACGTTCTTCGTAGAGGAGACGGCAGAGGATGGTGTTGTCGAGGAACCAGAGCCGGAGCCCAAGGTATCCCAGCTGTCGGTTCAGGTGGTTCCGGAAGAGAACCCAGTTAATGAGGAGTGTTGGGGAGAAGACCTCTCCTGGGTCGACAACTGATGCCTCATTCTTCTTGTTCTAATATATTTGTATGAAATATTTTTAAATTACATGTACATATCTTTAGGAAATTTTTAAATAAATAATATAGAATTAATTTTGTTATATTGGATAGTTGATAGCAGAGTTGGGAATATTTTAAATAAAGTATTTGAAAAAGTATTTCAGTTATATTCTGGTATTTGAAATACTGTATTTCAAATACTTAAAAAAAATAATTTTTTAATTGAAATGGCCTTAGTTTCGTGATTATCAGCCAAAACAAAATTTCTTGTTATTTGGATTTGTAAATATTTTCTCCGTAGTATTTGTATTTGATATTTGTTGTATGAAAATGTCAGTATTTAAAATATTTCCGAAGCATTTCAAATATTTCCCCACTATTTCAAATATTTTCCTAGTATTTCAAATATTTCCTAATATTTCAAACATGTCCTTAGTATTTCAAATATTTCGTTATTCAAATATTTCCTAATATTTCAAATATTTTCCTAGTATTTCAAATACTTCGTTATTATTTCAAATATTTTCCTAATATTTCAAATATTTCTCTAGTACCTATTTATTTAAAATATTTTCCTAGTATTACAAATATTTCCTAATATTTCAAATATTTCCCTAGTATTTCAAATATTTCGTTATTATTTAAAATATTTCAAATATTTCTTTAGTATTTCAAGTACTTCGTTATTATTTCAAATATTTTCCTAGTATTTCAAATATTTTCCTAGTATTTCAAATAATTCTCTAGTATCGATGTACTTCAAATATTTTCCCAGTACCTATTACAAATATTTCTCTAGTATCTATGTATTTCAAATATTTCCTAGTATTTAAAATATATCTCTAATATCTATGTTTTTCAAATATTTCCCCAGTATTTCAAATATATCTCTAGTAGGTACATACCGATTAAGTGAAGCTTCTTATCATTTTGTTTGACAAAAACTCAATTGAATCCTTAAAAAGAGAGCTCATAACAATTTAGAAAAATGAAAATTCCAGTTAGTTTTGCTTAAACGTTTGAAATAGCCTGAGTTCTTATTTTACAAAAATAACCAGTCCACCAAAAAACTAATTTTGTATTCCAGGTACAAAGATCGTCACTTCGAAAACGGTCATTTTTGTTTGTTCCATAAGTACGAGTGGTTCAACAAAACGGTAAGTTGTAAATTTTGTAAGTTGCAGTCATTATAAATGTTGTCCATCCACATCCACCTGTTGCAAAATCTTTCTTTAAGCTTTGCTGTACTAAGAATGTAGCCAAAAATGTCTTTGATAGTTTAATTGAATATGTAGGTATAAAATGATCGTTTAATCAAATTCGGTAATTTTTGTTTCCGATATTGACACACTCGGATACGCAGTCTGGTGGTCAAATATTGTACTACGCGACTGTAGTACTGTTTGAAATTATTACATGTTTTCTAGTGTTGATTTTTTGTTAGAATGTCGATAGATTTTCATAAAATAGAAATGTACTGTGCTTAAATTAACCAGTTCGCTGTTAGCATATTGACAGCTGTATACTAGACAATTCAGCCATATTGCCTTGAAAAACAGCGCCGCCAACGGTAATGTCATTTCTCAATAGGTACAATGAATTTTTGTAGCCGACAAACGATAAATCATAGTGCAAAAATACCCATTTATTACTTATATAATAATAAAAAAATCCAGTTTATCTCTCTATGTAAACTTGTTGGATTATTTTTAGATGAAGACCATAAATTATGGGGGTATATTAGTTAGTAAAGCATCGGTGTCAGGTGTTGGATTTCTCACACGGCTCTAGACCTATCCACAAGTCACTTCAATTACAGAATAATGACCGCCATAAAACTAATACAAACGGAAAGCGGCGCCGAGTGAATGTAATAAAAACAAATGCTCTCTTCCATTTCATTTGTAAATCCGCTGCAATTATGACGTCAACTTTCAAACAACGCTCGGCCAGTTCAGCATTCAGCACAGGCTCAGGACCAAGTCTGTTTTAGTCCGCTTTTGGCCCTAATAATTATATTGCAAGGGGCGAACTACCCTGGCTGCCATGGAAAACTTAACGCAAACGTATTTACAGACTTCTGTAATTTACATTGGAGAAATTTTTAGTGAAATTATAAGGTCTCAAAATTTTTCTTTCTAACGAATGAGACAAAATAGTAAAGAGAACAATTTATTCATGCACCTAAAACTGAACCCCAATCGAAAATAAAAAAAAAATCACATTTTAGTTGAACCTGAATCGAACCAGTGGCGCACCCAGAAATTTTTATGGGGGGGGGCGGAAACATAATTATTTAAGTTACAGTCTGTTCCAAACGGTTAAGCGGAACTAGATTTTGCAATCTAGTTACTTTCATCGTGTAAATCGTGCATTTCGGCCGTTTTGTTTAAGCTTTGTAAATCATACTTACAATAAACATTTTTTTAGGTTAATATCATTTTAAAATGTCATTTTCTTTATATTTTGATTTTTTGTGTCATTCTTAATACAAATTTCCCATTTATTTATTTTTTGTCATTAAAATATAAAAAAAAAAATATTTAATTTTGACATATGTCAAACGTTTCCATAGTTTCATTGTTGGAATTTTAAATTTTGACATCCCAACGTGAAAAATGAAATAACCCAAGCAAGGTCCCTTCTCGTGACAACCTAAAAGAACTAAATTCCCATTTAGTTCCGCTTAACCGTTTGGAACAGACTGTATGAATAATGTTCTCATTGTTAAATTTCCAGTGAAGATCTAAAAAAAAACATTTTACATTTGCCTAACAAAAATAGAACAAAACTGAAATTTGTCATATTTGTTCATTTATTTTGTTATTTACTCAAAAGGGCGCCAAATGCCAAATGAATGTAATGAATGTAAAAGTAATTTAATGAAATGTAATTTTAGAAGTGAGGATCTTGTTTTTTTTAGGTCTTCACTTGAAATTTAGAAAGGAGGACCTTTTTCAAGGCTCAAAAGAAACTAGTTACGCCCTGCCTAGGGGCGCTCAATTAAATTTTGCCTACGGGCGCCACAGACCCTCGCGCCGGCCCTGTTAATAAGCATGCTAGATAAAGTCGATTTTATTTGTCTAAGCGGAACTAAATGGGGGTTTTGATCTTCTAAGTTGTCCCGAGAACCGAACCCAGGTTATTTCATGTTAGCAGAAAAAAATCAAAATGCGAAAAGGAAACGAGTGACATATATTATAAAAAATAAAATATATTTACAATTTGGGAAAATAAAAAAGAAATTTTTATTAAGAATGACAAAAAATCAAAATGTTTAAACATTTACATGTCAAAAATATATAATAATCAATTTAACCTTGAATATTCAATGCAAGTAAGATTTACAATAGCTACACAAAATGGTCAAAAATGGATTAAATCGTTAATTTTGACAATTTGTGTCAGTTGCGGCTTCTCAGGTACATGAAAGCAGTTTCTCCTAATTAAATTTGAACAAAAACTATTTAAGGTGAACAATGGGCCAGAATAGATTACCGAGCCTTGCGATACTCCATCGAAAAGGAACAATCCAAAAAGGTCAAATTTAATAATATTATTGAAACGTGTAGTTCAGAGCGCAAAACCACGTAAAATGCTGTAGTTTGATTTATTTTTAATTCAATTTAAATATTCGTAAAAAAAATTGGGGGTAGAAGTTGTTTTATAACATTTCGCCCCAAGTGTTAATCTTTGTTAGTCCGCCACAGTTCCTAAGGCCGTTATTACGTCACTTAAACATACGCATATAGCATAGCACCCCGTTTCACTTTATGTTAGTATTCAAAACATTACCCAAAAATTAATTTAAAAAGTTCCGATATAATTAATCTATTCATTAATTAATTTAGTGTGGCGGTTCTTTTGGTGTGCAGATGAGCTTTGCCCTCATTGCGTGCGTGTGGGGGGAGTGCGGAGGCGGCTAACACACCGGGGGCAGTGGTGTGGGACGGCAGGGGGGACCAAGTACTTCTTATAGACCGACGCCACCGACGCAACACGTCTTCTTGCAACAGCATCGCGGTGCAACTATCAATCTTTTACAGGTAATGTGTATTACAAATTTTCATTCAACATTTAACGATATTTTAAAAAAAATTTACAACACTGTAATATATTATAATGTTTAAATTTTTATATGAGAAACTTTTAAAATATTGTTGAATATTTAGTTAATTTATTCAATTAAATACAATGTTTTTTATAGTTTCCACAACTAACAAAATGAACCCAAGCCTGTTGATAACAATTGTTATTTTTGGTGAGTATATTTTTATATTAAATTTCAAAAAAGAACATATCTATGGTTCTGCTAAGGTTTGTAAATTTACCGACTTTTTCATTTACCGGTAATTAATACCTGTTTTATTGTACGAGATGCTTCCTACAATATCAACAATACTTTTAATAATTGTGGCTTTACTGCTTATATTAAAAATTACATAATTTTCTTCAACCGAAAAAACCAAATTAGGGTCTGTTAACAGTAGTAACAGGGTCTGTAAACTTATATACAATATTCAAAATTGAATTGTTCCGAAAAATAGAAAAATAATGTTATTCAAAGCCTATGAAAATTTGTAAAATATTCGAATCAGGATTGAGTGTATGAAATATGGGTTGTTGAATACATATTTCGTTTACTAATAAATGGTTTTAATAAAAACACAGAATTATAAAAAACCAATTACTTAATATATTTTGTATATTTTTATTATTATAATCAAATATTTTTATAAAATAAATTTAATGAGATCCTTGTGCTTGTTTCGAAGAACATTTTTTAAAATTTGGTTCAAAAGATGCGAGGTATACCCTTAAATCTACAGCTGCGTTCAATCTGTTTCAATATTTATTTATTTTTTTAAATATATGAAGAAAAAGCTCTTTCTACTAATTCCGTACTAGTAAACGGTAATAATAATTTAAGAGCTTTGTCAGAAAGTTGTTCATATTCTTTATCAATGTTTAACCAAAATATAATTAGATTGTGTCGTTTGAATTCTACTTGTAAAGTTCTGTCACATGATAATTGTATTAAATTTTCTTTATCTTTTCCTGATAATGATGTAGCTTTTTCTAAATTTTTTTGAAAATCCAGAAATCCAATTATCATTTGTGTTTTCGGGTTTTGGAAAATACTCCATGAAAATACTCCACTGTTACATCCTTAAACTGAGGTCTGGTAAATTAAAGTTTGAATTTTATCAGCACGTCATGCTAATCGAAATGGACTACATTTAAATAACTTTAAAAAATAATAAAGGAATCAATGTCTTTTGTTTCACTGTCAGTCATCAGATTTAAATTACAATAAGCTATAATTGATTTTAGTTTCTTTGAAAACATGATACGTCAGAATTATGAATAAATTATAGTTTAAAAATCTATTTTTCACATATATCTAAAGCTGATTCACAATAAAAAACTTATATAAAATGAATAAAAACATTGGAGTCTAAACCGTAAAGAGTAAATAGTAATAATTAAGTTCATGAAAGCTCTTTTCGCTAGGCATGCAGCCTTCGTCAATAGAACTCTGACATAAAATGTACCTATCTAGCTTATTATAAATACAGTAAATTTTTTTAATCCTGCAACATTGAAATTATTATTATGCCTGGTTTCCGTAGTCCGTAGTAACCACAAATTATTTTGACAGCAATGTTAAATCGCCTATGCTAGAAATTAAAAGAAACGCAATTTTACATTGCTGTCAAATTTCAATTAGCATAGTAACGATAATACCTATATTGCAGGACATGAAAAGAAAAAGTTATTAATTCTGTTGAAAACACCTTCAAGTTCATTTACATATACTATTTATTTGTTCTATTATGTTGCTAAATTAAATAACGTAAATAAACTCTACTATTATACAATATTTTTAGTTTTTTGCTTCAAAAATAAGATCAGTATGAAATCAAATAAAAATTTTCCGCTATGGAAGTAAGGTTACTGAATAAAACATCATCCTTGCATCCCGTTCATAAGATTAAGTTGGTGGTAAAGCTCATTTGTCAGTTTCTCCCGATCAACCAAGACAAATACCTTACCTGTTTCCATCCATTCCCACTCAACTAAATGGATTTACCGCCAACATTTAAATCTCGGTCGGTAATTTGAAATGACAGATCTCATTTGATCAGTAAGATTCCCGGATAATCCAAATGGATGCTATATTTGATCTTGTTTTAAGGAGTGTTTTTATTTTGAGTTGTAGATAAAAGTAAATCTTGTTTCAGGGGGTGTAGTGTGGGGCGAGGCGTTAAGCTGTGACTCCTGCGGCAGCGAATGCACAAAGGCCTGTGGCACCCGTCAGTTCCGCACCTGCTGCTTCAATTATCTACGTAAGCGTGCACCTCAGCTGAACCCGGAGGGTGCTGAGCTCGACCCCGGCCTCAGGCTGGAGCTATGGCTGGCCAGGAGCGGCACCCAGGCCTTACGGCCACTGCTACATCCTAGGCTACTACCCGCACAACTCCCTGACGATGATTACCAGGAGAACAGGATTCAAATATGAAATTCATAAACGTACCTTGTAGTGTAGAGAATGTAATGTTATTATAATGTGGCTGGAATATATTCAAATTAAAATTGTAAATTATTTTTAAACATGTAATATGTCCCATCCTCTGTGTTTTCCAAAAACATCATTATGTGAAGGTAGAAAAAACTCCAGAACTCTAAATCAGAAGTTAGGCACCTTTCTGAAAAGAACCATTCCAACAAAAACCCTAGAAAAATAAAATTTAAAGAACAGCAATTTTAATTCGAGTTATTTTAGTGTCAGGAATATTTTCAATAAGTCGAAAATTAAAACAATTATATTGTTATTTCGCAAAGGCAAATAATCAAAAAAGGAATGAGAATATATTATTTTCTTTGTCATAATTATTATTTCAGTAAGAGTCGTGCTTTTTTAGTTGAGAAAATATTTGGGACGCCAAAAAAATTTGCACTTGGGCCCTTTTGCGGAGAAGGTCCGCCTGCTCTTACGCCATACCCGCCTTCTACTTTCAATTTATTTATTTTTTTGCAAATTTTTATTTTTTTTTTGTATAGACAATGTCGGTAAAAGACGTCGTTTTATAGTTTGGCGTCTATTATATAGAGGGCAGAATACTGCGACGTCGCGATGGTTCACTTATTTAAATTGTCAATATGGCTCCAAGTTTTCAGCAACTTTTCTGGTAAAATATTAAAAATAACAAAACAGTAAATTTCTTTTATCATTTAAATTTAAAAAACAAAATTTTGCTATATTTTTTATAGGCTATTCCAAATATTTAAACGGAACTAAATGGAATTTTTATTTTTGTAACAAGCTGAATTTTTAACAATTGAAGTGGGCTTTTCCTAAACAAAATGATAAAAATCTTCATTTAAACGTTAAAAGTACCTAGTTTTCAAAATCTAATTCCACTTAAATCAAATAAAAAGACCTATTAAAGTGGTAAATAAACTTAGTATTCTCGGTATTTTTTGTTTGTTTTTCGTTGAATTAGTATTAAATTCTAGATCATTTTTGGTTATCTTTTGCGTAAATACATTGGTAGTTTTTAGGATTTCGTAGGTATGACCAAGAAATTCTTATCTACATGTGTCTGTCTGTCTGGTTGTTCTAAAAATCTGAACAAATTCTCAGTAATGCACATTAAAGGTATCGGAACAATTCAACAGGAATTTCCGATCAATTATTTTTTCGAAAGAATTTTTTATTTTGGATTTTCTTTATTTCATGTAGGGTATTAAATGAAAGCACTTAGTACATAGATACTTAGTAGGAGGATAAGTGATTTCCAAAATATTATTAATTTTAACTTAATTACATGAAAACATCATGGTTGCTCCAGACAATCAGCATGCTCTGTTATCCTCCATTAATTTTTACAGATACCTGCGAAACCCTGAAATGTGTGAAAACTTTAGTAACATACATAAGTATACAGTAGAACCTCGATTATCCGGACTAGGTCGGGGATGAAGGTAGTCCGGATAATCGAAAAAAAGTGAGGAGAAACAGGAAAGAAAAATTACGTACATTAAGCATAAATCTTTTTATTGAAATATATGCGTTCAGTAAACTGTGTAATTTTTTCACTTTATTTTTTTATATCCGATATTGTGGTAGTACCGAGGCCGGCGCTAGGCATGTGCAGCATGTGCAGTGGCACATGACCTCGCGGCTCAACAGACCTCGCGCATAGTGCGAACTTTCTAAACCGCGCGTACTCGCCTACACCAAACTCCCATCTAAATTGTATATGTAGTTTTCGAGCGCGCTGAAATTAGAAAAAAGAAAACGGAGGTGCTTTGCATCAGCTGTGAAGCGCTGTGATTCCCCGAATACGAGAGAAAATCACACAGCCGAAAGTTGTTATAGATAGATGCCACAGAAAAAAAATAGTGTAACATTCATCAAATGTATCCCTCATTAAAATATATACCTGTCAAACCAAAATATATACATTTGAAACATTATAGAAGTAGACCGGGAGCTCATTACATTTTTGGTCTCCGATTTCATACAGCACGCCTTTTGGAGGAGAGAATATTTACCCTATGACAACAAAAAAGGGATGGTACTAAACCCCTGCACGCTTTCCGGTCATTTGGAAAACTGCATTTCCACTTGCACAAAATTTTTGTGTTTTTCTCTGGTTTAATATTGCTTGCCTTTTGTCAAAAGAAAGTTATTACAAATTTAAAGTCTTTTAATTATAGGCATGCTGTATGAAAACGCGGAAAATCATATTTTTTTATTACAAGATCACATGACCGTTTGAGCCCTTTGGGACCCTCCGAATCGCATGCATATATTTAAAAGACTTTAAATTTGTTATAAGTTTCTTTTGACAAAAGGGCAAGCAATATTAAATCAGAGAAAAGCACAAAAATTTTGTGTTTAAGTGGAAATGCAATTTTCCTTATGACCGGAAAGCGTGCAGGGGTTTAGTACCATCCCTTTTTTGTTGTCACATGGTAAATATTCTCTCCTCCAAAAGGCATGCTGTATGAAATCGGAGACCAAAAACTGTCATGAGCTCCCGGTCTAAAGTATCTAATATGTAAACAGCGTTGTAGCGGACAGTACCAGGTAAGGAAAATTACATTTTGATGTATCTCGTTGATTCCGGCATTTTGCGTGGTCCATCATTATTGAACCAGCCCTTTTTGACCACCTCGTCAATAGAAATTTTTCTTGTCAATCTCGCACATGGCCTCGCAAATGCTAGCGCCGGCCATGTGACGACGCCATATTTATCAGACCAATAACGTCTGATGCCAACCAATCAGTCACCACATTTCAATGCACTGATGATATCTAATTTGTCTTTTAAAGATATTACAACAGGTTTTCTTTTCGATGACATATTGGTAATATTAAAAGAAAATATTTAAATTGCACGTCCAGACACGTCATGACATGAAAACCGGTACACAGCGGCGTAACACAGCAAATTCGTAAAATAATTTCCTCGTTTAAAAGAATCCGGATAATCGAGGTTCTACTGTATGTATTATGAAGGGCATTCATTTTCTTACATCTAATCTTTATTTAAGATAAACACAGATAATTATCAGAGAATTTTAACAAATGATATATTTCTAATATTCTTTGGAATATTTTAAAATATTTTATATAGCAATACAGGAGGGAAGGGCGCAGTTGAGTTGAGTCTGACCTTGAGGCTGTCCGGGTGGGGTATCCTCGAGGGAGGACACACCCCCGGCCCCGGCGGGGGGCCCCTCCTGCCGCTGCAGCTCCCTCTGCCGCATGATCTCCATGTTCGCCTCCTGGATCGCCTCCCACAGCTTGGCCTCGCTCATTATCTGCCTGCTGAGGTCCTCCACAGCAGGCTCAGCGCTCAGGTCCAACAAGGTGCCCAGGCTCTCTTCCACATCATTCCCAGAACTCAAAGCTTCGCTACCCTGAAAAAAATCTACTAAAATTACAACTACACATTCTAAAAAAATCAGCTGTGGCCACCACAGGACCGACCGCCATCACAAAGTACTTGAATAAAATACATTCTAGTAGCAGAGTAGAAATAACTTGGCCCAATATTTTTTAACAGATATAAATATGAAAAAATTAATACTTAGAAAAAATTTGTTTTATAGCAACTTTTGTTAAATGATTTTTTTTGAAACATTCCTCTGTTGTGAAATATTTGAAAAAATCTTAAAACCGACACGAGTAAACTCCCATTTCTAGTCCACCGATTTTTACCAAAAGTTGATCAACTCGTGCCATTGATGTCAAAAGCTTAAATATGAAGTTTCATAAAAATCCTTTTGGCTGAATTTGCTCTGTATGTGTACACAAACAGACGGACGGACAGACAGACCGACAGACGGACAGACAGACCGAAATCATGCTAAAAATGTCAAAATCAGTATGATCACAATACCTCCCTTATATACAGAGTGATTATTTAATGGCGAGACGACGTCACCGAATTTTACGTGCCTTCTAGCAGAAATACTGGTGAATACTATGACTATAATAACTATGATTATGAAGAAAAAAAGATTATGCGCATGCGCGCATAATCGCCTGCTACGATGTGTATGAAACGGCAAATTATTAAAACTTCCAGTGACGTCGTCTCGCCATTAAATAATCACTCTGTATGTTGGCGGTCCGTAAAAAGTTTAGTAGACCCTGAATTTAAAATGTTAAGTGAACAAGTCTGTTAATATAAAAATAAATGATTTCATGTCTATCTAGAAACCTTTTTTTCTCGATCATATTGTATAGCAATGCTTCAGACACTTTCTAAATTTAAAACGGGCATATAATATATTTATTCCATGATAAATTGAAATTTATCTGACAAATTATAAAGACGTATATCTATAATACTGGTTAAAATACTTTTCTGATGTATTCCAAGTATTGAATACAAATACTTTTTTTTAAGGAAGCACTATCTGTAACATTTTAATTAAACATTACTTTTTAGTATTTAAAATACTACGTGGTTGAAATACAGTTCGCAACTCTTAAAATGCAATTTACAATATTATTAAAAGTTGAAAGATGAGGAAAAGGTAAAATAGTAAAATAGAAAAAGTAACACAACAAAACAATCATAAACACAATACGGCGCCAGCGTTTTTCTTATACCCTTTTCACACTAGATCTTTAAGATCGGATGTTAAAGTGAATGTATCTTTAAACGCTAATATGAAACCGTACGGCCTCGTCTAAACACGACCGATGTTTAAGACAGAGATCTGCGTCTTAAACTTCGTACGCATTGCCAACTTAATTTCTATTATAAAAAAATACTTCTTGAATTTGTACTGTCAACATTTTATATTATCATAAACAAGAATACTGTATTATATCGACGTTATAAGAAGTTTATACTTATTGTTATAATAAAATTATTTATTTTAATAATGTGTTTAATAAAATACAGAGCTACAATAATTGAGATAAAATGTATCGACTTACATGTTAATACAGGTGTAATATATTCTTTATTGTAGTGTCTTTATTGTAGAATGAAATGAAATATCTATATTTGTTTATAATAATTCAAAATGTGCGTCTGCGCAGACAGTTCAAAACTGGTAATTCATGACGGTAACTTAAGGACAAAATTACTGTAGCTGATGACAGCACCAGAGATTTAAACATCAAGTGTGAAAGCATACCGATCTTAAACATCGGTGAACTTAAGTTCACTCGTCTTAAAGATCTAGTGTGAAAAGGGTATTAGCAATAGCTGAATAAAATAAATGTAAATTAGGCAACTTGTTATACTCGGGGCAAATCCCCCTTTCGTTTCCGCAGGGTCTTGGCTTCATAACAAACAATGCTAAGGCATAGAGCGTGCTGTGTCTATTTATATGACGTCAATGATTGTTATAGATTACCAGAAGAGTGGCCATGGCTCCTCCGGTGACTGGCAGGTCTACAGCAGTGAGAGGCGGCAGTTGCGACCTCTTCCTGCCGCAGCCGGTGAAGGCGTTACAGAAGGGCCTCTTCTTGGGCTCGCCGCCGTCGAGCGGCAGCTGCAGCGAGCGCCGGGGGCCGTGCCGGTGGGCGGCGGCGCCTGGGGCTCTCTTCTCCGCGTCTGGGCTGCCCAGGTACATGCCGTACGTAACACTCGCCAGCGTCATAACGAGTACGGCGTAATGCACGCTCATTCTAAAAGAAATGGCCTGTTAACAGCGCGAGCTGTTGTTTAACACCGGGGTGCCCACCCCCTCACAAGCTGACATTGAAAATACATTAAGAAAAACACGGACGTATCATCAAGTAGATATTAATCTTGGATACTGAAAGTTAAGTATATAGTATATATCAGCGGTTCACAAACTTTTTTGACCGCGACCCGGTACGAGGTTTTAAAATTTTTCGCGACCCACCGTATGAAAAAAAAAACATTTATTTACAAAACAAATTTTATTTTAAAGCAGTAGATTTATAGTAATAAAGAGTAATAAATAGTAATAAAGAATATAGTATAGTAATAAAGAGCACAAATACACAGTATTCTAGTGATTAACTGACGTAAAAAAAATAATATGTACAAAAAAAAATCTTTTTTGTGTTTTCACAATTTTTTTCGCGACCCGGCAAAATTTTTCTGCGACCCGGTGTACTTTGGGAAACGCTGGTATATATCATTTTGTCATACGTATAACTATGACGGCAATTTCATTATTTTATGTTGTTTACAGTGGCGTACGCAGAAAAATATTTCGGGGGAGGGGGTGAAATTCACAACATCGGAATTTATAAGCATTGAAAAGGCGAGCAATCTTTAAATGCGGTAATTATAATTTTAGTTCTATTCGAATTTGGGGGGAGGGGCATATCCTCCTAATGTCCCCCCCCCCCGCGTACGACACTGGTTGTATATTTACAATACATTTGAAGAGGCACCATTCAATGATTTATCACAGTCATGCAGTTTTGAGATAATTACAAAAAAACATATAATACTGATATTGATTTCGTATACATAGAAACATAAAATTTAATTATAATTTCAACACTTCCCACTGGTTATTAAATTCTTTTAAAAATTAAATACAACGTTTGCCAAAATATAACTAGAATTTTGATAAAATAAATTAAACAAAATAAAAATGCAAAAAAAATAAAATTGACAGGACGCGAACCGAAGTTTGCAACTTAGGAAAAGACAACGCTAACCATTAGACTACGGATGTTTACACCTTTACTGTGTTACATAGCGAATTAAATATTTTACATATTTTAGTTAAAAACACAAAAAATGCGTTATTTTCCGAAATCATAATCTGATCAAAAATTCCTGTTGTATTATTCCGGTTCACACCAATGTACATTACTTAGATTTTTTCAGATTTTTAGATTAAACCATCTGGGCTACAGGGTGTGGGACAATTTTTTTTGCACAATTTAGGCAAAAATCGCATTAATTTTGTAAAAATTAAATTTTGATCGTTAATCCACATACTAAGGGCTTTCATTTGATACCCCTCAGAATTTAAAAAAATATTTTTTTTTCGATGAGCACATATTTGTTTATATTTTTAGGGGAATATGTTTTTTAGATGTTTTAGTATTTTTCGTTGTATATGCACACCAAATTTCAACTCTCTAGGTTTAGCAGTTTGGCTACAATTTTTACCGAACCGACAGATAGATAGACAGACAGACAGACAGAAAGACAGACAACAAAATGACGGTATAAGGGTTTTTTGGTCATACCTACAAAACCCTACTGACAGTGACCAAAGAAGAAATGATTATTTTACATTTAAAAAAATCTAGTTATGTATTTTGCGTGAGGGGGGGTTGTGGGAGCGGGGGAGGACAATTTAATTACTCCACCAGTTAACTAATATGTTAACTCCAATATGTTAACATTACTCCCATTTTCACAGTCATTCACCCCTCATCCAAGTGTAGGAGATCGCCCCCTGGCATCGGCGATTAGCCTCGTTACAGAAATAGGCCGATGTAAAATTAATAATAAAAAGCTCACAAGTACGATAAATGCCTTAGTAAGGGTAAGGGGGGAGGAAAAATCTTTTGTAGTCTTATAAAGGAAACGTTATTACAATTTAGATTAATTTAGCTGAGTATTCTGGTAAAAAGAAACCACCTATTATTGCTTTATTAAAGGAATATATTTTTAAATGTGTTGCAAACTTGGCGTTTTCATGGCACAATTAAAGATCCGAGTGACAAGTGGTCCGCGGGTCATTGGTTACTACACCCCTTGACCTAGAGTATTGAAACTAACCTGCAGGTGTGAAGATGTGGATGTTAGAATGTTACGTTACCCTGGTGTATCAGCCGGTGTTGTCGGACTAAATGGCGAACGTCCTGGATGAAGTATTTTATATGATGTGCCTGCCAGCGGGGGTCCTGGTGGAGGCGGCGGGCTGGGGGGTGGCTTCACAGGACCACCCGTCGACCGACATAACACCGCGCTCAGGGCAGGACCTTCCCCGCAGGATAATGAACCCAGGAAATCATTTATAATAACAACCAATCGCTCTAATAACTCACCTAACTAAATCACGAAAAATCTAAATTTTTTTTTTTTTTGTATTTTATTGCATCCTTGGAATTGAGTATGTCCTGCTGTTTTTATATTGTTACGAATAAAGTCCTTTAAGATACAGCGTCAACTCTGTTGGTGTCAGGGCAACGACCATGGAAACTTTATCTACAGATTCTTCGTCTAGACCAGTGTTTCTCAACCGGTAATCCACTAGTAGTCCATCGCAAAATTTTAGTGGTCCGTGAAGCTTATAAATTATTATTTTTGAGATTTGTTGTTAATTTTTCAGTGATTTTAATTACAGAAATATTGTATGTAGAGTCTACATCAGTGTTTCTGAACAGGCGGTCCCCAGAAAAATTTTAGTGGTCCGCGAAAGTTTTTATATGTGTTTTTTGCAGTTTTTTTAAATTTTTGCCGACCGCCAATATATAAGGGAGGTATTATAATCATACCGATTTTGACATTTCGATGGATCTCTACGAATTGAGGTCCCTACATAAAGTTTTGACTATTTTTAGCATGATGTCTGTCGGTCTGTCTGTCTGTTCGTCTATCTATCTGTCTGTCTGTCTGTCCGTCTGTCTGTGTTTGTACACGTGCAGAGCAAATTCGGCTAAAAGAATTTTTATGAAACTTCATATTTAAGCTTTCGACATCAATGACACGAGTTGATCAACTTTTGGTAAAAATCGGTTGAATAAAAATGGGAGTTTATTCGTGTCGATTTTAAGATTTTAGCGAATAATTAGTAACAGAAAAATATTTCGAAAAAATTATTCAATAAAAGTTGCTATAAAATAACTAACATTTTTTTATGAAACGAAAAATATTTGAAAAATTTTTCGAAATTTTTTTTGCTACTAAATACATTTATTTTAATTGTAGAAAATCCCAGAAAGTTTACAGAAAATAAACAAAATAGAAATTATTTACATAAAAAAAGTGCATAAAAAATATCAAAAAACTGCACAAAACACATAAAATCTCTCGCGGACAACTAATTTTTTTCTGAGGACCACTGGTGTTCCGCGGACCACCTGTTGAGAAACACTGGTCTCTACTTCTGGTGAGTAGATTTTCTAATAATTTTTCTCCGGTCCTGTAAGTAATTTCCATCAATTTAACTTCTTGCATTGACGTTTAAAACCTCACGTCATTTACGTGAAGTGGGTGTTTATAGGGATCCGGGGGCGGCTCATTAGCAGTTCCCCGCCGCCGCAGGGTCAATGTAACAAGCTTAATCCGCTCAGTCGATCGAGTCGCCCGGACACACCGGTCACATTGCCTCGTGCCGGGCCTCGTGCCACCTGAACATCTCCCGCCTCTTGATCGCATCAAATGGACTGATAATTATCTTAACTAGGGTCCCGCGCTGATCCTGTCCCGGTTGGGTGAGGACGGGGGCGGCGCGGAGTCCGGGGGGACGGTAATGCCGCACGGACACACGGGGACTCTGTATCGATGATCAGGCAGGACAACTACAAGGGCTGATAAGAGGTTTGCATGAAGGCACAGGTAGATCAAACACACATGTATGTAAAGTCTGTTCCAAACGGTTAGGCGGAACTAGATTTTGGAATCTAGTTACTTTCATCGTTTAAATCGTGCTTTTTAACCGTTTTGTTTAAGCTTTGTAAATCCTACTTACAATAAACATTTTTTGGTTAAGGTTAATATTATTTTAAAATGTAATTTTCTTTATATTTTGATTTTTTGTGTCATTCTTAATACAAACTTCCCATTTATTAATTTTTTTTGTCATTAAAATATGTAAAAAAAAAAATTAATTATGACATATGTCATTCGTTTCCATGGTATCTTCATTGGAATTTTATATTTTGACATTCCAACGTGAAAAATGAAATAACCCAAGCAAGGTCTCTTTTCATGACAACCTAAAAGAACGAAATTCCCATTTAGTTCCGCCTAACCGTTTGGAACAGACTGTACCTCTCTGATTAAGGATCATATATAATTTAAGTACAAATCAGTTTCGGCTCCTCACTACGCGCTGCGGAGCTGCAGCTCTTATTTGAAAATAATAAAAAAAAATTGATGTGAAGTGTGAATTTTCACACATTTCAGGGTTTTGCAGGTATTCAGTAAGTGAATGAAGATTATTTGGGATGCCAAAACAAATTTTATATTAAAATATTTTTTTTTGTTCATTTTAATTCGAACGCCTAATACCAATATTTAGGTTTCTAAATATGTGCAGTATTTTTTTTTTTTTTTACATAGCAATGTTCATTAAGAGTTTTAAAAATTGCGCCTATGGCTTCCATTGGTTGTTATCCACCCCTCTGATTTCTTGTACATTGAAACAAAATTAAATTATAATTTAAACAATTTCCACTGGTTATTAAATTTACGCTTTTAAAAATTAAATGCAATATTTGCCAAAATTTAACTAGAATTTTGAAAAAATAATTTAAACAATATAAAAATTCAAAAAAAAAAACAAAAAATAATATTGTCTAATATTGTCACAATTTTTGTTTGAGAAAATTTCCATGCCATAACCGGGATTTGAACCCGAGCCCCCATGGTTGGTAGTCAAATGAGCTGACCACTACGCCATAGCGACCGGCAATTCTCGCAGGGTTCGATCCCTTTCGGATCGATTTAGTTGGGTGAGAAGCCAGCGTCCAAACCACTGCACCAAGCCAGTGTAGTGTGTTACAAAGCTATAACTTGTGTACATTAATAGCAAAAAAACATAAAAAATGCGTTTTTTTCCAAAAACATAATCTGATCAAAAATTCCTGTTGTACTATTCCGGTTCACACTAATGTACATTACTTAGATTTTTTTCAGATTTTTAGTTTAAAGCATCTGGGCTACAGAGTGTGGGACAAAAAATTTTTTGCACAATATTGGCAAAAATCGCTTCAAAATAATTTATTTTGCAAACATAAAAATTTGATCGTTAATCCACGTACCAAGGGCTTTCATTTGATACCCTACTCAGAATTATAAAAAAATATTTTTTTTTCGAATATCTTTAGTATTTATTTAATTAACACTAAGTAATCATTAATATTTTGTTTTAGAATGCATAATGGTGTATTGTTTTGCTCCAAATTGTAACCATTACAGCTACATTCTTAATTGCAAATTTTTTCTTTTTTTGACAGATGAAAATGAAAAACAATAATGGATAAAATAAAAACAACATATTGTTCCTTCAAACCATTTAGATATGGCATACACACTTATTGCTATGTTACTTGCCATAATAACGATTATTAAAGTAAAATTTTCAAAATTAACCTGCAAAATAATATTGTTCTGCAAAAATAATGACGTATTAAATTATAATGTATAAAATAATGATTAAAAAAAATATTTTGAATGGGTAAGTTAGGGCCTTATAGTGGTAGGTAGGTAGTGAATGTTTCGGTAAAGTTCATGTATGCAAGGGCATCATTGTACAAGACGAAGATTGCGGTTGTAAGGATGAACTTATAAAGGACATGCGCCCAGGAATGTCCTTTGGAATCCTTTGTTTGTGGTCCATTAGAGCAGGACATCCGCACGTACAGGACAAAGGCTCTCAATAAACATCCTGCGGCACACTTAACATCTCTATACTTGCAGTCTCTCACAATTTATATTAATAAAACTGCGGAGGCTATATCTCTTATTTTACAGCCCCATATTTGGTTTCTGCGTTTCAGATGTTTATAAGACGATAACCGCAAAAAATCAAGTGGTGTCTGTCTGTCTGTTTCTACAAGAGTTTCTGTCTATTTGACAGAGATTCACACTTAAACGTCTGGATATATTTTAACGAAATTTAGTATGATGATAGGACAAAACCAGGATTCGAACATAGGCTATTTGGCATCTCAAAATTTTAATTCTAAGGGGATGTTTCGGAGTTAAAACTGTTTACTAGAAAACTGTTAATATCTTCCTTATTATTGACTTAACAGAAAAATGTGTATAACAAAAATTGTTTACAATAAAAAATTATTTTTTTTTATGATATTTTTTCACTTAGGTGAATATTTGGGGAGTAAAGGGGCATCCTAAAACTTATCTTTTAAAATATCTCCCTTATTGTGAACAGCAAAAATGTATGACAAAAATTGTTTATAAGAAAAAAAAATCCTATTCTATACATTTTTTTAATTGGATAAATATTTGGAGAGTTACGAGGGAACAACCTAGAACTAAAATCTTGTAATATCTCTTATTATTTACTTATCATCAAATATATATAAAAGAATATTTTTTTGTGATGGAGAAACATTTATTTTCTGTTCAATAAGATGAATATTTGGGGACTATGGGGAGTGCTACCCCAGCAAACATTCAACTAACGGCCGAATGCTGGCAAACTGCTTTTATGCTGGTAAATTACTGGCACCAAAAGTAAGTGCAACGCCAGTATTAATAATGTACTTCACATTTGTATTTCGCATTCCGCCTATACGAAGTACTTTACCAGCATTTTATAAGCACTCTTCTTCACTCATACTTTTTACTTAAAACCATTAGAAATAAATCTTGCAACTAATGCGATTATTTTGCACTTTACCGTTGCTGGGCCAGCAACTGATACATCAATGGGCCAGTAACGGCCACGGGGACACCGGGGTACTGGCCCATTACTTTCAATGCCGGGAAGTATGTGCTTTACCAGTACTGGCCCGTATAAAAATGTTTGCTGGGACTATTCACTTGAGATTTATCAGTTATCATAATAACTTATAACGATTTAGAAATTATTATTAGAATTTATCATAATCACTTGTTTTTAACAAAAATCGTAAGCAGTACGGGCACGCCAGCTAGTCCTTTACAATTCTTCATAAAAACGCTAATATTAATAAAACAGAAAATTAGGTTTTTTAGATTTTTATAATATAATCTCCATCTCAATTTAAAATGAATGTATAAACGTTCTGAGAAATTACAAACTTAATTTAATAAAGCCGTCAAAAACAAAAAATAAAACCAAGATGCGAACCAAGCCCCTTTCCCGTCCCCGTCTGTAATCGTCCATCTTAACCACATCCCCTTAAAAATAAAAAACCCTAAAGATGATTAGTAACAAAATTAAAACATGATTAAAAATGCCGGTCGTTCATGGATGCGTCGGGACGCTAGTCAGGGCGTCGCTGTGTTGCGCCGGTGCCTGGCTGGGGCGTGCCGACGCTCCCAACGAACCAATAGTAGAGAAAGGCGTCCCTCGTCCCTCTCACACTCGCCATTGTCTGTCTGATGATGTTGTTACACAGCAGGACGGATGGAGGAGGAAAGAGGGACGAGGAGAGGAGGGAAGAGCATCATAGACGAAACCTGTCCGACACGTTCATAATAATGTTCAAATTTCACTCACATTATAAACTAACCAAAATATATCGAATAATTATGTCCAACTAAATGATTAGTATCATAATTGGTTACCAGGGTTCAGGGGTACTTTCCAAAACCTATGGAGTTTATAGACCGGGAGCTCATGACAGTTTTTGGTCTCCGATTTCATACAGCATGCCTTTTGGAGGAAAGAATATTTACCCTGTGACAACAAAACAGGGATAGTACTAAACCCCTGCACGCTTTCCGGTCATAGGGAAAATTGCATTTCCACTTAAACACAAAATTTTTGTGCTTTTCTCTGATTTAATATTGCTTGCCCTTTTGTCAAAAGAAAGTTATAACAAATTTAAAGTCTAAACCTAAACCAGCCTAAACTATAGTGTTAGAAAATAAATAGTGTTAAAGCAGTGTTAATTTTAACACTGAAAAAGTAATATTTCATAAAAATAACACTATCTGAATAAATGAAGATTTACGTAATTTAGTTAAAAATAGTGAACTTTTTATTTTCTTTTTTAATGAAAAATTTAACTGTAACATTTTAACCAAACTGAGAATGAATTTTACGAGAATGATTTTTTTGCTGAGTAGTGAGACACTGTCATCGTTCTATGTTATTTTCTCAGGCAAAATTTACCAACTTTTTTTTAATTTGTACCTACATAGACCAAATTTAGGGTGGGGAGTCTATAAAATATATTTAAAGCGCCCTCTCATATGTATTTTTTGAAATATGGTCATTTTCTGCAGGTTTTATTAAATTTATTCAAAAACGGTAAACCGTAACTAAAAATGGTGATTATTTTTGAGATCTACGACTCAAAATACATAAGTATACACATTTTGAAGCATATCAGAGAGAAAAAAATTTTCTTGAAAACTCGTAAGGGGTACCCCTTACGATTTTTTCGATTTTTAACCATTTTTAAAGGTTTTTTTGATGATTCGTATTTATTGTAAAAGGTCGAGTTATTAAGGCCCCATTTTTTTTCCAGACTAAACAATATTCGAAGATTTCAAAATTTCAAACCACAGTTCTCTATATTTTATTATTCTTAAGTTAGAATTTATTGAAATTTCAAAAAAAGTTAACAAATAAAAAATTCTGCAAAAAAAATTTTTTTTTTAGAGTTGTTTCATAATGAGTTCTTAGGCCCTTTAGGATCTCAGGATTTCAAAAATTTCAACCGCAAGTCTCTATCTCATGTAGATTTTGAGATACGGTCTTTCAAAAATGCAATATTTACAAATTTACAAAACTAATACACGGATCAAAAAGGCGTCAACTAAGGAGGGTCCTATTTTTTATCTAGGTAGAAAAAAGCACTTTAGGACCTTAGGAAGTGCAAGCCATTTCGTTTTGAAGCCCTTTAGGACCTTAGGACAAAAGTGTGCAGTCAAACAAAATCACATATAGGCTGCTCTTCAATTCTGGTTTTGAGTCATAGTGAGCACACCTAGAATCCACAAAAGTATTTTGACAAATAAAATATATTTATCGTGTTCTGTTAAAAAGTAAAAAATCTGTATAGTTAAATAATTATGCAACTGAACTTTTAATTAAACCAGATAAATTAAAAATCCTAGGAACCCCTTGTTAAAAATCACGGACAACCAAATAAAAATCCAGATTTTTATAGTAGCAAATATTGACTGCAGGTTTTGGTGGTGTACCTCAGGGAGTGAGGTGGGGGAGGGTATGACGAGGTCGGGGGCAGACAGTAGGCGTTCCTGCTCATCTGCCGCCCCACAAACCAACCGCCCCTCTCCCCGGAGGCACGCAGTGCCGTAATCTCTGCCAAGCGCATCTTCATCACAGATACAATCAGGTGCAACTGAACATTTCTCTCGGAATAAAACCAAAAATTAACTCACAAATTTGCTAAAACTAGTGAATTAAACAATTAAATAACAGTGAAATATACATATAAGAGCTTTATAAGGGCTTTTATTAGTTCATTTTAGTGGAATTACTTTTAAAATTAAAATAAAAAAATATCTGTGAATTGTGTATATTTGTGTTATACCAGTGTAGTGTTTTGTTGTTAAATTTGTTTATTTATTCCAAAAATTATGTAAAATTAAGTGTCTTGTGTCTCAAAAACACTTCAACAATGATTCATCACTATAATTATACGTCCCCCCTTTCCCATTTCCTAGGACAGTATCCTGGAGGAATCTCTGAAGGAGATGGTACTCAAACTCCTGAAGAACCAGCTCCAGATGTTCATGGAAAATATCCAGTTGCTGGAACTTCTGCTACGGCGGCCCAGGGCAAGAGCTTCACAATCGCCGCCATCCTGGGCCTCAAGGATCAGGAACAAAACACTGCACAGGACCTAACCGTTGTTAATTTAAGTGTACATCAGGTAAATTTATAAAAAAAAAAAAATGATAAAAAGTTTTCTGTAATTTTAAGTATGGTTATAATTTGGAAATTGGCAATTAGCCCAAGACAAGATTTGGAAAAATAATGGGAGCCATAGGCGCCGGCAGAATTACTTTCAGGGGGAGCACCAAGAAGTGGATGTAGTGAAAAAATAATTTCTTCCTAGTTCATAATCTCATTTTTGTTAATATCCGTTATTAATTTAGCTTTATGTCTCTTCTAAATTTAACTTGTTGAGAGGGAAGTGTAGGGCTCCGAAACATGGGTCTGGTTGGGCCCAAAAAAAGATTCTGGATGCAGCTTTTCTTTGGGCTTTGTTTTACGTTTCAATATATTGTAAGGTTGAAGCTTCTGTCCATCAACAGTAACGGCAAGCATTACAGTAATTCTGGACTTATCGTAATCAGTTGACTTCAATAAGACTGTTTTTTCACCTTTCTTATGGTGGTGTGGAGGCATAGGTGTACTAATAAGAAGGGTTGTTCATATTACATTTCATTACCTAGACCTTGAATTTAGAGCAATTTTTTACAGAAAATAATTGGTTAAAATATCACGTTATAGGTATTCGGGCTAATACGGTATTTTTTTTTATATAAAATATGAAGATAGATTTAGTGTTATATTCGTAAAATATGAACTTTCAGTGTTTTTACCGACCGCCAACATATATTAGCGAGGTATTGTGATCATACCGATTTTGACATTTCGAGATTTCGATGGATCTCCACGAATTGAGGTCCCTACATAACCTTTTCACTATTTTTAGCATGATATCTGTCGGTCTGTCTGTCTGTCCGTCTGTCTGTCTGTCAATCTGTCTGTCTGTCTGACTGTCTGTCTGTCTGTCTGTCTCTCTGTCCGTCCGTCTGTGTACACGTGCAGAGCAAATTCAGCTAAAAGGATTTTTATGAAACTTCATATTTAAGCTTTTGACATCAATGGCACGAGTTGATCAACTTTTGGTAAAAATCGGTTGACTAGAAATGGGAGTTTACTCGTGTCGATTTTAAGATTTTTGCGAATATTTAACAGAAAAATATTTCGAAAAAATGTCTGTTAGAAAATATTAAGCAAAGTTATTTCTACTCCGCTGCTAGAATGTATTTTATACAAGTACTTTGTGATGGTGGTCGGTCCTGTGGTGGCCACAGCTGATTTTTTAAATATCCTTAATAATATCTATCATTACACATATCTAAATATGCGTAATAATATCTCGTGATGCAACGTTACCACGTTTTTAAAATAAAAATCTTTTCTCGGGCCGTATTAGATACTTAACTCATATATGTTCATCGGGTATGATACAAAAATAAATAATTGTATGATATAAAGTATAATAAAATAACAATAAACATATATTAATGAAAGCCGAAATGTCAGAAAAATTATGCAACACTGTACAGGATTGCCAACTGTAAAATGGAAAGATGCTACTAAATTATTTTTACCATGATATGCCTAGGGGAGTGATGGTTGCCTAGATATAACTATATTTTTGAACGTATATATATTGGTTCCTAGAACTCCTCAAGAGGAGCAAAGGGCTTCTACAAAACATCGCCATCTTGTCCGGTTCTGGGTTAAGGTCTTAATTTCACCCCAGGTCTTTCCCATATCTTTAATTTCTCTGTCCACTGTTCGCCTCCATGCGAGCTTGGGTCTTCCGACCTTTCGTTTTCCTTGAGGGTTCCATTGGAACGCTCGTCTCGTGATGTTGTCTGTCTCCAGTCTGAGTCCACACTTCCATTTTCGCACTTCCATTTTCGCAACTGTATTTCCTGTCTTATTTCTGTTTGCCCTGTTTTCTGCCAAAGATCTTTGTTGTTGATTATGTCAGGCCAGTGGATTCCCATTATCCTTCGTAGACATTTGTTGATATTTGTTGATAATTTTAACGTAAACAGACAGGGGCATATCCAGAAATGAATACGCCTCTGGTTCATTATGATTTGATTAAAAATCTTATTGCACTTCCTGAAAGAGTTTGTGGTTGCAAAGTCTAGCAGTCGAGCACAATAGCGGTGTCATATCATATACCTAGCTAGACACAGTGATGTTGAGAAGCGGTATCAGGTGGCGAGGCCGGAAGCTTGTAAAGCAATCTGTTCATTATCGGTGTGTACAGGGTGTGACGGATCGTCTGCAGGGCAGGCTGTCCGGGCTGCCGGTGCGGCACCTGGGAGGGTCCGGGGGGACGACAGTGTACCGCGGCTCGGTGGCCCGCGGGCCGCAGCTCAAGAAACCCCCGCCGCACTCCTCCAGCAAGAGCAAGAGGGTGCGCACCATCTTCACCCCGGAGCAGCTGGAGAGACTGGAGGCGGAGTTCGAGAGGCAGCAGTACATGGTCGGACCGGAGAGGCTCTACCTCGCGCATACTTTACAGCTCACCGAGGCACAAGTCAAAGTGAGTTATATTATTAACTAGCTGGACTACCCTTACCCTTACCTCGCCTACTCTTTTTAGGGTTTTGTAGGTATGACCAAAAAACCCTTATACCGTCATTTTGTCCTCTGTCTGTCTGTCTGTCTGTCTGTCTGTTCGGTAAAAATTGTAGCCAAACGGCTAAACCTAGAGAGTTGAAATTTGGCATGCTTATACAACTCTTTGACCCGCACATAGGAAAAATACTAAAACATCTAAAAAACATACCCCCCTAAAAATATAAACAAATATGTGCTCATCGAAAACAAAAATATTTTTTTTAAATTATGAGTAGGGTATCAAATGAAAGCCCTTAGTACGTGGATTAACGATCAAATTTTTATTTTTGCAAAATAAATTATTTTGATGAGATTTTTGCCAAAATTGTGCAAAAAAAATTTTGTCCCACACCCTGTAGCCCAGATGGTTTAAACTAAAAATCTAAAAAAATTCTAAGTAATGTATATTGGTGTGAACCGAAATAGTACAACAGGAATTTTTGATCAGATTATGTTTTCGGAAAATAACGCATTTTTTGTGGTTTTTGGTTCACAAAGTACAAAAGTTATACCAATGTAAGACACTCACATGCAAGGCGTACGATGGCGTAATGGGTCAGTGGTGTCGTAAGCTAAAATGCGCTGGAAAACGAAGGGTTTTGAGTTCGAGTACGGAGTAAATTTTATTTTTTCTGTTTTTTTTTTTTGCATTTTTATTATGTTGAAATTATTTTGTCAAAATTCTAGTTATATTTTGACAAATGTTGTATTTAAATTTTAAGAGCGTAAATTTAATAACCAGTCTTATTATATGATTAACAGACGATAAATTATTTTAAAAATATCGTTCATTTTGCCGTGATTACTACAAAGTAAAATTTGTCCTACACACTCAGCATACCGCCTTCACTTATTATATACCTGCGAAACCCTGAAATGTGTGAATATTCACACTTCACATCAATTTTTCTATTATACCTAAGTAAATCAGTGGCGGATTAAGCCTTCGCTGGGCCCAAGACATTTTTGATTTACGGGCCCTCAACTTATGTTTTAAAAAAAAAACAAAAACAAAGTCCTTGCCTCCCAAATTCAAGTGAAGAGCAAAAAAAAGGTCCTCACCTCCTAAATCCAAGTGAAGAGCAAAAAAAAGGACTTCACCTCCCAAATCCAACTGAAGAGCAAAAAAAAAGGTCCTCACCTCCCAAATCCGGGGCCTTGAAAATTACGGGCCCAAGACAAATGTCTAAGGCGAAAGTCCGTCACTGAAGTAAATGATAAGTGAGAATAGCCTTATGGAAATCCGTTTTAACATTTAATAATAGGATCATGTGTCATAGAAAATATTTATAAAATGTTCCTATCTCAAATGTTCCTCTTCAAATTATTACCTATCTCATAGAAATACTTCGAATTTCATTTACAATGAAATACATTTACAAACATTTTCATGACATACGTATATTTTTCAATTATGGTCTATTTCAAAGTAGAAAAATGTGTGTAAGAAGATAGGAGCTGTTTGTCCTTGCTTCGGATTGGTTTAGATCGTCATCCCTATTACACTGTTAAAATATTGTTTTTAGTCCAAGTTGACAGATGTTTAGTGTCATAAATTGGAAATATATATTATTTATATTATTTAATTATTCTCATATATTTTGTTATTATTTACATATTTAGACTTTTATTTATATTCTTGGCGTAGATTTTATGGAGAAAATTCTCCATGTAATTTGTTTTTACGCAGTTATATATTTTTTAGGTTATCTGACACTGTGCCCTTGAGATTGTGCCCAAAGAAGAAGTTATTGATATAATTTTTAGACCTTCATATATACATATATTATTAATTTTTACTATATTTACAATAATTATTTAAATAAGAAACTTTAGCTCTGAAGATATATTATTTGTTTTATTGCTTTGTTTAAACTCTTTTAGCCAAATCTCTCTTTTTATATATACAGTCTGTTCCAAACGGTTAGGCGGAACTAAATGGGAATTTCGTTCTTTTAGGTTGTCATGAAAAGGGACCTTGCTTAGGTTATTTCATTTTTCACGTTGGAATGTCAAAATTTAAAATTCCAACAAAGATACCATGGAAACGAATAACATATGTCAAAATTAAATTATTTTTTTTACATATTTTAATGACAAAAAAATAAATAAATGGGAAGTTTGTATTAAGTACGACACAAAAAATCAAAATATAAAGAAAATGACATTTTAAAATGATATTAACCTTAACCAAAAAATGTTTATTGTATTTAGGATTTACAAAGCTTAAACAGAACGGCCGAAAAGCATGATTTAAACGATGAAAGTAACTAGATTCCAAAATCTAGTTCCGCCTAACCGTTTGGAACAGACTTTAGTACATAATTTTTAAAATTAATATTTTTTCAAATGTACGTAATGTACGTAATGTACGTATGTCATGAGAATGCTTGTAAATGTATTTCACTGTAAATGAAATTCGGAGTATTTCTGTGAGATAGGAACATTTTATAAATATTTTCTATGACACATGATCTTATATTAAATGTTAAAACGGCCAATTTCAATGTATATAAAATAAAATTGCGAACATTTTCATGAGATACTAACAGTTTTCAACTAATTTCTATGAGAGTGAAAGATTTTTATTATTTAATTTTGTCTAACATGCAATAAATACTAATTCAGCGCGCTTACACGGCAAGCCGTTTTAACATTTAATACTAAATTTATTCCACTCTCATAGAAATTAGTTGAAAAATGTACGTATGTCATGAAAATGTTTGTAAATGAAATTCGAAGTATTCCTATGACACTAACTTAATAATAAATGTTAAAACGGCTTGCCATATATTGGGTAATTGTTGTAATTGTGTCGGTTAGGTGTGGTTCCAGAACAGAAGGATCAAATGGCGCAAACACCACTTGGAGGTGACTCAGCAGAGGCTGGCGGCGATCAAGCAGAGGCAGATGATGGCGGTGGCGAGCGGGGGGGAGCCCGGGGAGTCCGCCGACGGCGAGGACACCGGCTCCGAGACGGACACGTGACCTGCGACATAAACTCTCGACCCCCAGGACGCAGGACCTATCGCGTATGTGTGTGTGAATTTTCACCTTTCTTCAATAAAAGTGGACTCGACAATCAGTGATTTTAATTCCATGACACAATTTTCATTGCTATTATACCTACATACGGCCACAAAATTATATTACTTCGCCCATATTTTATTAAATTTTATTTAAAATGTGTAGAATAAGTGCAATATACAGTCTGTTCCAAACGGTTAAGCGGAACTAGATTTTGCAATCTAGTTACTTTCATCGTTTAAATCGTGCCTTTCGGCCGTTTTGTTTAAGCTTTGTAAATCATACTTACAATAAACATTTTTTGGTTAAGATTAATATCATTTTAAAATGTCATTTTCTTACATTTTGATTTTTTGTGCCATTCTTAATACAAATTTCCCATTTATTTATTTTTTTGTCATTAAAATATCTAAAAAAAATATTTAATTTTGACATATGTCATTCGTTTCCATGTTGGAATTTTAAATTTTGACATCCCAACGTGAAAAATGAAATAACCCAAGCAAGGTCCCTTCTCGTGACAACCTAAAAGAACAAAATTCCCATTTAGTTCCGCTTAACCGTTTGGAACAGACTGTACAACATTTCCAATTTAAAAAGATATCGGTTGCCATGAATTCCTAGTTACTGTGGTACCGAAAGTTGGCAATGGTACACTCTAAAAAAGTAGTGTTAAGTTTAACATTATAGACTTCATGGTATACTATTTCATTGTTTTAGTGTACCATGTGCTTATTTAAGTGTTAAAGTTAACACTACTTTTTGTGTAGGTGTAGTGAGAGGTATCATTCGACTCACAAATGAAGCAATCTGTGCTTTTACTCACCCTTGAAAAGGCAACATAAAACTGGCTGTTGGAGAAACAACGTTCAGAATAGACCGGGAGCTCATGACAGTTTATGGTGTCCGATTTCATACAGCATGCCTTATGGAGGAGAGAATATTTACCCTGTGACAAGCAAGGAGGGTACTAAACCCCTGCACGCTTTCCGGTTATATGGAAAACTGCATTTCCACTTGCACAAAAATGTTGTGTTTTTCTCTGATTTAATAATGCTTGCCCTTTTATCAAAAGAAAGTTAAAACAAATTTAAAGTCTTAAAAATTATAGGCATGAGATACGCAGGGTACCAAAGAGCTCAAACGGTCACGTGATCTTGTAATAAAAAAAAAGATTTTCAGGGTTTTTATGCAGTATGCCTATGAAAAGAATTAAAGTTTGTGTAATAGAACCCCTATAAAAAGATTGGCATGCGGTTCTCGTTGGCCCAAGGATGGAAAATTTCGGAAAAGTTTTGTGAAATTTTTAATCACTCAAAATTTTTTCGAAATTTTCCACCTTTGGGGCGCATGCCAATTTTTTTATAGGGGCTTTATGACACAAACTTTAACGTGCTATATTCTTTATTATTTATATTTTGGTTAAAATTTACGAAAACACATTTGAAATTAGTTGTTTCATTAAGTTTGTTATTTGACATTATTAAAAGGTTTGTAATAAAAGTCAGGGAAAATAATGTAGGGGCGAAGTGATGTGATTTTAAGGCACGTATATATATATGTATAAATAATAACGTCGAAAAACTTTGTATTTTCATGTCTCTGTGTGTAAATTCCTGTAGATATTAAAATCCAAAAAACAAATTTAATATTTTTATTTAATCCGGGGTTCAAAAGGCTGTAAATAAATCTGATAAAAATGTTGTAATACAGATTTTTTCGACAATTTGACGTAATAAAAGCGACCGCATAACAAGGGGGTGCTTAGAGGCAACTAGGGGAAGAAGTCACGTCAAAAATAACATCTGTAAGTCACAAAGAGACGCCGCATTCCAGGGCGCCGCCACCCCTCTCCCTCTCCCTCTCCCACTCCCACTCCCCAACCCCAGCCGCCAGTAATTACATATCAAACATATAGCAAAAATGCCAACGCAGGAATTCATATTATTTTCACAGATATGAGGGGCGAACATGAGGGCGAGGTGCAATACACGCGGGATGCTGTCTTAACAGCGGCACGCATCAACGGTCTACGCTAGTGTCTCATGCTGTTATTCTGCTGTTAACACACTTATCAATAACAGCCACATAAATAACACCGCACTGCTGCGATCAATCTTTACATACATTCTGTTCTAGATAATACATGTACAGTAAAACCTCGATATAACGGACTTATTGGGAGGACGGGGTGTCCGTTAAAGCCGAAAGTCCGTTATATAAAAATAGGTTTAAAATAAATCAAAAAATTTTTTTTTGAAAATATGTACACTGTATTTTGATATTAATAAAAAATACAAAACACAAACAAAATTCTATTTAATTGTCTTCGGACATTCGTCGTGAAGTGACGTTGCTGTTTGATATCGACGCGCTTGCTTTCGGTAATCCTGCTTTGAAAAAGGAATCAAGTTTTGCTTGCACTTTTGAAGTTTGCTGTTTTTTTATAATCAACTCTCTAAATTTACGATTTTTTTTTTACATTTGACCGGATTTTTTGACCGTTATATCCGAAGTCCGTTAAATAGAGGTCCGTTATATCGAGGTTTTACTGTACAAAGTATAAGGATATGAACACGTAAAAAGATTGTTGAAGGTGACTCTATAGGCCCGCAGCAGTGTTGCCACCTGTCCGGGTTTGACCCGGACAGTCCGATTTTTGCGCCACGCGTCCGGGTGTCCGGGCGAAGCCCAAAAATGCCCGGGAATTTAGAAAATTTACCAAAACGTTAATTTTATTTATTTTTTAAAATACATTATTAATTTTTTAAATTTTATTTCCTTTTTTGAATATTTTGCGTTGGCAGTAATGAGATGGCAAATATAAGTCGGATTGCTGATAAGTGACTGTTCGTTGCTACAAGTATCGATATTCAATACTATATGCTTTCTCTGTCTATATCATTATAATTATTTGCATACCCATAGTAACGTATAGTGACTCAAGTTGACAACTAACCTTCCAAATTATTTGAATAAAAAACAAAACATTAGAAAGAAATGGCAAGATTCGTAGATATCTTTACTAATTAGAGCGCGAAAATAAATTTACAGCAGTACTCCAACAAACAAAATTATTAATTTTAAGGTTATAATTATAAATAAGGAGTTGAGTTTTATAAAAAATATTTCCCAGTTCACAAATTTCCGAAACTCACAGCTTTTGCTCAGAAGAAAATAATTTTTTTCTAAAAAGTTCGTTAAATCAAAAACAAGGACGCAAATAACGGATTTGCACGTTAGAAAACACGTTGCGTGTTTCTACATCAGTTGTTTCCCCAAACATTAACAAACTTGTGAGCAATATGAAGTCCCAACCGTCCCATTCAAATTAAACAAATATTTTGTTCTTATCTAATAATATTTATGCATTATAAAAGATTTTTTATTTTTTTCTTGTATTTTTTATGGATGTTATGAACTATGCATAGTTTAGAAAATTTAGAATGATTTATTTTTTTTATAATAAAGAAAAATTCAGTGAAGTAATTGAAAAAAAAAAGCTCATTATACTAAAAACAAGATCCTTAAAAAATTCTAGCCCGCGAATGTATTTCACGGACGGACGGACAGACAGCCAGACAGACTGACAGAAAGACAGACAGACAGTCGGACAGACAGACCGACAGATATCATGTTAAAAATAGTCAAAACGTTATGTAGGGAGCTCAATTCGTGGAGATCCATCGAAATCTCGAAATGTCAAAATCGGTATATGATCACAATACCTCCCTTATATATGTTGGCGATCGGTAAAAATGACGATGGTCACATTTCAAAATATTTCCATAATATCTGTAAGAAAATAGAATGTGCGTTGTAGAGGTGCGGGTTGAGGGTGTAAGGGACGGACGACGCTAGCAGTGTCGGGGATCCGAGCTTATTAATCCATTACAAAGTTAATGAGACGGGTGTATGAAATTGCCAGCTTGTTCCGCTTAATATATTGACAATGTAACCCCCTCAAGTCGACCTCCCCACCATCCGAACCCTCCACAACACTCAGCTCATTTTAAACCTTGATTAAATTCTTAATATTACACTTTTTAACTATTAAATAACTTAACAAGAAAAAACTTAACAACTTAAAAATTAAAACAATAAAGGTACATTGAGAGGTTAATTTGTATATTAGTCTATCAGGTTAATAATTAAAAAAGTCTTGCAGACAAAATTTTTGAATAAATATAAGGCGCAACCAGAAATTTATCGTGATATTATTAAAATAAAAAAATCAGGTGGCCACCACAGGACCGACCGCCATCACATGAAGAAAACATCTTTGAGAAAATTTACTACATTTTATGCAAAAGTGTTATCAGACACTGTGAATCCTCGATTCGTAAAACTCAAACTAAATTAATAAATCAAATCAATTTAATTAAAGTCATAGAAGAGGACTCTAACAGTAATTCATCATGTAACACCTTAAAATTTCAGATTGAAAACTTAAACCATTTTATCAGTTTCCTTTCTCATCATTAAATTTTTAAAGCTAAAATATACACATCAAAATAAAACAGATATAGCCTTAAATTTTATTAATATAGATGATAGATAAGAAGTATTAGTTTATAAAGTTAGTTTAAAAAAATCAGCTGTGGCCAGCACAGGACCGACCGCCATCACAAAGTACTTGCATAAAATACATTCTGGCAGCAGAGTAGAAATAACTTTGCCTAATATTTTCTAACAGAGATATTATTTATCATGACCATGGAAACGTTACATATAAGTATGAAAAAATAGATACTCAGAAAAAATGTCCAAAAATTTTTCGTTTTATCAAAAAATATGTCAAATAAAAGTTGTTAGTTATTGCTTTTATAGCAACTTTTGTTAAATAATTTTTTTCGTAATATTTTTCTGTATGAAATATTCGCAAAAATCTTAAAATCGCATTTTTAGTCAACCGATTTTTACCAAAAGTTGATCAACTCGTGCCATTGATGTTAAAAGCTTAAATATGAAGTTTTATAAAAATCCTTTTAGCCGAATTTGCTCTGCACGTGTACACAGACAGACGGACGGACAGACAGATAGACAGACAAACAGACAGACAGACAGACGGACAGATCGACAGATATCATGCTAAAAATAGTCAAAACGTTATGTAGGGACCTCAATTCGTGAAGATCCATCGAAATCTCGAAATGTCAAAATCGGTATGATCACAATACCTCCCTTATATATGTTGGCGGTCGGTAAAAATGATGCCCTCCTTAAAAAATAAAATGAAAAAAGATAAAAAGGGCGCTATTTTAGGTTAAATTAATTTAATTGCCAAGGCCACCAAAAACATTGCTACTACTCTGTCTCTAAAGATGCACTATTAACATAATTCCACAATTCACATAATTGTTGATCAACTGTTTCGACTGGCTCACAGGTACGGGACACGCTTGGGCGGTTCATCGTACTTTCGGACGATTTTAGTGTCTGTACAGTCTTCTAGTGAAAATACTTTGATTGGTTGTGTTGAAGTTATCGTGAGAACACATTAAAGAATCTAATACTGTAGTGTCCGGGGGTGAAGAGATGTTTTAAAGGGGTCTCGGGGGGGGGGGGGTGGTAGTGTAATATAAAATAGCAAAGAGTATAAGTGAGGCAGTCATTGAGTGGGGACGGGCGCTCAATGCAGAGCCGATAAATTAAAACTGGATGTAATCATGCTCTTTGAACGCTGCTGGAATGTCTCGGTATGGCCACGTCTCTTCTACTTTTAATAAAACCCAATGACAATTTCATCGGTCCCACTCTCGCTACTTTTATTGCCGCCGCCGGTCGCCTGTTCACCCTGTACCCTGCCGTCCCCCCTGTCAGCGCTCCTCTAATATTGTCGCGATTACAGATCAGAGTGTGCCCGGGCATTATTTAGCCACTTCATAGTTAATTGTTCGCAAGCCCGACGCAAGTCGCTTCATTTAAATCTCACTTGACAAATACTTCAAAATCCATACTAGCTAATCATCCATCTAATCATTCATATATTAGTTTTCAACCTTCAAATGATATTACGTCCGATGGCTTGATCGAAAAGTAAATTCACAGAATTAGGGAACTACCCGATTCGTCCCTATTATCCCTATTACACTGTTAAAATATTGTTTTTAGTCCAAGTTGACAGATGTTCAGTGTCGTACATTGGAAATATATATTATTTATATTATTTAATTTTTTTCATATATTTTGGTATTATTTACATATTTAGGCCCGGTCTTTCTACCTTCAGATAAAGTTCCAGGTAACTATCTGACAGATAAGGTTATTTGTAACTTCATCTGCTGAATAAATGTCAATACCAGTCAGTGAATCCAATACGTCAATCTCATTATCCGTTAGATAACTATCCGATAGATACATTTGTATAGAAAGAAGGGATGACATTTACTCAGCAGATGAAGTTACAAATAACCTTATCTGTCAGATAGTTACCTGGAACTTTATCTGAAAGTGGAAAAACCGGGCCTTAGACTTTTATTTATATTCTTGGCGTAGATTTCATGGAGAAAATTCTCCATGTAATTTGTTTTTGCGCAGTTAAATATTTTTTAGGTTATCTGACATATAAATATTTTTTGACACTTTACAATTAACAAATCAAGATAGAGGCCAAAAGACAGCCCAGCTGGTTGTGCCTAAAGAAGAAGTTATTGATATAATTTTTAGACCTTCATATATAAATATAATCCGTCTCAATTTGTAATACGAAACTAGATCTGGTTACTTTGGTGACTGTTGTGGTGTAAACAGACTTTGGCGTATCCGTGTGAATGATAATATTATAAATGTATTGTTAATATACAACATAAAAAATGAACTTTCCCTGTTAGTTTCGCATTACAAAATGAGACAGATAATATATTTTTTATTTTTATTTACAATAATTATTTAAATAAGAAACTTTAGCTCTGAAGATATATTGTTTGTTTTATTGCTTTATTTAAACTCTTTTAGCCAAATCTCTTTTTTTATATATAGTACATAATTTTTAAAATTAATATTTTTTAACTTTTTCAAATTTCCCATTAAACTGAATTTATGTCGTATAAATAACGTAAGTGTATTATTTGCCTTGTTTATTTCAATATCTTATTAACCTTTTTTAAATTAAAAAAAAATTACTTGCTAACCCAGTTACTACGCCCATGCCCTAGTTGTAACTTATTTTATATTTCCCGCTATACTGTATTTATCCAGTGTAAATAGTACTCGGTTCGCAACGCTATCTACTTTTTTTAAATTTGAAATAGACCATAGGTCTAAAAATGTCTAAAAACTACAAATTTTTATTTCCTAATTTCCAGCTAATTCTCCGTGAACACCGGTGGTTTATTTAAGCGGCATTCCCAATAGCTGTAGTTGAGGCGGGGGGGGGGGGGGTGCGGGAGGTATCGACAATGGCGATTTCCATCTGCACCGCACACAGAAGCTAATCTGCATGGCAGGTAGATGAGCAGAGCAGATTCACAAAGTGCCCGTGTAAAATCAGTATAAGTGGCCGCATAACCGTGGGGCGGCATCCGCGCGCCGTCCCCGGCACATGCCCGCTCGCCCGCCCGCCCGTTCGCCGTCCCCACCGCCGCCGCATAAAGCCCTCGCTATCTCTTTTGATTCGCGGATTAATTGAAATACCTCGCATTCCAGTGCGAGGGGACGTTTGCCGCTGTTGGAAACCGTCCGCTCCCGCCACCACTCCGCCGCCTCCACGGCCTGTTTGTTTAAATGTTTCCGTGTTTCGTACTGATTTATAGTTTCTTTCTTTTGGTTATTAATTAATTCGTGTTTTTGCCGTATGATTCATTCGCATTCACTAGCTATTGCAGTCATGTTCGTTCGCCTCGTTTGTTAATTTGTTTGAAGATGTGCAAATTAATAAAAATGTTTATTGGTTTATTGGAGTGGTGTGTTTTGATTTATGATGCCTGTTATTAAAAAGTATAATTTTCGAGAATGTCCTAAGATTTTATGACCAAACAATTAAAACCAACGTGATTAATGAACAAGACTATTAAACAGATACATTACTGCTATAAAAAATTACACTGTCGCACTCAACCCCCAATAATACTATTTTATTTAACAAGCATATAAAGGAGGCCCCCTTAAAAACTGTTCTGGTCTTCAGCTGCTCCCTTATATATGCTTTGAAAAATCTTAAAATATTCCGCTAGACTTGCCCTCCCATAAAAAAAAATAATAAAAAAAAAATACATAATTTTTTTTTTAATTAAAAAAAAAGATTTAGGTAAATCTTCAAAAATACATCAAATTATGTCTAATACAATTTTTTGTCCAAGGCTTGGTTTACTAGTTACGATTTTTTAAAAATTTTAATGTTTAATAACTTCCGTTTCCGGTTTCAGATTTTAATAAAAAACAATAGGGTTCTTCCCAGTTATTAGGAGAATTTTTTAGTACCAGAACGAACTCTTTAAGTTAAACCGATTTTGAGTTATCGTGTATACACACAGCCACACAGACACACAGACAGACACACACACATACGGACGGCACTTCGAAAATAGTTTTTTTGGATTCCCTGGACCATGAAACGTGGTCATCAGTCAAAATCTCGACATCGAAAATTTTCGCGATTACAATACTTGCCCCTTATATATTAAGGTCGGGCAAGTAAAAATGTGTAACCCCACTAAATAATTCCTGGTACCCGCTGGTCCTCTAAATTTTAAAACCTAGTTCCGCCACTGGATAATATATATTTTTATCTTAAAAAAAATTGTAAATTTTATTTAAAAACACAGAAATTCTGAGCATCAGTTGTAAAACTTCAGAACTGACGTCATCAAGATGACTACCAAATCATCAGCTGATTGTAACCTATAACAAAGTTTAAAATATATTTATTTATTATTTTATTTATTTAATTATTCAAATTGTTTAATTCATTTTTTTAATACAAATTATGTACAATAAATAATTATAATTTTTATTAAATAAAAATTTCCAATCACAGATAATTAACTTATATTATTAAAAAGGACATTATTAAAATCACAGTAATTTTTTTTTAATGTTTTCAAACTTTATTAATTAAAATTACTCAGTAGAAAACTTTTTATATTTTTCCGAACTATGGATCTTTTTGAGCTGTTTTTTGCTTGGAAGTATTTTATAAAAATCCGCACAGTTTTCTTCATAATTTAATTTAATCATTAATATTGCTTTTAATGTGTTTTTTAGTTCAAGTTTTGTAAAAATAAATTTATATAAATAATTTAGTTGAAATATTTTTAAAATGTATATTGAAAATAAGTACTTTATCTAAAATTCGGGACAAAAAAAACCCGAATTCGGGACAAAATTTTCCTCTGAAAAAAATCGGAACGCAAGGCGGAAATTCGGGACATATGGCCACCTTAATAATATAAATTTCTAATTTATCTTACCTAATCCAATATTGTACATATTAAATATTAGTGGCGATTATTAATTAGAGGTGTAGAGGTGTTGATATATGGAGCGAGCGTTAGTAATGATTATTTTGTCATCGATAACTGACGTAATGATGCGTTAAGTCCGTTAAGCGGGGTGGTTGCAGGCCACGTGCATTGAACCCCAGCGCAGGGGTCGCCACATACATAGAGCATACCAGTCACACAATACGACCCCTTGACCCTCCCCCACCTCCCTACCCCATCAAACAATTCCAATCTGTTTTTATTAATAAGTGGATTGATGTCACTGTAAAAGGGTACAAGTACTTAATAACATATGTACATGAATATTGTAACATACGTCCGTTATTATAGACCAGTGTTCTTTAACCCGTGGTCCGCGGAAAATTCCTGCCGGTCCGCGAAAAATTTCGACTAAATCATGTAAATGCACACTTCTATTCACGAGTATATAGCACATTTTTTTATTCGACGCAGAAGCTAACTTTTGTCCGAACCATGATTTATTTAAATTTACTATCCCCAATACAACATCTCTTGCTAATTATTTCTCTGAAAATGAGGATTCTCGTAAAGGTAACCTCTGGATTAATAATCCATTCATGAAAGATATAAAGTCATGTGTACTTGATCCTCGTGGAAAAGAAAAGCTGATCGAGTTGTCTTCTGATGTCACTCTGGTCAGGGCCGCCCCTAGCATTTGCGGGGCCTGAGGCAAAACTGGAATTGCGGGGCCCCGAAACTGGATTTGCTGGGCCCCATCTATATATATTGAATAACGATATTTTCTTTAATATTATTAACTATTAACAAAGTACACATACTTACAGTCTGTTCCAAACGGTTAAGCGGAACTAAATGAGAATTTAGTTCTTTTAGGTTGTCACGAAAAGGGACCTTGCTTGGGTTATTTCATTTTTCATGTTGGGATGTCAAAATTTAAAATTCCAACAATGAAACCATGGAAACGAATGACATATGTCAAAATTAAATATTTTTTTTAGATATTTTAATGACAAAAAAAAATAAATAAATGGGAAATTTGTATTAAGAATGACACAAAAAATCAAAATATAAAGAAAATGACATTTTAAAATGATATTAACCTTAACCAAAAAATGTTTATTGTAAGTATGATTTACAAAGCTTAAACAAAACGGCCGAAAGGCACGATTTAAACGATGAAAGTAACTAGATTGCAAAATCTAGTTCCGCTTAAGCGTTTGGAACAGACTGTATATTCAATGAAAATATAATTTTTTTCCAACTATTTATAAAACTTGGAATAATATTTTCAATGTATTTTATTACTTGACGGTCGAAGCGCGGGGCCCTTACAGACGCGGGGCCTGGGGCAGGTGCCCCATTTACCCCGCCTAGGGGCGGCCCTGACTCTGGTGTCCAGACATAAAATGCAATCATAGTCTCAATTTTGGTAATCGCTAGATTTGGTAAAAGAATATCCATCTTTGAGTTATAAAACTATCAAATTATTAGTCATTTTTTCGACTTCCTATTTGTGCGAAAAGACTTTTACAGCCATGTCAATAATAAAAACCAACCAAAAAAATCGAATGGGTCTTAATGCAGCGCTTCGTCTCTCAGAAACAAATTTTCTTACAAAGAAGCAGCTAATATTTTATTTACCATTAAGTGCATGGTAAATAAAATACTGTTGTTTCTCAATCCAACAAACCAAATGAATATTAAAATCGTGGTCGTCTCTCATAATGTTACAAGCTAACACCTGAATGACACTGACAAAAATGAAGCATGCGTTATTTTGTAGACATGACAGCATTTGATCGTAGTTCGCCCGTCGCTCATCTACACAGTGCTGCACTTGATCTTAGTTCACCCATCGCTTACCTGCACAGCGACACACTTGATCGTAGTTCACCCGTCGCTCACTTGCACAGTGCCACACTTGATCGTAGTTCATCCGTCGCTCACTTGCACAGTGCCACACTTGATCGTAGTTCACACGTCGCTCACCAACACAGCGCTGCACTTGATCATAGTTCGCCCGTCGCTCACCAACACAGCGCTGCACTTGATCGTAGTTCATCCGTCGCTCACTTGCACAGTGCCACACTTGATCGTAGTTCACCCGTCGCTCACCAACACAGCGCTGCACTTGATCGTAGTTCGCCCGTCGCTCACCAACACAGCGCTGCACTTGATCGTAGTTCATCCGTCGCTCACTTGCACAGTGCCACACTTGATCGTAGTTCACCCGTCGCTCACCTGCACAGCGTTGTATTTACTCGTAGTTCACCCGTCGCTCACCTGCACAGTACTGCATTTGATCGTGGTTCGCCCGTCGCTCACCAACACAGCGCTGCACTTGACCGTAGTTTACTCGTCGCTCACCTGCACAGCGCAGCACATGATTCGCGATTTTAAAAATAACAGTGAGACATCTGGTGGATCGTAAGCGTATATTTGTATATTATATATGTAGTGGGTTGTGCTGCAGTTTATGTGAATTAAGACGTATTTTTAAATATAGTGACTTAAATACAGTGCTTTTTTGCCGAAATATTGTTTGAACATATACGATTTCTCGTCGGTCATCAACTGTCGTAAGCAGCGCCGCCAACGTTAGTTTGAATCGCAAATAGTAGTTATCCACCGCTAGATGCCAACACTATTCCACTTCAGACTTTTCATTTTCCAATACGAAAATCAAATAACCGTTCTTACTATAATGGATGGGACGAAAGGGGTACAGGGGTACAAATCAAGCGATGCGATGTTTTTTTATTCGTCAGGCGGTTCAGTGGTCCACCTTCGCCCCACGGACCACCGGTTGTTGACTTGAACAAGCCGCTTAAAAAAAAATAAAATCATTTTCAACATTATTTAACTTATGTTTACATTCCTAAAAATTGCCGCTCCAAAAATATGCCGCCCGTGTGCAGTGCACACGAGTTGCGGAAGCCCTGTATTGAATAGAACACGGAAGTTTATAGAAATAATAGAAATACCTATGTTTAGTAGACGATTTTGCTTGGTAGATAATGCAGATTATTCTTAATAAAATTTATTTATCATAAAACATGGTCGAATATATTATAAAATGAAGAAATGATAACACGATAAGATGAACAATGACATAAACGAACATTTACAGCTAACATCGCTAGACGAGAGGAATTACAATTTCTAGAAATGTATCTAAAAGTAACCAGCTTTATGCTTTTCTTGCTGTACTCTTCTCGTACAATATACTCCATTTCAAACAAGAATTCAATGTAGATAAGAGCTGTTTGACCTTGCTTCTGATTGGTTTAGAACGTCACCCCATTTAAAACGTAAAAAAATGTTTTTATTCTGTGTTAACAGATATTCAGCGTCGTACGTTTGAATAAATTAATATCTATGTCGTGAATTAATTAATATTACTATGTAAGTTATATTTTGTTATTATTAGTTATTGATCTACATATTTAGACTTTTATTTATATTCTTGGAATAAATTTTGAGAATGTAAAAATTTTTTTTGTATGCAGTTACGTATTTTTTTTATATAAATATTTTGATACACTTCACTCAATAAGTCTCCGCTCTGACATATATATGGCAACACTGTTGACAGACCTATATGATTTCTGGATAGTACCAACCATCAAACGATACGTGTGAAAATTTCATGACATTCTGACAATTAGTTTAGAGGTTACAGTGGTTTTATTGACTCCAGTTTTGTAATTTTAAAAAGAATGGATAAAAAGGAATTTCGTGTGTTGATTAAACATTGTTTTTTGATAGAAAAAAAAATACTGTTGAAGCCAAACAGTGACTTATAAGCGTTATAGAGACTCTGCACCAGGCAAATCAACTATTACTGATTGGCATGCTGAATTTTATTAATTAATTAATTTTAATTTTTTTAATTTTAGGTGCGTTGGAATGAATGTATCACTCTTGAAGGAGAGTATGTTGATGAATAAAATCAAATTTCTAAAAAAAATAATGTTTTTCTTAGTTAGACCGGAGACGTATTGAGCGACGTAGTATAAGATCTTTTGTTAGTACATTAATATAATATTTATATAAGAAACTTTAACTTTGAATATTTAACAAGTAGTGGTATATATAGGACAATATAGGACACATGGCAAGACAATTAACAGATCAAGAGGACTTATGTGAGTCAGGACAAAAGTCAACCAGAGTAACAGTACCCAAAGAGAGAGAGAAAGAGCTCTGAATATATATTGTTTATATTATTGGTTTATTTCAACCCTTTTAAACAAATTGTACTCAGTTCTCAGCAGTATCCACTTACTTCTTATTTGAAACAGAGTGTAGATATGTTGTTTTTTCAAAACTGGTCGGCTTACCTGATAATTAGACAAAACAACTATCGACGAACTTGTTGACTGTACGCTATTTTTTGTGGTTCAGCAAATTTGTCCAGAGAAATAACTTTGTAGTAATATTAGATGATCTGGTTGTTAATTTTGAGTAGATTCCTAAGCTGGTTTATTAGGTTAAGGGCCTAAATAATGAGTTTCATTTTTTAAAAGAAAATGAATATTTTTCTGGTCGGCGCGATTGTTGTTGTACTTGTATTTGTCGACGACCTGGTTGTTGATATTCTTGTTGTTCATAATTTGGTTGATTTTCACGATATTCAGAAACTGTTTGTTGATTGGCGAATGGTTGAGCGATATTTTGTTGTTCATAACTTGTTTGACGAGATGGTTGACGCCCTGGTTGAACCTGTGGAAGATTTGGTTGTTGGTAACTCTGAGGATCCTCATAAACTTGTTGTGGTTGGGCGAAATTTTGTTGTGATTGATGATTTTGTTGTCGAATTGGTTGACGAACTGATTGTCGAACTGGTTGACGTCCTGGTTGAACCTGTGGAAGATTTGGTTGTTGGTAACTCTGGCTATCTTCATAAACTATTTGTGGTTGAGCGTAATTTTGCTGTTGTTCATGATTTTGTTGTCGAACTGGTTGACGAACTGGTGCAAGAGATGGCTGACGTTCTGGTTGAACCTGTGGACGTTCTTCGTAGATCGCTTGAGGTCGTTGCCGAGCTGGTTGTTGGGTTTGTACCGGTTCATATCCCGCTTGTGGTATGACAGCAATATGACTGAGGTCTACAACACGCCCTATGAAGATCGGCGCCCCAGACTTCCTGTGCGCTATGAAGAAGATGAAGGGATGATCTACGACCATCGTTACTTTTGGAATTGGCGCTGGGATAGATAAAGTCACCGCACCAACTACAAAAAAATATATCATTTATAAAAATATATATTTGGCCCAATGAAGTAGTATAACATAGAGACTGAACAAGGACGAGTTGTTATGAAGCCAACACCTCTCTAGGCGGGGAAACGGGGGTTGCCCCGAGGAGTTGTACAGTTTGCATACATCAATGTTTTGCCGATAAGAATTGAAAGTAAAAAAATATTTTTTTAATACTGTAAACTGCAAATTTTAATAAATTAAATTTCATAAATAATATTAACTTAACCTGAATGTATTAGTATATATTTAAGATAATTAGTAGGTTTCTAAATTACATACATTTAAAATACAATATTATAGAAAAAAAAGTTTAGTAGGCCCTGAATTTAAAATGTTAGGTCGACAATTCTGTTAATATAAAAATAAATTAATTCCATGTCTATCTAAACACCTTTTTTTCTCGATCATATTGTATAGCAATGCTTTAGACACTTTCTAAATTTAAAACGGGCAGATATTACATTTATTCCATGATAAATTAAAATTTATCTGATAAATTATAAAGATTTATATCTATAATCAATGCTAGGTCAAATATTTTTCTGATGTATTCGAAGTACTGAATACAAATACTTTTTTTTAATGAAAAACTATATGTAACATTTTAATTAAACATTACTTTTTAGTATTTAAAATACTACGTAGTTGAAATACAGTTCGCAACTCTTAAAATGCAATTTACGGATATACAGACGATTCCGCTTAATTGGGCCACCGCTTAATTGGGGCAGCCGCTTATTTGGGTCAAATCTCAAAGAACAGAAACCAAACCAAGGAACCCACAGTAAATTTACATGTTTAATTGGGACAGTAAATTTAAGATCACAGTAATATTATGTTACACATATTCTCAAGAAAAAATATGTACAAAGAATTTAATATTACAGCGTTGTTTTATGCAGGTAGGAAATGAAGGGAGCCGCACTGAATACTTGTGCTGATTTTGTAGAAGTGAAATGTTACAAAAACAAAAGACAGACTACACTTGACGCAATTTTGCATTGAATTAAATTGTATGTACCTATTTATTATTTTATTTTGGAATTTATTATTATTTTTTCTTAAAAGTTTATATTTTTTGGTTATAGGTAATTATAGTTTTGTCCAAGAGTTTATAAAATAAAATTATTGAAAGAAAAATATGCATTGTTTAATTTTATGTGAAATTCGTTTAATTGGGGCAGCCGCTTAATTGGGTCAAAATGCCTAAGTCCCGATGTGTCCCAATTAAGCGGAATCGACTGTATTATTAAAAATTGAAAGATGATGAAAAGTTAAAATAGTAAAATAGAAGAAATAAGACAACAAAACAATCATAAATACAATACAGCGCCGGCGTTTTTCTTAGCAATAACTGAATAAAATAAATGTAAATTAAGCAACTTGTTATACTCCTCTGGGCGAATCCCCCTTTCGTCTCCGCAAGGTCTTGGCTTCATAACAAACAATGCTACGGCATAGAGTGTGCTGTGTCTATTTATATGACGTCAATGGTTTGACCACACATTTTAGTTTAATAGTAATTTAAAATGTTTTTTTTTCCTGTAAATGCATTTTAATTTTCAGCTCTCTAGGTTCAGCAGCTTGGGGATATATACCGTACGACACACAGGTATCCAATAAATTAAACTTTTTCTTTCCGATTATTATTTTTTTTCGATATGTAAAGAATTTTCCTAGAATATGTGTGTTGAATTAATAAGAGTGAGAGGCCCATTAAAACAAGGCATGTTCGTCTTTCTTGTCAACTCCAATTACAGATTTCCAAATATAGTTCAATACCATATTTGCACATCACAACAACATTATTAGTTGAGAAGTGGCCGAGCGGGGAAAAACAGACAGTTATCGGAAAGTGAACGGTTACCTGCCGATGCGGCCGCTGCAACAGTACCCTCTTCAGATACTTCCATGAACGTTTTACTGACAACCTTGCTGATGGACAGTCTCTCTCTCTGAGCACCAATCAGTCTGAAGTCTGCACGATCACCAAATGCTTCACGCATATCCAACTAAAAATTACAAAATTAGTCAAAAAATTCACTAAAATTAGGTTGGCCAATAACAATGTGTCACGCAGGAATACAGTATGTAAGAAGATAGAAACCGGTTATCCTTGTTTCTGATTGGTTTAGAACATCATCACTATTACAATGTACAAAAATTGTTTTAATCCACGTTGACTGATATTCAGTGACGTGCATTTGAATAAATTAATATATATATCTGTCTCAATTTGTAATACAAAACTAGATCTGGTTACTTTGGTGACTGTTGTGGTGTAAACAGACTTTAGCGTATCCGTGTGAACCAATACTATGATAATATTATAAATGTATTGTCAATATACAACATAAAAAATGAACTTTTCCTGTTAGTTCCGTATTACAAAATGAGACAGATAATATCATTATCATCGTACATCGAAATATAATTTATTTCCAGGGTATATTTTGTTATTATTTACATATTTAGACATTCATTTATATTCTTGGCATAGATATTATGCAGAATTTAAGTAATTTCGTTTTTATGCAGTTATATATTTTTTAGGTTATCTGACATATAAATATTTTGATATACAGGGTGTTAGGTAAATGTCCAGCACAATTTAAAAGACAGCATGGTGACGTAGAATGCAATTTTCTTTGCCAATTTTCTCTAAAATGTGAATTTCGTCCAAAAATATACAAACAAAAAGACGCCACAAATTTTGAAAACAACTTTTTTTTATTTTTCATATTAATACAGAAGTTGTGCCAGAGAGAAAAAAACACGTACTGTGATATTCTATTATTGAACTACAATTAAAATATTTTTTTCTCTATGGCAGCTACACAACTTCTGGATTAATATGAAAAATAAAAAAATTCAGTGGTTTTCAAAATTTGGGTCATCTTTTTGTTTGTTTATTTTTGGACGAAATTCACATTTTAGAGAAAATTGGCAAAGGAAAAATCGATTGTATGGTCAGTTCATTTGACTCGTTTTTTGCAAAATTTTGAATGGCTGTAGAAAAATTATTGTATGCAATAAGTAACGAAATAAATGGAAAAAGAAACATGCACAATTAATAAAAACACAAACCAGTTACAAAGTTTCTGCTTAAATAAAATAATTAAACCAACCTTTTGCAATATACTGTTATAAAGGGTCTTATCTTCCATAGTGAATTTTGGTAGCGTCATATTGACCTCCGCAGTGTACAGTTCATTTCTAGCCGTCTCCAAGAGCATGTTGATTTGATTCTCGAGGTCTTTTAGACCGTCCTGCCACTTTGGAAGGGCTATGTACATCGCAAACTCCTGTCCTCTGTACGGTATTTCTGCCAAAGTACAACCCAATTCCCCGATATCCGCGTACCTTATTTTGAATTTATTGTGCATCATGGGCACAGCCTGCGGCCCATTGGTCGAATAGAAGTACTCAGGGCTCGTGTTCCGGGGATCGAAGGCCTTCGACCACTTACCATTGAAATAAAGGGCATTCACTAAAACCATCTGGGTATTCAGATTTAAATCAGACGGTGAGACTATATTCGAAATCCTGTTTTTAGTTCTTAAAGAAACCCACTCGTTGATTTTTTTAGCGGCGTAATTGCTGTAAATAAAATTAATTTTTAAAAGTATGAATTTTTACATAAGGTTTTTGTAAGTATTTAATAAATATAAGAAGCCAACAGAACATCAAAATCAACAGTTTGATAATCAGTTTTAATCGTTAATTTGTGTACTAAGAACTATCATTTAATTTTTACCGACCGCCAACATATAAAAGGGAGGTATTGTGATCATACCGATTTTGACATTTCGATGGATCTCCACGAATTGAGGTCCCTACATAACGTTTTGACTATTTTTAGCATAATGCCTGTCGGTCTGTCTGTCCGTCTGTCTGTCTGTCTATCTGTCCGTCCGAAAAAAAAAATGATTTTTTTTTCTTAGTATCTATTTTTTCATACTTATATGCAACGTTTCCATGGTCATGATAAATAATATCTCTGTTAGAAAATGTTAGGCCAAGTTATTTCTACTCTGCTGCTAGAATGTAGGTATTTTATACAAGTACTTTGTGATGGCGGTCGGTCCTGTGGTGGCCAATGAAGACGGTCCTGTGGTGTAAAATTTAAAAAAAAAATTTACAAATATTTTCGAAATTTTTCGTTTTATCAAAAAACGTATCAAATAAAAGTTATTAGTTATTGTATTTATAGCAACTTTTGTTAAATAAATTTTTTCGAAATATTTTTCTGTTGGTAAATATTAGCAAAAAATTTAAAATCGACACGAGTAAACTCCCATTTCTAGTCAACCGATTTTTACCAAAAGTTGATCAACTCGTGTCATTGATGTCAAAAGCTTAAATATGCAGTTTCATAAAAATCCTTTTAGCCGAATTTGCTCTGCACGTGTATACAGACAAACAGACAGACGGACGGACAGACAAACAGACAGACAGAGGGACGGACGGACAGACAGACCGACAGACATCATGCTAAAAATAGTCAAAACGTTATGTAGGGACCTCAATTCGTGGAGATCCATCGAAATCTCGAAATGTCAAAATCGATACGATCACAATACCTCCCTTATATATGTTGACGGTCGGTAAAAATATAAAAATAAAATAATCCATACCTTCTGGTAAAATCTGTAGTATCAACATCGGCATTAAAATCAGTGGCGATATCCCTAAATTCAGGGCTGACCCTAAAGTTCTTCCTGGCGTACAGTTTATTGGCGATGAGCAGCTCTGTATGGGTGGCGTTCAGCTCAGCGGTCAGCCCGGAGAAGAAGTTCCTGACCGCCCTCTTGTCCTTGGGCAGGGACAGCGCCACCGCCATCTCCTGCAGGGTGCGGCCCTCCGCCCCAGCCATCATCAATGACAGTGTCATCTGCACGCTCAACGGACATAGCAGCAGATTTGCCGAACTCTCTTTAGACGAATGCTAAAACAAAACAAAACAAGTATAAATACAAACTAAAAGGCTTTTTTTCAATTTAAAAAATTTGTTTAGTGTGTATGTTCACATATTTTACTGTTTCACAAGTAGCTAGTAAGCCAGTGATTCTTAGCCTTTTTCAATTTCATGAAACACTTTTGATTATATTGTCACGGGGTGAATTCAAGAACGGAAAATTTATTATATAATATTAATGTGCATCAGAATGCAATTGTTGGTCAAAATGGCTGCTGGTGTTGTCCGTTTAGAACCTGATGTAAGTTTCGTTGTTGACCAAGAATGACTAACCACGACTCTATTCCCTAAGACCATTTTGGGTGCATTCGAGTTGTACAGAGTAGAGCGAGCGCTGAGCGAACAGTTGATGGTGACGTCATGAATAGAGCACTAACGGAGCGAGCGTTCTTGTGACGTAATGTTTATAAAATCTAACCCTACAATTTTAGGCGGCGTTTTTACTGTCAGATTAATTCACGTCAGTCATGAATCAAAATTATATATCTCGGTTTTTCCTTGATTTTTTTCAATGATGAAGAAATAAAATTAAATAATAATTAATGAATTAATTTAATGAATTTTTTCCATTTTAATTTTATGCACGGTGTATTTTAATAATTTATTTGCTGTTTACAGGACGTCACAATTACATAAAATGGCCGTACTCTGTAGCTATAGACAAATAACAATATTATTTGTCTATTGTTATTTGTCTAAGGCTATTATTTTTATTTTATTTATAATTTAATTTTAAACTTTCATTTCTTTCCCGCCGTTCCCCCACTTTTTTAAGTCATACTCCATATGCTCGGTCTTAAAACCCCGAACATGTAGAGCGCACTCTAAATGCTCGCTCGATCGCAAAACGAATGCAATTGAGTGTACTCCGAGCGTCAAATCGAACACGTTTGAGTGTACAGAACGTGCTCGGAACGCTCGGAGCGTCAAATCGAATGTGCCCTTTATAACTGTTAACCAGGACACTATGAGTCAGGTCCTACCTCAATTGTTTTGGAAACATTATTCATTTGTGTAATTGTTGGCAGCAATTAAAGACCATAGTTAGCACAATTGAATAATGTTTATCAACACATTAGAATGTAGTTCAAAACTTATGTTGACAAACACGCAACACTCTGCACATTCTTTAATTCCCAAAACCGTAAGTCAGCAACCTTGACCTACACCGCCTAAAGGCCACTCAGGCCCGTAAGTCCCCCCCCCCTTCGTCCATGGTGCACGCCTGCTCAGACCCCAGTTGAAGAATCGCTGGTTCAGAAAAAACTATGTCTTGTAAATTTTATAAAAAAGGTAACTTTTTGTATATTCGTTACAAGTTGATTAATTAGCGTTGACACGTTGTTAAATTGATTTATGAGCGAGTAATGATAGCCTTAAGGCACTATTAATTATTCTTCTTGGCGTGTGTGTTCGTTGAAATGTCTATCATTATGTCACCTGCATATATAATGGAAACCGCGTTGATATTCGTTGCCCAAATCACTTTCTTTTCCTACAAAAATTTGAAGATGTTATTGCGTCATCCCACGTGTTAATTGAAAAAAAAAATCTAGATCAGAACAAGCTGAAGGGCACTTAGAAATATAAACTGCTGTACGGCCTTCGTTTTTATTACTCTTTTATGTTTTGTAACAAAGTAATGTTCTAAAATCTCTTTTGAAATTTTGTTTGTCAAAATGTAGAAAAATAAAAAGCTATACAGATCAACTCTGTAAAAATTTACTGTGCAGTAACGTTACTACAAGATAAAATATTATAAAATGTATAATGACTTTCATTCATGATAGTAACTGACCTTGCTCATAGTGACATATTTAGTTACTATGATCATAGTAACTGAGTTACAGAATTGGTCTGTTTGTATCTTGTTTCCTAGAAGGGTGGGCATAAAGATCTGACAAATTCAGAGTAATTTACAATGGTACAAACCAAAATAGTTCAACAGGAATTTTTGGTAAGTTTATTTTTTTGAAAAATATCAAATTTTTGATGTCATTGAAAACAATTAGTTAAAAATTTATTTTGAGGTAGCAAATTAGAGCTCTTGAAGCGAATAAATATTGATAAAAATGTATCGCTGGTTATTTTAATAAATGTTCTTGCGTATTTATATAAGCTGTTCACTTTTGTAAGAACACACTAGATCTGGTTATTTTGGTTACTTTTATGGTGTGTTACTGACTTTAAATGTCAATTAAAAATATTCCTTAGGCTGTAAAACCGACTTTAGGTTGATAAGGTTATGATCATTATAATTAAGATATCATTTTTCATTATGACATCTGTCAAATGGATCGACATTTTAAAAAAGTGACATTTTTTAATACCAACATGACATACAGCTTCAAAGGTGCAAACTATTGAAAACAAAATTCCCTCTTAGTTTGTTCTTACAAAAGTGAATCGCTTATAGAGATGAACATTTTTATTAGCATATAGAATAAAAAACATAAAATTAATAAAAATAGTAGTGAAAAGAATTAAAAGTTACAAATTATAATACGTTAAACTCATACAAACATTTCTTGGTCAAATATTGGTCAAAATATATCTTATTATAATATGTTTTCTGTAAATAATTTGCAGTTGAATAAAAATAATTAAATTTTTACTAATTATTGTTTAGTTATGTTAATAACTAGTTAGATAATAACAAATACAAAAAGTCTTGACCATGTAGGATTTTTATTAAATGAGTTATTTGAATAAAAGTTGGGGGATGTAAAGTTAATGTCAAAATTGTTTCGCGGACCCTAGTTTAAGAACCGCTGCTATAGAGGGTTCGCCAATAAAAGAATTTGTCTCAAAAGTGTCCTCATGTTGTACAAGTTTAAAAGCCACTGTTTCAAATCAACTGGTAACTTGATCTATGCCCCTGAGGAGATACTTGGTGGCAATTTATCATTATGTTTATTTTTTTAAAGGTGGTCAAGGTTACATATGTAATTCTGGTATTAACATTAAGTAGGCCGTATATAATGTGGCAAACACGCTGCATTAGATGCTATGTAGTGATATGTCCAACTGATTAGTCGCTGCTTAATGCATTGGAAACCATTTGCATTTCAGGAAATTTACAACAACACAATCCCCACAGGCACACCAAACCATTTAAGCACACTAAATAGCAATCGTTTACGTGAGAATTAACTCATAGATCGCAAGAACAAAAGATCAGATAACAGAAGCATGATCGTCACATCCTTGCACGACTTGCACCGCACACGGGCGGTATTTTGGGTTGATTCTAGGCAATGAGGTAGTATAACATAGAGACTGAACGAGGACGAGTTGTTATGAAGCCAACACTTCTTTAGGCGGGGAAACGGGGGTTGCCCCGAGGAGTTGTACAGTTTGCATACATCAATGTTTTGCCGATAAGAATTGAAAGTAAAAATATATTTTTTTAATACTGTAAACTGCAAATTTTAATAAAATAAATTTCATAAATAATATTAAATTAACCTGAATTTATTAGTATATATTTAAGATAATTAGTAGGTTTCTAAATTACATACATTTAAAATACAATATGATCGAAAAAAAAGTTTAGTAGGCCATGAATTTAAAATGTTAAGTGGACAATTCTCTTAATATAAAAATAAATGAATTCCATGTCTATCTAGACACCTTTTTTCTCGATCATATTGTAAAGCAATGCTTCAGACACTTTCTAAATTTAAAACGGACATATATTACATCATTTATTCCATGATACATTAAATTTTATCTGATAAATTATAAAGATGTATATTTATTTATTTATCTATTTATTTATGTAACACATGTAACATTTGAATTAAACATTACTTTTTAGTATTTAAAATACTACGTGGTTGAAATACAGTTCGCAACTCTTAAAATGCAATTTTCGGCAATATTATTAAAAATTGAAAGATGATAAAAGGTAAAATAATAAAATAGGACAAATAACACAACAAAACAATCATAAACACAATACAGCGCTGGCGTTTTTCTTAGCATTGCTGAATAAAATAAATGTAAATTAGGCAACTTGTTATACTCCTCGGGGCAAATCCCCCTTTCGTCTGCACAGGGTCTTGGCTTCATAACAAACAATGCTAAGGCATAAGCATGCTGTGTCTATTTATATGACGTCAATGATTCTAGGATAATCCTACAAGTACAAGGCGGTCTTATGAAAGCTTGCACACGGGAGGCATTTGGGTTAGTTTCTACTGCAGGACGATCTTATGAATAATTGCACACGGGCGGCTGACACCCATGCAACTACCGTGAACAAAAGAATAGTAAAAGAGTCACACAGCTTATACGTAAGGTATATTTTCAGAAAGTTATAATTTTTTTTATATAAGTATTAATGAAAGTCAATTATCAAATTTAATGGAATGAATCGTATAAATTTGGAAATTCTAATTAATTTCAAATGTATCTTCATAAATTAAACCAAAAAATGACAGTTTTATTATTATTTCATATTGCATAATGGCTAATTAACAGAGATTATCAGGTCGCGACTAGCACTGTCTAATATAATATAACTCTTTTGACGATACTTTTGACGGTATCCGAGACCGTCGTGCTTTTTGCACGCTGAAGCACGCCCCATATTCCCGAATATTAATCCAGGGATACAGGCACTTATTTAAAGGAAGATTGAGCGGGACTCTGGTTGTAACGGCCAAGAATTTTTTGTCCGTATTGGTGATCTCATGATCCCACACTTTCAAAGCAAGTGAATTGACCAAGTATACAGCAAAAAATTCATCTAAAAGCTCATTCTCACTTTGGTTAATATTTTAGTGTTAAAATTTTTATTTAAAAAAAGTAAAAAGTTCACTATTTTGAACCAAATCACCGTTTAAATCTTCATTTATTTAGATAGTGTTATTTTTATGAAATATTACTTTTTCAGTGTTAAAATTAACACAACTTTAACACTATTTATTTTCTAACACTATAATTTAACTAGTATTTTCATAAGGGTAAACTTTAAACTAAATTTAACCAAAAAATAAGTGTAAATAATTAATACGAAAAGCGAGAGACTTCATGACATACTAAAAGTTCATTTTTTAGTGTACCATGAAGTCTCTTTACCACTTTTTTAGAGTGTACCTTACTGCAACCGTTGGTGTAAACATATAATACATAAATATGTTTACTGACGATGAATGTTTAGCATGCGAAATGTACATTTAACTGAATAAATCTTTAGTGCTGTTTATTTACCATTTTACATTTAGTTTAAAAGATTTGCAGATTGTTCCATCGTCGGGAAGAGAAACCCTTAGTAGAAGAAGAAAGAGACGATCATCTTACCCGGCACCTTGGTAAGCAAGAGTTTGTTGAATTGGCTTGTATAGTTAGATTTTGCTCCATTCTACTTCTTGCTATGACATTGATACTGTTAACAAAGGTATCATATTAAATGTTTCCAAGCGTAATAATTACCGTTAAACTGCTCGAGTATATCGTATATCCACTCGCTAACATATCACATTTCGAAATCCGATAAAATGCACAAGTACCGGAAGTATCTATTGATGCTCATTAATTCTAACATTTTAGAAAACCAAATTGATTTCGTAAATTTCAAAATTTCAAACACGTATCGCAATTTTAACAACGCAACACCTTCAAATCATTCATTTAAGTTGTCGTAATATGGAGCATAGGTGGGTTCGAATCCCGAACACATTCTGATACTACAGGCGCGCACATAAGAGTGGGTCCCTTGTATGTTACAGATCTGTTATAAGTGATCCATAATATTAGAGAATTTATATTACAAAGTTAGTAAGAAACCTTAAAATTATTTCTAAAACATTTTCATTATTAATACACGAAATTTATGCTTTTTTAGGGTTTTGTAGGTATGACCAAAAAACCCTTATACCGTCATTTTGTCGTCTGTCTGTCTATCTGTCTGTTCGGTAAAAATTGTAGCCAAACGGCTATACCTAGAAAGTTGAAATTTGGCATGCTTATACAACTCTTTGACCCGCACATAGGAAAAATACTAAAACATCTAAAAAACATATCCCCCTAAAAATATAAACAAATATCTGCTCATCGAAAAAAATATATTTTTTTAAAATTCTGAGTAGGGTATCAAATGAAAGCCCTTAGTATGTAGATTAACGATCAAAATTTTATTTTTGCAAAATAAATAATTTTTCAGCGATTTTTGCCAAAATTGTGCAAAAATTTTTTTGTTCCACACCCTGTAGCCCAGATGGTCTAAACTAAAAATCTGAAAAAATTCTGACTAATGTACATTGGTGTGAACCGGAATAGTACAACAGGAATTTTTGATCAGATTATGTTTTCGGAAAATAACGCATTTTTTTGTGTTTTTTGGTTCACGATGCACAAAAGTTATAGTTATGTCTAATGGTTAGCTTGCTCGCTTGATAGGGTTCGCTCCCGGGCAGAGGAGACAATTTTATTTTTTGTTTTTTTTTGTTTAAATATATTTTGAGTTAAAAAATAACTGATACTATGCGAGTTTGTTCATTACATTTGTCGCAGAAAAACAAAACAGCACTAATATGCTTTCACCTGCAAGTTGCATATTTAACTTTTAGCTGCTCCTGTTTAAAACTAATTTTATTTCATGAGGCAATGAATATAAGGCACTTGTTTGCAAACAGAATCCATATATTATAAATTCAGATGTACCACATAAAATTACGTGCCCGGCATTTAACACCTGACAAATTACACTTCAATAAAACTACTGAAATTAAATACTGTAATTTGATGCCCAACTTCTGTTACACATCTCAATACAAGTGTAGCGTTTAAAAATTAAAAAAAATTGCAAATATTTACTCGTATTTTCATAAAATAAAAATGTACTGTGCTTAAATTAACCTGTTCACTATTAGCATATTGACAGCTGAGTACTAGAGACGACAGCCATATTGCCTTGGAGCACAACGCCGCCACCGGTAATGTCACTTCTCAATAGATCTAAAGTCTATTCCAAACGATTAGGCGGAACTAGATTTTCAAATCTAATAATTTTTACAGATTAATTGAAGCTTTTGATAATTTTGTTCAGGAAAAGTCAACTTATAAAAATGAAAATTCCAGGTAGTTCCGCTTAATCGTTTGGAATGTTGAGAAGCGTTTGAAACATCACACTGATCACGTGGTTTTCATATAGTAGTGGAGGTCTAGAAATGAAGATTGCACCTTTTCTTTCCTTATAATTCATCCACGCGTTCAGAACATATTATTTATTTAACTGAATTATATGTTTTATTTATTTTTTTAATATATCCGCGTATGTGGAAACCAACTTACATTTTTCAATAAAATAAAATCAAAAGATACCAATTAACGATTAATTACTTGCTGTGTTCAAATGTCTGAATAAATATATTGAAAAAAAATGAAAAATGTAAACAAATATCAATGTACTGGAAAACCAAAGCAATGTCAGTTTAATATTCAAATGGAAGTACATAAATAGAAGGGAAAAAAAATATCTTAATTAAAATATCTTGTAAATGTTAAAGAAAAATATGGCCTTCAAAGTTGCAATCATTTGCAAAATAGACATGCATTTTTAAAGTCGTCCAACAGAGGTGAAAGTGTCATTTTATTTAAATAAATTAAAAATTAAAATACATCTATCAATGAATTAGATAAACCACAAATTACATAATAAAAAACAGGTGTCAAAATCAAAGTCCTCTATTAGCAATAATTAATTTAATAAATTTGTCTCGTAAAAATATATGGTCTAATAATGGACATTCTAACGACCCCTGTCCATTCCATTAGTCAGCTATATCCTGTTGCTAGCTGTGGGCAGTGAGTTGGGGGGGGGGCTTACTGGGGGTCGCCCTCCCCCTCCTCCACTTTCACTCGCGGAAAACTCTATATAGACACCCAAATATCATACAACTGCATTGTGGTGACAGTTTTTAGTGGATAAATAAAAAAAAAATATAGTAAGTATTTTTTTTTAAACAATAAAAAGTTGGTGTGATTTTGTAAGCCTATGGACCATAGGAACGTGGTTCAATTTCAAGTAATTCCAGTTTGAAACTTTGTTTTTTTTTTTTTTGAGAAATATTTCCAAGATTTAAATCAGGCTTATTTAATATTTGCCGGTCACTATGGTGTAGTGGTCACTATGGGGACTCGGGTTCGAATCCCGTTGATGGAATGGATGCTTGTATTTGTTATAAAATTACTAATTAATTCAAAATAAAAATAAAAGATATAGTTAATGGCCATCAGTTGTTAAGACCCAAATATTCAAATATAAAAAATCAGCTGTGGACCGTTACCACAAAGTATTTGTATAAAATACATTCTAGCAGCAGAGTAGAAATAACTTGGCCTAATATATTCTAACAGAGATATTATTTATAATAACCATGGAAACGTTACATATAAGTATAAATAGATACTTAGGAAAATTTTTTCATTTTATCAAAAAATGTCTCAAATAAAAGTTGTTAGTTCTTGTTTTTATAGCAACTTTTGTTAAATAAATTGTTTCGAAATATTTTTCTGTTGTTAAATATTCGCAAAAATCTTAAAATCGACACGAGTAATCTCCCATTTCTAGTCCACCGATTTTTACCAAAAGTTGATCAACTCGTGCCATTGATGTCAAAGGCTTAAATATGAAGTTTCATAAAAATCTTTTTAGCCGAATTTGCTCTGCACGTGTACACAGACAGACGGACGGACGGACAGACATACACAAACACAGGAGCGCACACAAGGGAGGGATCCGGACCCCCCCCCGTACTGTGAGAAGTGACGACTTTTTTTGCTCTTCACTTAAAATTTAGAAAGGAGGACCTTTTTTTTGCTCTTCACTTGAAATTGAAATTTTGCCCTGTGTTTATAAAAATATAAAAATTATGTATAATTGGAACCACCCCCAAGCCAAAAAGTGTGCGCCCCTGCACAGACAGACCGACAGACATCATGTAGGGACCTCAATTCGTGGAGATCCATCGAAATGTCAAAATCGGTATGATCACAATACCTCCCTTATATATGTTGGCGGTCGGTAAAAAATGTATGTAAACATCATATATTATTTGTTGATTTTGTATTATTTTTTCTAAATTCGTAACTCGTAACCCTTTATGAATTTTTTAGAAATACAGTATTTGTTTGCGTGTAGATTGCAGAGCCGTAGCATAGCCCTAGCATCGTGGCAATTGCCAGGGGCACGAGACCTGAGAGGCGCTAGATATGTGGCCGGTAAAAAAGAACTCGTAACACTTTATAAAACGAAAATTCCAGGTAGTTCCGCTAAAATGTTTAGAATAGGCTTCACAATGCACCGGTTTCGCGGTGCCCACTCGACAAAATGTTTGATTTATTCAACGAATCAGCATCAATCTAAATAGTAATTATTAATAATTATTATATTAACACATATATGTTTTTAATGTTGTTAACAACCTGGTTATTATACCTAGATATATGTAAATGAATGTTATGCATCTAGTAATTAAATAATAGATCATTTATGGCACGCGCTCGTGGATCGTGGAAATGAGCCCTAGAAATAATTGTAACGCGGTGTCTGCGGTGAATGTTGCAATTCCGTGTTATCAACTAATGCATGCTCGTAAAAGATAATTACCGTTATTTTATTGCTGCAGTTTATTCGCCCATCAACTTACGCCTGTTTACATACTCGTTTTATACCTACCAACCTACCTACTCGACAAACAAATATATATTTCATCATTCAATTAGATTCAATCAGGATCACTCAACAGTTTTGCTCTTTTAACGTAATCCAAAAAATATACTGAAAGTCAGGGTGCGATGTGAACATCGGCGAGTATGTGGGGTGGGTGCCCTGGGTACCCAAGCATCCCTAATCAATAATTAAGGCCCAATCAGGTAAACCTCTAGGTAACTATCTGACAGATAAAGTAATGTGATACTTTCTGTCAGAGTTGGGCAAATTGCAATCAAAATAATGATTGTCACAGGGTAAATATTGTCTCCTCCAAAAGGCATGCTGTATGAAATCGGAGACCAAAAACTGTCATGAGCTCCCGGTCTATTACAATAACAGATGTTCAAATCATTATATCCAAAAAATATTATACAAAAACCCAATATTTATGAAGAGTTATAAAGACTAATTTTGAATTTCTTCCTTCAACCATAGTAAATTTAGAAAAACAAAACCGGCAGTTGTCAGAATCTTTAAATATTATTTAGACAGTAAACAAACTTAAATCTGTTCCCGGCGAGTTTGGTTTGCTCTTGTCTTTAAAAATTGATACTATATTTAATAAAAATCCTGACCTACAAGTATTACTACAATTTTCTGTCGATTTATTATCAAATCAGGATATATTTAATAAATATAAAGAAATATATACTTTTTATAATTATGCACCAATAACAAGTTGTGATATAGAGAGGTCTTCTTCTTTTTTTTAAGGAAGTATATATATCGAAAAGAACAATTTTTTATTATGAAAATTTAGAAAAATATTTAATGATTTCTTTAAATAATTAAAAACTTTATTATTTTCATAAATATTATTATTATTATTATTGAGAAAAGATAAAAAAAAAACTCACTACACCACACACCAAGTCGTAAAATTTCTTACTATTATTATTATTGATATTCAAATTGCATTTATTTTGCTTCTGTATACTATTTATTAATAATATTGTTTATAAACTATAGTGCGTCGAAGGTGAGTTTGCAGTATAGCTCTTATGGCAAATGGGAGCGGTGTTGCCAAATGTTGTAAAAGTGTCAAATGTGTCAATTATAATAATATGAAAAACTCGTATGATTTACAAAAATCAACTCTTATAAAACTCAAAATAACACTCAACAAAAACAAATGGCCATTTGTAGAATACTGCGTCTTCACAGATCAGCGCGTTTTAGAGCTGGCAACGTCGACAAGCAAGAAAAGGATAGTGTCATTGTGTAAACCCATTAGAGAGTATGAAAAAGAACTACTCCATATGCCCTGTACTGCAAACTCACCTTTGAACGCACTATATTTCATTTTTCAATTTTTTATCATTTGGATATAAAGACATATTTAACCATTTGGTTAAACTCGGTTACTATATAAAAATCCCATAAGTAACCATAGCAACCATTATCTGACCATTTGGTTATAGTTAACTAAGCTTTCAGAAACCGACCCTGAGAGTTTTCTTTTAAGCCCCACAATAAATTTAAAAAATTAATAACAACACAAAAGATTTGATATTTAAAAAAAAATATATATATATTTCCTAAAATGATTTTTTTTTTTAAATTTGAAGTTTCTTTTTTTTTCAAGTTAATAAATTACTATTGTCTATATATAGTTTGAGAGTCACTGTATAAATTCATAGAAATAAACATGTCAATATAACCAGTTAGAAATTATCAAGAAAAAATGTTAAATGTTCAGTAAAAGTTACAACTGTAGAATAAATGATTATCAATTTGTTTTAATTTGCAGATTGCTTTCATAATGTCACCAGTAGCAGTGGGGGGTTTATTCCTTCTGCTGTTGGTAGCATCCGCGTCCTGTACCACCAAACTGCAAGAACTCTTCAGCTGGAACATCCTCGACTTCCAGTACCCAGACGACCAAATGAAGATGAACGATATTTTAACGCGAAGATTCGTCCCAGAAAACAATCTCCCGGTGGGCATCGAGGTCTGGGGGGATAAATTATTTGTCTCCGTCCCCAGGTGGATGAATGGCATCCCTTCAACCTTGAACTTCGTGCCCTTGAGCGCCTCGACCGTTACCAAGTCACCTCAACTCATTCCATATCCGAGTTTAGAGGCCAACGAGGTTGGAAATTGTAACAAAGGGCTCACTACAGTGTACAGAATCAAGGCTGATGCTTGTGATCGTCTTTGGGTATTGGATACTGGAACCTTTGGAATAGGTCCGTATTTTTTAAATATTTTTATGCTTTCAAGATAACTAAATTATTAAAGAAACATCAAGAAACTCTTATAACATTAGGATAAGGGAATATGGGGATATGGAGATATGAGGATAATGGGTTAGAGCAGTGATTACCAAAATGTTTCGTTTCCCGGCGCCTTTAATGTATCAGAATTTTTCTGCGGCGCCCCAAGTCTAATTCAGTGTTTCTCAACAGGTGGTTCGCGGACCACCAATGGTCCCCAGAAAAATTTTAGTAGTCCGCGAGAGTTTTTATGTGATTCTTATGCATTCAAAAATTATGCAAATTTCTTATTTAAATAATTTATATTTTGTTTATTTTCTATAAACTTTCTGTGATTTTCTACAAATAAAATAAATTTAGTAGCACATTAAATATATTTGTATTCTTGCAAAAAATTAACTAACAATTATTATTAGTGGTCCGCGTTAGAAAAATATATATTATACTGATCCGCGGTGCGTTTTTTGTTGAGAAACACTGGTCTAATTAACACAGTTGAAAGAATATTGGAGTATTTTCGCGGCGCCCCTGTAGCCCAGCCAGGGCGCCGCGGATCACAGTTTGGAAATCGCTGGGTTAGATGATAAGGGTTAGTGTTAGCGTTAGCACCCTCTTACGTTTAGCGCCCCGGGTTGGTGCTTTAATGGGTAACTTTAACAGGCGAGGTAGATTAATGGACAAAAAAAACTAAAATATTTTGAAAAAACAAATTTTTTTGGACCTAGAAAGTTGGACTGAAAATCAAAAAAATATCTGAGGAATGCACGTTGATGTGAACCAAAATAGTACAAACGAATTTATTTATCAGATTATTTTTCAATCAATTTTGTATTTTTAAAATTCCATGTGGGGTATTAAACGAAAACCTCCGTAGCCATATCCCGTCCACTATTTTTCTTCCAAAAACCTTACGTAACATTTTTCTTTCCCATATTTTAACACTGTTTTGTTCTGATATATTTAGAGTCCACGACTCGCTTCCATATGTCAATATTGGTCATATCACTGTCTTATAGATTCTCACCTTTGTTTTTCTTGAAATATTTTTACTTCTTAGTAGTTTACCTAGTGCGTGGATACATCCTGCCATTAATCTTGTCTGTATCTCTGTCACCTCTGGACTACGTGTAAATACTGTTCCTAGGTACGTGAAATTTTCTACTTCTTCAAAATTATATATCTTTCTTGTTTCCGTGTATATGTTTAAGTATTGCCCTTTTCTGAATTCCTGATCTGTCCATGACATAAACGGCTTTGTCTCGTTTATCTGTAGTCCCATTTTTTTGCTTCTTCTTCTAGTCTCGTTACTACTTCTTTTATTGCTCGTTTACTTCGGGTTATAACTACTAGATCGTCAGCATAGGCCAAGCATTAGTGTCTCATTTGGTATAGTAGTCCCATTCTATTAATTCCATTTCTTATTATTTTTTCCAGAATGAAGTTGAATAGTACTGATGACATTGGTCGCCTTGTCTGACTTCCTCTTTAACCTCGAATTTTTCAGATGTATTATTGTTTATTCGTACTCTATTCACCGTTTTTTTTTTCTCTTATTTTTAGGAAATACAACAACAAATCCTTGTCCGTATGCCATCAACGTGTTTGACCTCCACACGGACCGCAGAATACGTAGGTATGAGTTCCGTCCAGAGGACACGAATGCGAGGACATTTATAGCAAACATCGCCGTGGACATAGGACCTGGGGGATGTGACGACACCTTCGCCTACTTCAGCGATGAACTCGGATACGGACTGATATCTTATTCATGGAAAGAGAACAAGAGCTGGAGGTTTGAACATAGTTTCTTCATGCCAGACCCTTTGAAGGGAGACTTTAATATTGGTGGATTAAACTTCCAGTGGGGAGAAGAAGGTGATATTTTACTTAAGTTCCTTAATATTCATCCAATTGAAAAAAAAAAAAAACGTAAACTTAAATATATATATTTTTTATAAATAAAAATAAAAATTACATTCAGTTCCGCTTAAACGTTTCGAATAGCCTATATATTGCGTTCACTTTTGTAACAACAAATCTGGTTATTTTGGTTATTTATTGTTAGGTTACTGACTTTAAAAATAATATTTTTAAATTCCTTACTGAGTAGGGTATCAAATGAAAGCTCTTAGTACGTGGATTGACGATCAAAATTTTATTTTTGAAAATTATTTTGACGCGATTTTTACCATAATTGTGAAAAAAATTTGTCCCACACCCTGTAGTCCAGATGGTTTAAACTAAAAATCTGAAAAAATTCTAAGTAATGTACATTTGTGTGAACCGGAATAGTACATCAGGAATTTTTGATCAGATTATGTTTTCGGAAAATAACCCATTTTTATGTTTTTTGCTTGACCATGTAAAATATTTAATTTAACTTAGGTAACACTGTAAACCAGCGTACTTTGATAGTGTAATGGTTAGCATGCTCGCGTTCTAATTTGCAAACTTACGTTCACTCCGCTCTCGAGGCAATTTTATTTTTTCTGTTTTTTTTTGCATTTTTATTTTGTTTAAATTATTTTTTCAAAATCCTAGTTATATTTGGGCAAACGTTCATTTAATTTTTAAAAGCGTAAATTTAATAACCAGTAGACAAAAAAAAAGCTCCTTGCTTCTGAAATACAAGTGATGAGCAAAAAAAAGGTTCTCATCTCTACTTTTAAATCCATATCTATATATTTACCTAAGACCATGATGATAAAAAATTTAAAAATTTGATATTTCAATCCTTCTTGGGGAGGGACCGCCTCCCCCTGGGTGCGCCACTGAATAATGGTATTAGGCATTCGAATTAAAATTAACAAAAAAAATATTTTAACATAAAATTAGTTTTGGCATCCCAAATAATCATCATTCACTTACTAAATACCTGAGAAACCCTGAAATGTGTGTAAATTCACACTTCACATCAATTTTTTTTGATTCACACGTTACTAAACTAATAATATAAATTCAATATTGAATGAAAATTTCAGTATACAAACCCAATTTAATATATAATAGATTATAATTGTTCTAGTTGGTACAAATTATAATTTGCAGGTATATTTGGTCTGGCCTTATCTCCTATTCAACCGAGCGGTAACCGAGTATTGTTCTTCAGCCCTTTGGCCAGCGACAGAGAATTTGCGGTGTCGACTAACATCCTCCGGAACAGTTCAAAGGTAGAGGAGTCATACCACGATTTCATAGTCCTGGAAAACCGCGCGGAACTTTCTCATACAACGTCCCGAGTCATGTCAGAAGACGGTATAATGTTCTTTAATCTAATAGACAGGAACTCAGTTGGTTGTTGGAATTCACAAACCCCCTACATCCCCAAAAACCACGATATCGTAGACACAGACGATATAGGACTAATATTCCCAGCAGACGTTAAAATAGATAGAAATCGCAACGTGTGGGTTATCAGTGACAAAATGCCAAACTTTTTAATTGATAAATTAGACTACAATGATATCAACTTTAGAATTTATTTTGCACCACTTGATGTTTTGTTAAAAGGTACTGTTTGCGAACCAAGGGAGTATAATTTGGTACGAAGAGTACCACAGGCAAAACAACAGTATATTGTAGTACCAGAAGAACCAAGACTTAAACCAGAACCACAGTTCAGCCAGAGATTCGCCCATCATTTTTTGTATTAAACTGTATATATTGTAAATAAAATTATTTTATTTTTGTATTTAATATAGGTTTTCATTCACAGGATTTGTTAATTAATTTTTTTTTCAGTGTTAAAATTAATACTACTTTAACACTATTTATTTTCTAACACTATAATTTAACTAGTATATAAATGTAAATTTTATACTAAATTTAACCAAAAAAGAAGCGTAAATATCTTTTAAATTATTTTACAATGGTCCAATATTAATGCGGACACCATTATTTTGGACGTTTGCCATTGATAGTACTAGGCTAGAATAGTGCAATATAATGAGTATTAGTATCAAAAAGATATAATACATGAGTATATAAAATTATTCGGACGTTTCGGAAACTGCTCAACAATCTGTTTCCGTTTTCAGCGATCACGAGATAAACATTTCAATTTTCTTCGAGTTTTTATACCGGGTATTGTAAGAGTGGGATCAGTATAGGTAGGGACGGGACTACCTGCGGAGGATTAACGACCGGATTAAAGTTGTTTGTCACATTATTGTGTGATAATGAGTTGTTTGTTACCGGATTAGTGACTTGAGGATTAGAAGGATTGTTTTGAATAATGGAAAGCCAGAGTTGAGAAAATTCTATGCTAGCTTAACTGACAGCATCTCCAGAGTTTTCGATCAAAGCACACCCTTTCAATTTTCTTTTGAACTTGTTTTCCTCATACATTAAGGGTTTAACATCATTGGAAATTATGTTCATTTAATATAATATATTTTTGTGAATTTTTTAATCACCCAAAATTTTTCCGAAATTTTCCACCCTTGGGCCAACGATGGCAGCATGCCAATTTTTTATAGGGGCTTTATGACACAAACTTTAATTCTTTTCATCGGCTGCATGAAAACGCGGAAAATATTTTTTTATTTCAAGATCACGTGACCGTTTGAGTCCTTTGCGACCCTGCGAATCGCATGCATATAATTTTTAACACTTTAAATTTGTTTTAACTTTCTTTTGATAAAAGAGCAAGCATTATTAGATCAGAGAAAAACACATAATTTTGTGCAAGTGGTAATGCAGTTTTCCATATAACCGGAAAGCGTGCAGGGGTTTAGTACCCTCCTTTGTTGTCACAGGGTAAATATTCTCTCCTCCAAAAGGCATGTTGTATGAAGAGAGATCATAAACTGTCATAAGTTCCCGGTCTATTAAAAAACGTTACAGAAAATAAAAATATAAAGCATTGTCAGACAACTGTTTTAACATGCATGTATATAACATTGCATAATATTCAGGGGCACTGCCACAAAAGAGACTAATAGCCGTATTCATAAATGCTCATGAATGTGTAACGGTACGTTATATCAAAAGGGACAGTTAAAATTAAATTTATCTGTAGAAAATGTTCCTAGAAACTGTTAAATATTATCAGTTACTATGTAGTTTATGAAGAAACACATTATATTTATTAATATTTTAGTCTTTGCATTTTTGATGGTCATTTCATTTTGCTTATTTTTTTTTTTTTGTTGTAATTGATAGTTTAGACGAACTTTACCCCGTTATGTCGGCAGCTGACGATTATTTTTATTTAATATAATATGTCTATTCATTATAAAAATTTCAAGTGGCTAGAAATCAATTTAGCTATAATTTCATTGTTTTAATCGATTTTTACATTTACTATTTCGACCTTAACATATAAGAGGCAAGTATTGCAATCGCGAATATTTTCGATGTCGAGATTTTGACTGATGACCACGTTTCATGGTCCAGGGAATCCAAAAAACCTATTTTCGAAGTGCCTTCCGAATGTGTGTGTGTCTGTGTGTATGTGTGTATACACGATAACTCAAAAACGGTTCAACTTAGAGAGTTCGTTCTGGTACTAAAAAATTCTCCTATTAATTGGGAAAAAATCTATTGTTTTTTATGAAAATGCGAAACCGGAAACGGAAATTATTAAACTTTAAAATTAAAAAAAAATCATAACTAGTAAACCAAGCCTTGAACAAAAATTTGTATAAAACATTATTTAATGTATTTTTGAAGATTTACTTAATCTTTTTTTTTAATTTAAATTAAATTTTTTTTATTATTATTATTTTTTTTTTTTATGGGAGGGCAAGTCTAGCGGAGGTCTTTCTTCGCCACTGGTTTATATTGTACGCATTGTATTACTAAATGAATGATGTGACTGACGATCTTTACCCCGTTATGTCGGCAGCCGACGATCATTTTTATTTTATATAATATGTAATGTGGTACATTAAAAGTTCATTTTTTAGTGAATGAAGTCTCTTTAACACCATTTTTTTAGAGTGTAAGCGGCTTGTATATAGCAATGCGAAAATACGGTTCCTCAAAAAAAGTTAAAATATAAGTTCTCGTATAAAAATTTAAAAAAAAATGTTTTCATCAAGCACAATTGTTTATGACCCTGCCTAGGCCACATTCCACAAGCAGTTTTTAAATGTGTAATTATAAATAATATAATTTAAATATATTTTGATTATTATCTGATTTTTCCGCGCGAGCAGAATTTCCTGTTTCCCCGTACGATCTTCTCCAGCGATAACTATTATATAATGTTGTGGGTGTCTGTAACAAGTGTAAGGTTTAATGGTGGGTAGCCGGGGGTGAAGGGGCGAAAGGGGAGGCACCTCAAGTACACTAATTGTCTTGTTTACGTCTTAAAGGGAGTCGCTTATCGTGCCATATTGCATAAGACACCAGCCTCGCAAATTACAGGATTACAACGTATTAATTACTAATAGTACTTGTTGCATATTCTCACAATAAACTCTGTATATTAAGACAGGGAGCAGATAACATTGTTAACTACCCACTACAAAAATTTCCATTAAATCAATGATAGAAAATCCGCAGAAATTAAAATTAAAACAATATTTTAACTTCGCTAACGTTTCGATTTATTTTTAAATCTTCATCAGAGGTAGAATAAAAAATGTAGCTATAATTTATGATACAGTTTGTTTTTTTCCTTTATTTTTTATGTTATTTTGTGACTTTTTGACCTAGGTATGTAAAAATCGTAATTTGTGGTTTATCGTATTATTATTTTATTTATTTATTTATTTTCATTTTTAATATTACTATACTTTTAACATTTAGTTGTAGTTTGATATTGATTATATTTTGTAAAATTTACTTCATTAACTTTATATTAGGAAACCAGTGGCGAAGGGAAACCTCCGCTAGACTTGTCTTCCCATAAAAAAAAAAAAAAAAATTTTTTTTTTTTTTTTAATATTTAGAATTATCATAACCATGGAAACGTTTCATATAAGCATGAAAAAATTGAGACTTGGAAAAATTTTAAATAATTTTACAAAAAAAATTCAAAATTTTTCGTTTTATCAAAAAACGTCTCAAATAAAAGTTATTAGTTATTGCATTTATAGTAACTTTTGTTCAATAAATTTTTTCGAAATATTTTTTTGTTGCTAAATATTCGCAAAAATCTTAAAATCGACACGAGTAAACTCCCATTTCTAGTCAACCGATCTTCATAAAAAACAATAGGGTTCTTCCCATATAATAGGAGAACTTTTAAGTACCAGAACGAATTCTCTAAGTTGAACCGTTCTTGAGTTATCGTGTATACACACAGACACACACACAGACACACAGACATATAGCCCCTTATATATTAAGGTCGGGCAAGTAAAAAAACCAACTGTATCATAAATTATAGCTACATTTTTTATTCTAGCTCTGATGAAGGTTTAAAAATAAATCGAAACGTTAGCGATGTTAAAATATGGTTTTAATTTTAATTTCTGACCAGTCCGAATCCCATTACTTCCTCATCATATTATATTCTACGGACGTAACCATCTAATTCAAGATTTATTATAATGTTATTCAAATTTTTTAGGGAATTCTAGGTATATATTTATCTGTTAAGATATTGCCAACTGTTTAGTTGTAGCATAACCTCGAAACATATTATTTTTGTTTCGTTTTCAAATCTAACATAACCTCAAACATTCTAATTTATCATCATCTAGGTTATTTCTTTTGTTTTTGTTCACAACTAGTAACTTTGTGAAGATTTTTTCAATATTTTCATTTTGATAAATATGTCAACATAAATATGTTACAGTTGGTAATGTAAAAATTTTCAAAAATAATGATAAATAAATTGATGTGTGTAAAGTATTGTTTTTGTTCCCAAGGTTACCAATAAATTTTTCAATTAATTGACAAAAAACTTGATCAATTTGTTGATCAATTAATTGAACTGTGTAAAACTAACTTTAGATGATGGTCTTCGTCGAGGAAGGCTCCATATTACTTACATCCATATTACTTACACATGTTAGTTGATATTTTACCAGTTTTGAAACAAATTTTCATATTAATTTGTTGAATGTTTACAGAGACTTTATTATTTTATTAAAATTCGTTTAAAAGTTACTTAGCAAGTTAATTAATCAGTTGTTTGAAAGATAAATAGAGGAAAGTTAGGTATTTGACGTCATTTCTAAAGGAATTCCCATCTTACAAGGTTATATTTTTGAATAAAATTCCAATAGATGATCCTCGCGAGAATTACGAAGAATAAAAAAACTTACTTTGTAAATGTCAGCAGCGAACAGAGTTACTGATTTGTCCAACGCGTATTTCTGTGAAGATGTTGTCCACGTCAGCATCAGGAGCACCAAACTCCATCCTAGAACTAACAAATACATTAGTAGGAAAAATAAAACATGGTCAGTTATACGATTCTAAACATAATAGATACACTGATAAATAAATGTTATGTAGTCAGTTTATGGTTTGCAGTACAGACCGATTGAAGGCGGTCTGGATCTAAGAAAACTACGCCAATGCTCATAGTGTGGACGTGCCAAGCGGCTTACAAATACGAGTTGGGCTTAAAAAACATATTTCACAAGCTATGCTGAACAGATTTGAGCCGACAGTGTAAACGTCCCTGCCAAATGGCATAGTGTGAACGCAGCTTTAGATTAAGACCTTATCATGAAAGTCTGTTAAAAACAAATCAAAAAAAGTTTCTTTTAAATAGTATTGATCTTCAGGCTTACGTAATTATAATATACGTTACATTCTTTATATAATGTGTTGTTTTTTTTCCTGCAATAGAATACTTTTTTCCTACCGTTGTTGTTATTGTTATATAAATTAGTATCAATTTTTTTCCCATAGGGGAAACTTTTTAAGATCGCAGCGCCATATGCGGCAAAGCTGGAACACTCGAAAGTGACATTAAACTGTTACTCGTGTATTTGTTTACATGATGAAAATGAACACAAGTTGTATTTTTCCTGTTTTCTGAGATTTTTTTATTTAAAGGTTATCTACGGTTTACAAGATATGTAATAATATACTATTCTAAAGAAATTTCAAGGAAATTTTTAGTTTTTAATTCTTTTTGACTCTCTGTCAATATAATAGCAACAAAAATATGGTAAATATATTAGTAAAAATTAATATCTCTGCCTGATAAAGTAGAAAGGCCTTTTAATATATCAACTGATTCTTTAGGCTAATTTTGGGTGGGATAAGTGCTTTTTTCAGCCATTTCTTGGACGTAAAAAATCACTTTCCATAAACGCATGGGTTTGGATTTTTACCTATTTTTAGTTTTTGGGTCCATAAAAACCTATGATCTGCTTTCTCTTTGTCTCCAAACGTCGTTTCAATTGATATTTTTTTCGATTTAGATAAATTATGGAATGTTTAAGAGGAATTCTTCCTTATTCACGATTTACATAGCGGCACACAACAAAATTGATTGTTTTTTCCATGATTCACAAAAATAAAACACAAACAACAAAAAAACGTATTTCTCCATTGAACAAAACAAAACAATGTCACTTTCGTATCTTCCGCAAATTGCCACCAGATGTCAGGGCGCTTAGGAAGTTTCCTCTATTGAGAAAGGGTAGCAAATAAGTTTTTGCTTCAGGGCGGCAACAACCCTTAGCGCGACTCTGGCGATGGGGTCCAAGAATACAAAGCAAAAATAATTGAGAGAAAATAAATTTATACTGTATAAATATTAAATTAATTCTGAATAAAATCCAAATAATTTTATTACCGTTTCCCTAACAAGCACTTCAAATATAAAGGTTAGGAGGCACTTGACCTCCGAGTACACCTAGCCTAGCGTCCTCCCCTCCCCCCTAATTGAATCGAACCCATACGCACGATTGAAAACAACTCAACGAAAAGCTAAGCCCGATGTAATCCAATTACTAAAACATAAAACCACGCATAACAAACAAGCGTAGAATCAAGGTAGGGTAAATATGGGCGTCCCCCCACCCCTCGTGTTTCTGTTTAACACGCGGATGAATGAGATTAAGCTTGTTTTATTTTGAATTATATTAAACATTACACAGGGCTGCCAAGGTTGGCCGCTTTTAATAATATGGTCATTTTAATAGATAAGTAGTGATAATATTTTTTTTATAACGTATCAATTTTTTTTAACCACGTTTTAAAAATAGAGGTCTTGTTATCTATGACTCATATTTAGTTAGGCCGAATGTAAATATTGCAGTTGTCTTAAGCTTCATATAAATAAACAATGATTATAATATATAAACACTTACACATAAAAAATGTTGAGTGATAAAAATTACATAGATGCGGCAACGTCAAAAAATCATGCATTCATGAGTTCCGCAAAACACAAGAGAAGGCTACAAGGTGTGCTTTTCTCCCTGAGAAGTGTTAATAGGCCCAGTCTTTCCACCTTCAGGTAAATCCCTAGGTAACTAACTGACAGATAAGGTTATGTGATACTTTCTGTGCTGAATAAATGTAATCCCGCCGACCGGCGTAGCGTAGTGGTAACACATGTCCTGCGTTGATAAGGTCTCGGGTTCGAATCCTGTTCAGATATGGAATTTTCATTACGAAAAATTATAACTGTCCTGGTTAATTACCTTAGTAATAAAGGCCATAAAAGTGAAATTAAAAAGAAATGTCATCCACAAAAAAAAAAAATCTCTATCGAATAGTTATCTAACAGATAATTAGACTGACTTATTCACTGATTGGTATTAACACTTATTCAGCAGATGAAGTTCTAGATAACTTTATCTGTCAAATAGTTACCTAGAGGTGTACCTCAAGGTGGAAAGACTGGGCCTATATGGTACATATAATGCATCTACGATCTTCCATCTATAGAAGTTCCTCTATAAGAGGTTTTATATGATTATTTAAAAAAAAAAAGTTGTGATTTACATATTTAACAATTCTTCAAAAATACAGCAAATTATTTTCTCCTCATATTTTTGTTCAAGGCTTAGTTTGTTAGTTACGATATTTTTTAGGTTTAAAAACTTGCGTTTCCGGTTTCGGATCTTCATAAAAAATAATAGGGTTCTTCTCAATTAATAGAATTTTTTAGTTTCAAAACGAACTTAGTTAAGACCAAAGAAGAAAGTTAAATATTTATTAAATATTTATGTTTTTTTGTTTTGTTTTATGGCATATTTTTAAAGAATTTTTTTTTGCAATTATTTCGAAATTGCATTAATATGGAAAAACACGTTTTTAATGTTACCTCCTCCTATATGTATATATGTATAGGATTATGGTAAATTATAAATACATATTATGAAATTGTTAACGTTATTTTTTTCATTCTTTGTGGTGGTCACAGCTGATTTATAAACTATTCTCACAGACAAATCTGCTTTTTTTCATCTTCAACATCGTGTCCAATATATTTTAATTGTCTGCTTTTCTATTTGCGAATTTTATGTTATTATGATTTTTTTCGTAATTACTGAAATTTACTGTAAAAGCTTTCAGACTGTTCTCCTGTTAAGCTCGTAATTAATAAAAATATTTTCAAATCTTCCCAAGTTAAAAATAATTAGATTAAGCTTTTAAAGAAGAACGAAAATTAAAGAATAAACAAATAACCTGTAATTTAGCTGAAAAATGTTAAAGGTACTGCAATCAATAACCCTTTGGGCTGTTGAAGATGAGGTACAGTCATGTAACAAGTGGGGGAGGGGTTTAGTTACCCTCAGTGGCGGCTGGATTCTTTTTTATCACCATTAACCCTTTGTTGACTGACGGTACTTATAAGTACCCAGTTGATTTTCGCCCGTTACTTTCTATGTATAATAAGAATTATCGTTTTTGCTAGACGGTATATCAAAGTACCATTGTGTACTATAAGATACGTCAGAAAATAAAGCTAGCAGGGTTATGGTCTCGGGGATCCCCTGCTTTATTCTTATATGTTACAAAATTGCAGCATAAATGGAGTGCAGTCTACACCGTATTCTATTTGTTCAACATGCAAAATTCATTCATGTTGTAATGATAAGAAAAATTGTTTTTGTGATTATCATAATGTAAATGAAAATTAAATAAATACGTAAAATAACAAGACAATATAATCGCTTTTCTCTACTAAAATGACCTCTTCACAGCCTAACGGTACTTGCAAGTACCGGGGGTGTAACTAAGAGGAGGGATGAAATAATAAAATAATAATTGCATATATAGCTTTCTTTTAACAGTACCTTTTATAAAACTTTTAAATAATTTTTAATTTGAAATTATTTTTGACTGCCGGCAACAAAGGGTTAAAGACTGAAATGAAGTGACGTCACAGTTGAGAGATATGCTGTGTTGCCAGTTGTTATTCGTTTACAAATGTCAAACAAATTAGGTTATATCCAACCATTTCTAAAAAGAGATTGAAAACTTACATTTCCTAGGGAGTAAAGGGCCTAATGTGAATTAGGAGATTTATAAGAACACAGGGCTGAGAAAAAAAAAAAAAAAAATTTCCGCCGCTTTTGATTTTAAGGGGTGATTTAGGTACAATAGCGAATCCTGATTTCATATCAAGTTTTAGTTTTTCTCCATTATGTTTTTTTTGTAATTCTCAAAAGAAAGTATCATGGATATTTTTATATAAATAACTTCAGTACAAAACAAGATAAAATGTGGATTTTTTTATGATAAAGGCAATTCTTAATTATTTACTTACTATTAACGGCTAAAATGTAGTAAAGTAGAATGCGATGTGGTCCGGGATAACAAAAACAGAAATAATACTTTTGAGTTGATTCTGTTGTATTATTTTTACTATATTAATTATTTTTACTTGCCCGACCTTAATATATAAGAAGCAAGATTGTAATCGCGAAAATTTTCGATATCGAGATTTTGACTGATGACCACGTTTCATGGTCCAGGGAATCCAAAAAACCTATTTTCGAAGTGCCGTCCGTATGTGTGTGTGTGTGTATACAGTCTGTTTCAAACGCTTAGGCGGAACTAAATGGGAATTTCGTTCTTTTAGGTTGTCACGACAAGGGACCTTGCTTGGGTTATTTCATTTTTAACGTTGGAATCTCAAAATTTAAAATTACAACAATGAAACCATGGCAACGAATGACCTATGTCAGAATTAAATTATTTTTTTTATATATTTTAATGACAAAAAAATAAATAAATGGGAAATTTGTATTAAGAATGACACAAAAAATCAAAATATAAAGAAAATGACATTTTAAAATGATATTAACCTTAACCAAAAAATGTTTATTGTAAGTATGATTTACAAAGCTTAAACAAAACGGCCGAAAAGCACGATTTAAGCGATGAAAGTAACTAAATTGCAAAATCTAGTTCCGCCTAACCGTTTGGAACAGACTTTACACGATAACTCTAAAACGGTTTAACTTAAAGAGTTCGTTCTGGTACTAAAAAATTCTCCTAATAATTGGAAAGAACCCTATTGTTTTTTATTAAAATCCGAAACCGGAAACGGAAACTATTAAACTTTAAAATAAAAAAAATAAAAAATCGTAACTAGTAAACCAAGCCTTGGACAAAAATTTGTATAGGACATAATTTGATGTATTTTTGAAGATTTACCTAAATATTCTTTTAAATTTTTTAAAAAAATTAATTTTTTTTTTGTATTTTTTTAATTATTATTATGGGAGGGCAAGTCTAGCGGAGGTCTCCCTTCGCCACTGGTTTTTTATAGTAACTATTCACAATTATTAATAAATAGTGATTTCCTTGCGTGTACAGTGTAGGATCCTCTTCGGAGATTTATTTTTTACGCGTAGTTTCTCAGGTAAGAGAATTTAAGCGTAGATTGATGAGCCAAGCCCCAAAAATGAGTGTTATATTATATGAGTTAAATGAAGATAAGTAAATATGACTTACATGTGTTGAAAAACATCACTTAAACAGTGTTATGACAGCAAATAACTTGTCTTGCGACTGGCTCGGGCCAGTGCTCATACACTTTTACGCTGATGACCTTTGCATCGCAACTCGTCATCAGCGTGCTGGTAAAACCCAGTCTTGCTCGTTCTTCCACAAAAAAAACACTGGTTTTACAAAAACACCATCAAATCCAAACATACAGTTAAAATCAATAACAAAAAAACACTATTACATCTTGATTCTTACTATACCTTTTTTGTCAAAAAATAAATTGTTCATTTCTGAAATTGGATTTAAAAGCATTTGCGGCTCGGCTCGTTAAACTCCGGTAACCGGTAACGTGATATATGCAGTCATTTTTCACCAATTTCTCGTTACCGTTACCGGTTTATTAACGTTTAATTATTATTAACTACGTTATTTCGTAACCCGCCAATGTTTATTAAAAATAATGAACGTTATTTTGCATTACCGTTACATTTAAAATCGTTACAAATTAAAAAAAAATAAAATCCATTCAAATTAACTTTAAATAATTTTATTATATTTGATATCATCTGTCTCATTTTATAATACGAAACTAAGAGGGTAATTTCATTTTTTATGTTGTATATTTAAAATATCATCTTAGGGTGATAATTCTGAAGTGGCCCCTTTAAAAATATTTGACATGTCAATTTGTTATCTGACATACATAGTTTTTGAGTGAATATAACCTCGATATAATAAAACTTAACCAAATATTTATAAGCCAGGTTTACAAGTTCACATGTTTCCATAAAAGTCTATTTACACCACAACAGTCACCAAAGTAACCAGATCTAGTTTCGTATTACAAAATGAGAGATTATATGAGAATGAAAGAGGGCACAATAGGGGAAACTTTTTAAGATCGCAGCGCCATATGCGGCAAAGCTGGAACACTCGAAAGGGATATTAAACATTTACTCGTGTAATTACATGGTGAAAATGAACGACAACGCAACAACGGCAGGCCGCGAACTAAACAACGAATTAGGGTATATACAAAAATGTTTGAAAATAAATATTTCAAAAATCTTTTAGAATTAAGAAATTAAATTTTTAGGGGGCAGTCAGTAGAGTTTTGTCTATTTACTATAAAAATTTATTTTCTTAATTTACCATAGTTCTGGAGTAATACAATTCGATATCGAGGGAATACACAACAAATTAAAAAAACCAGAAATTTCAAGTGAAATTGGGCATAAAAATTATAAATGTATGATATTTTATAATAATTATACCCACTTACAAACATATGTAGCCTGAAAACCTTTATTTGAACAAATAAAATATTTTTACCAATATTATGCCGTCTCTCTCCAATACATGGAAGAAGGCCTCAATCTCTTTCTTACACGTAAAAAAATTATTACAAAAAACAAAAAAATAAACAACATACAAAAACAAAACAGTGTCAAGTGGTAAAAAATTTCTTAAATAAGACGTATATACCTACCAAATTTCTTGAATCAGCTCCAGAGTTGGAATATTAATTTTCTAAAATGCGAAATTCTGCTTACTGAGAGACGCTATTTTGTTATACTCATATTTTTTCACAAACACTCGACTAGGATGAAATAATTATCTAAAAAATTTCTTAAGGTGTTAATTTAATTGTTTTTAATGTTTTTTGAATTCGATGGCAACTTTTTACTAGTTTTTTCAATAAAAATGTAGCACAGAACTCGAAATGTCAACTGCTTGGCCATTGTTGTAACACAGCGCTACGAGCTACAACGGCAGAACCTCCAACTAAAAAGCGAATTGGAATATATGGAAATATACTTAAAAATTAGTATTTCAAAAACCTTTTAGAATTAAGAAATTAAATTTTTAGGGGACATTCAGTAGGGTTCCAACTATTTGCTGTCAAAATTTCATTTCTTAATTCAACATGGTTCTGGAGTAATAAAATTTTATATCGAGGGAATACACAAAAATTTAATAAATCCGGTGATAACAAGTGAAATAGGACATACAATTTATAAACATACGATATTTTATAATAATTATACCCACTTACAAACATATGTAGCCTGAAAACGTTTATTTGAACAAATAAAATATTTTTACCAATATTATGCTGTCTCTCTCCAATACATGAAAGAAGGCCTCCATCTCTCTCTTACACGTAAAAAAAATTGTTACAAAAAAAAATAAACAAAATACATCAACAAATCAGTGTCAAGGGGTAAAAAATTTCTTAAATAAGACGTGTATACCTACCAAATTTCTTAAATCAGCTCCAGAGTTGAAATATTAATTTTCTAAAATGCGAAGTTCTGCTTACTGAGAGACGCTATTTTGTTATACTCATATTTTATCACAAACACTCGACTAGGATGAAATAATTATCTAAAAAATTTCTTAAGGTGTTAATTTAATTGTTTTCAATGTTTTTTGAATTCGATGGCAACTTTTTACTAGTTTTTTCAATAAAAATGTAGCACAAAACTCTAGATGTCAACTGCTTGGCCATTGTTGTAACACAGCGCTACGAGCTACAACGGCTGAACCTCCAACTAAACAGCGAATTGGAATATATGGAAATATACTTAAAAATTAGTATTTCAAAAACCTTTTAGAATTAAGAAATTAAATTTTTAGGGGACAATCAGTAGGGTTCCAACTATTTGCTGTCAATATTTCATTTCTTAATTCAACATAGTTCTGGAGTAATAAAATTTTATATCGAGGGAATACACAAAAATTTAATAAATCCGGTGATAACAAGTGAAATAGGACCTTTATTTATGGGGGGGGGGGGCGTAAGACAAAATTATTTAAATTATGAAAATATAAAGTGATAACTTAAAAGAAAGGTCCTCACTTCTAAAATACAAGACGACCTAAAAAAACAAAAGGTCCTCATCTCTATTTTTAAAATTTTCTAGTGTGTTTGTGTATTTTTATTTTACTTTTCTTCATTCATAGGGGATTCAGCCCGGACCCCCTCCCTGGGTGCGCCATTGTTTAGGTCTATGGAACATACACTGAGAAATAAAAAAAAAATCGAAATATCACGATGTAGAAAATCACCTGATCAGTTATTTTAAGTCAAAACCAGAAAACTTCTATAGTAAGGGTATCGAAAAATTACTACAACGTTGGGAAGCCGTAATAAATAATGATGGAAATTATATTTTGCAATAGATAATACATAATGAAAATTTCTGGAAAAAAAAAGTTCTTTGTCGATCAATCTGCATGTACAGTCTTGTTAACTAGGTATAACACCATTTTGACTTTAACCAACTTATTTTAAGAGTGGTGGACACGAAGCCAAAAGGTCAACAGGTTAACCGGGCATTACCTAACAAGAGAGACAGCATACTCATCTCAAATTACAATTAAAGATTTCTCCAAGTTGAAATCTCACAAAATATAAATATTCTAAGTCTTCACTTACCTTTCAACGAGACCTAAAAATAACAACAAAAATCAGGAACAAAGGATAATAAAAAACAACAAAATATATTCTTGAATTTTATTGAAGCAACTTGAATCCATTTGAACCACTAAACCAGGGACATTGTGCAGACAAAACCCACTTAACTACCCAAAAGAAAAGACAATTAAGAAAAGTAAAAAAAAAAAATTGGTTGCAAGTATAGCAACAACCTGGCAGTGGCGTAACAAATGTGTTTGGCGCTCTGGGCAAATACCTAAAAGAAATAATATTTTATCAAACGCCCCGAAATTGTTGGCGCCTCGATATTGTTGGCACCTCGAAATTGTTTGTTCCTCGAAATAGTTAGCGCACCAAAATTGTTAGCGCCTCGAAATTTTTGGCGCCTCAAAATTTTTGACGCCTTATAATTTTTGGCGCCCTGGGCCAACCCTTAGTTACGCCACTAGAACCTAGGGTTGTTTAATACCCTTCATCGCTCCAGGTGATGTCGTAGCAAGGATACTCCTTCTTCAGGATACCAACAGACACCTCATGATCAGCCTTCCCGTATCCCTGCAATAATAAAACACTAGTATATTTAATTGTTCATAATTTTACTTGAAGATTTATCGGTATTAGATTCATAAATGAAACATCTAATAAAGTTTCACTAATAATTTTCCAGCCGTCAGGAACCGTATCTACCTATCTAACTCATTTCAGTTAGGTAATGGAGTTCTTTTCCACACTAGTGTAGAAATGAACTCCTTTTTCACACTAGTGTGGAAATGAACTGAATATCCACACTAGTGTGGAAATGAACTCCATATCCGCACTAGTGTGGAAATTTACTCCATATCCGCACTAGTGTGGAAATTAACTCCATATCCACACTAGTGTGGAAATGAGTTTCCAGATTTTTTTCTAAGTCAATTGGATATCGATATAGTCAGTGGCGCAGCCAGGATTGTTTTGGTGGGGGCCTAAGGGCCGAATTATTTAAAATATAAATAATGTTCTTACTTAAAAAAAAAAGCAAAGGTCGTTACCTCCAAAATCCAAGTGATAAGCAAAAAAAAATGGTCCTCACCTCCAAAGTTCAAGTGATGAGAAAAAAAAAAGGTCCTCCTCAACCTCCAAAATACAAGTGATGAGAAAAAAAAAACAAAAGGTCCTCACCTCTTCCTTGGGAGGGGGGGGGGGTCTGCGCCAATGGGGATAGTATTCAGGAGCAAATTAAGTGGGTGTCGAACCTCATTTTTTTTATCGCCAGGGACCTCCAGCAGAAATCCGCTTCCGATAGTAAATATATTTATTTAAAAACTTAGTTCTTATTAATAATGACCCACTTTCCTTAAGTGTAACATGCAATACTTTTTCTACGACCGTTTTCAGTGTTTCGGAACACGACGAATATAAATATTAGTGAAACTCTGCATTTTATATAGAAGCTAGAAGCGATAAACATTAATTTGTAAATTTAATATTATTTGAAGTACATAAATGAAAGTATGCGAATATAAGTTTTAGTTGTATTGTGTACCTACACGTACATGGCGATGAAACAAAATAGAAACAATAAATTGTTGTAATGCCGTGGAATTTAATCTGATGCAGAGCGGAGACGGCAAAACACACAAGTTACCGGTAATGAGAATGCACCAGACAGTCTTCAACCGGGAAACGTTGAATATGCACACTGCAAACTGCACACTGCACACTGCACACTGTACACTGTACACTGCACACCCCACACCGCACAGCACAAGTGAATAATCCCACATGGAAAATACGAAATACACCTTCTGACTTATGTCCGTTAGTTAACAAACTTAATAGAATGTATGGTCTGTAAGATGATTAACACTTCAAACATTCTATACATGTATTAGTGTACCGGTAATCATTCTGACGTAGCATACTTCTTTGCAGGTAGTCGGTGGGGGGGGGTCATTCCCAGAAATCGATAGTAATGAAGTAGAGATAGATTTACGTAATCAATAAAATGATTTTTTTTTCTACGGTTACATGCGAATGTTTGTTTTTTGTAAATACAGCACACTGCCACGTACTTAATATTATTACAATAAGAAATATGTATTCAAGTTTCACACATTGTGTTAATTAGTTTGGTTATAAACACAAAATCCAAATCTCTAAGAATAAAAAATATCACAAGTCAATCTAACACACTTCACTCAATAGGTCTCCGGTCTGACATATATATGGCAACACTGTTGACAGACCCATATGATTTCTGGATAGTACCAACCTTCAAACGATACGTGTGAAAATTTCATGACATTCTGATAATTAGTTTAGAGGTTACAGTGGTTTTAGTGACTCCAGTTTTGTAATGGATAAAAAGGAATTTCGTGTGTTGATTAAACATTGTTTTTTGATGGGAAAAAAATACTGTTGAAGCCAAACAATGGCTTGATAAGCGTTATAGAGACTCTGCACCAGGCAAATCAACTATTACTGATTGGTATGCTGAATTTAAATTCATTAACTATTTTTAATTTTTATAATTTTAGGAGCGTTGGAATGAATGTATCACTCTTGAAGGAGAGTACGTTGATGAATAAAGTCGAATTTAAAAAAAAAAAAAATGTTTTTCTTAGTTAGACCGGAGACTTATTGAGCGACGTGGTATCATCAAATATGACTGAATGATGAACCACATATAAACAACGCAGTTGTCAATACTGCCAATAGAAGCAAAATAATAATCTAAATTTTTACTTAATATCAGTTATAACTAGTCAAAACTCTTGATAAATAAAATTATAATTGTTGTTTTTCATTAATATATATGTTTATCCTACATAATATTAACAAAAACATACAAATTCGTGTATTAGTTCAATGAAATTGTTGTCTAGAAATATTAAATTTTTAAGGTTTTTACTAACTTTGTGGCGTAGCAGTAGTGTTTCTGATTTCTCGACATTAGACTTATTTTCTCGAGAATTCTCGAGAAAAATAATTATATAATTATTAGAATATACATCTTTTTTTAATGTTGAAAATATTGTAGAGGATAAAAACATGTTAAAATTATAATCACCTTTAAAGTACGGCTTTTAAGTAAAGGCGGCGAGCAAATTTTACATTTCTCGAGAAATGAAAAATGAAAATTAAAACTTTTTCTCGAGAAATTCTCGAGGAGAATCACTACGTAGCAGTACCCATACAGATCAACTCGGCATTTTTTATTCGGAATTGACACTAGTCAGTTTCAATTTGGCATGCCGATCGTGCCGACTGGCCAAACATAAATATGCCGATCGGCACTACCGAGTGAGTCGTTCAGCATAGAGTGGACGCCACTTAGGGCCGGTTTCTGAAAGCTTAGCCGAGTTTAATCTTTTGGTTTAACTCGGTGTTACAATATAACAGTTCCATAAGTAACCATAGCAACCATTTTCTAACTATTTATAGTTAACTCAACTTTCAGAACCGGCCCTTAATGTAAATAAAATTCACTAAAATTCGCAAATTCCCTATTTATTTGAAACAAAGCAAAAAGGTACAGGCTGTATAGTTACATCCCTGGTTATACATAAAGCTTATTAATGTTATTTACAATTTTTTTACCTGATCTTAAGTTGATATACGTGTCCAGCCAGCCCATTCATCTTTTAAACCTAATTATCCTTTCAATACAAAATCTCACCCACGTTCGGCAAAGCGCGTTAATTTTTATACAAACAGAGAATATGAATAGAGGCGATAAAGCCTCTAAAATTACAGACAGTGGGACGCGCGTACAATATGAGAGAGCCTGAAAGCCCGAAGAACACACATACACACATACACGGGAAGGAGGAGCAACAGAATATCACATTACAGACAATATTGTGGAGCGAAGTACGCAAAACCGTTCCTCTTGATATATATTTGCCGCAATACCGCGATAATATCTATGTAGCGGCACCGAACCCAGATACCCTTGTGTACTGGCGAGAGCCAGCGGCACGCAAACAATCTACACCTCAAATTATACAACTAGTAATTGGGCAAAAGCTCCCGGAAGTTATGTAACCCGCAAAACAAATCATGTGTTGAGGGTTGCATAAATTAAAACATTAAAAAACACCAAAATGAATAGATAGAGAATTACGGTTTCAAATTTTGTAATTCTCATGCTTGGGAAAAATTGGTGTAATTTTCGTTAAAGTCCTTTTGGGTTGAGACCATTTTGAAAACTAGAAAAAAACATACGTTACGCAAAAAAAATAGAAAATGGCTATGAATAGTGAATTGCTGTTAAAAATTTTGGAATCTTCGTCCTATACATGAAAAAAAAAATTACTCTTTCCTTGTGAAAGCCCTTTTTGAAAACTATAAACTATTCGAGAATAAAATGATAATTCGTAAACGAAAGAAAAAAAAAAAAAAAAAAGAGATCTGCTGTTAAAGTTCTTTTGGTCTCGGACCATTTGGAAAACTTTGTCAAGATATGCAGCCCGCAGAACATGACTTGCATAACGGTTGTATACATTTTTTTAAAAAAAAATGTAGCATAATTTAAAGCTTTGGTCGCCACCGACCACCATCACAAAGTGCTTGTATAAAATACATTCTAGCAGCAGATTAGAAATAACTTGGCCTAATATTTTCTAAGATATTATTTATCATGACCATGGAAACGTTACATATAAGTAGGAAAAAATAGATATCAAAATTTTTTCGTTTTATCAAAAAATGTCTCAAATAAAAGTTGCAAAATATTTTTGTTGTTAAATATTCGCAAAAATCTTAAAATCGACAGGAGTAATCTCCCATTTCTAGTCAACCGATTTTTACCAAAACTTGATCAACTCGTGCCATTAATGTCAAAAGCTTACATATGAAGTTTCATAAAAATCCTTTTAGCCGAATTTGCTCTGCACGTGTACACAGACAGACAGACGGACAGACAGACAGACGGATGGACAGACAGACGGACAGACAGACAGACGGACAGACAGACGGACAGACAGACAGACGGACAAACGGACGGACAGACAGACATCATGCTAAAAATAATCAAAACGTTATGTAGGGACCTCAATTCGTGGAGATCCATCGAAATCTCGAAATGTCAAAAGCGGTATGATCACAATACCTCCCTTATATATGTTGGCGGTCGGTAAAAATTTAATTCTCGTTATTCCTACTTGTTATGTGTCCTTTATAGAAGTGAATTTAATCTTCCATCCTGACTGTTGAGATGCCCTGTTCTAAACAACTACTAAACTCGACAGACAGTCTGTTGGTTACAGCTTAATCAGTGTTTTAAACAATCGACAACACTGCTATTTCGCTAATATGCACTTTATACAACAGTTTATTTAAAAATAACCCGAGCTTACAGCGCGCATTAAAGTTTCACAAAAAAAAAACAAGCAAAACTGTCAGGAAAGTAAATTTGAATTGGAAAACATTACGCAGCACGAATACAAAAGGACAAATGTCTAATATGGCTGTTTTTGATATTTAAGAAATTAAATCAAAGTTCATAAAGTAATTAGCGTAAAGGTCAATCGGTAATTTTGTTTTAAACTAGTTACAGAAGCAAAATACAAACATTAAGAACATAATTACTACATTAAACACGCTCAATGGATATTCGATGTTGCTGAAACGTAAAAACCGGTTATTGCATTCACACGAATGAGAGTTGAACCAGAAATTACTAAAGGGAAGACCAAGGGCAAAGTGGAAGGGTAACATGGAGATCTATCACGAGAATACGGAAAATACTTCTTATTTAATATCAAGTCTTGAATATTATATACATAAAAGACCGGTGTCTTTGCGTAACGTTCGTGGCATGGAGCGGGGATGCAAGATTGCGGCGGTCATACATGCTGAATGGAAGGGGAATGATATGCTCGACGTTGCTCTCCGAGAAGTGACAAGCCAGTCCAGTGCTAAGACGTGTATTCTATGCTAAGACAAAAAAATTAGCTGGTCACCACAGGACTGACCGCCATCACAAAGTACTTGTATAAAATACATTCTAGTAGCAGAGTAAAAATAACATGGCCTAATATTTTCTAACAGAGATATTATTTATCATGACCATGGAAACGTTACATATAATTATGAAAAAATAGATACTTTTTCAAATTTTTTTCCTTTTATCAAAAAATATCTCAAATAAAAGTTGTTAGTTATTGATTTTATAGCAACTTTAGTTAAATAAATTTTTTCGAAATATTTTTCTGTTATTAAATATTCGCAAAAATCTTAAAATCGACACGAGTAAACTCACATTTCTAGACAACCAATTTTTACCAAAAGTTGATCAACTCGTGCCTTGATGTCAAAAGCTTAAATATGAAGTTTCATAAAAATCCTTTTAGCCGAATTTGCTCTGCACGTGTACATAGACAGACGGACGGACAGACAGACAGACAGACAGACAGACAGACAGACAGACAGACAGACAGACAGACGGACAGACGGACAGACAGACCAACAGACATCATGCTAAAAATAGTCAAGACGTTATGTAGGGACCTCAATTCGTGGAGATTAATTGAAATCTCGAAATGTTAAAATCGGTATGATCACAATACCTCCCTTATATATGTTGGCGGTCGGTAAAAAGGAAGGAGAAAAAGATTCCCTCTCCAGATTAAATTTAAAAACATTCTTTCGATTATAGTGAAAAATTGCTAAGAGATATGACATTTGGTGGGATTTTAAGCAACTACCGAAATAGACATTCTATCAATGGGATTGTGGGATCAAAATATATTTGCATAAAAACAAGTATTAATATTGTAGCAAAATTACAAAAACCACCAGTAAACATTAAAATTCACGTTGTTTATATGTAATGAATGTCTATTTTGGAAGTTCCAAGTATGCCGCAACAGCGCTGCGATCTTAAAACATTTGCCCTATTTGTCATTCAGAAATGGTCAACATGAGTGCAATATATCGTTGTTTGAAGGTCGAATGTCAAAATTATATTTGGTCAACAAATTAATAACGGATCATCGGCAGCAAACATGATGTAAAAAGCCCCGGGCAGATGCATCCGCAATCCACCATTCGCAATCCGCCATCCGCCATCCCAGTAGCACTCGTTGTGAAATATAAACTCCATACTTAACCCATCCATTACCCGACAGATAAACTCATCAATTTTCATACAGCAAACAACTGATAAGCTCTACATTACACAACAAAAAAAAAAAAAAAAATACATCGCTAACACTTCTGTAAATATTGCAAATAAACTAAACAAAGCGTATGGAAATGGAGCAATTAATGAAATTGGAATTATGGACGCCGGACCACTTTACAAATCACTACAGCTGACGCAAAGCTACTTATATATTATAAAGAAAAACACAAAAAAAATATATAAAACACGAAGAATATTAAAAACAGGGCTGGCCTCATCAATAAAGTGACCCAGTACATGTAATAGACTTTTAGGGCCGTATTCATAAAACAGTCCATAATCGTACATTTTGTAAAGAACACAATATATTTAATGATCATAATATTTGAATTGCTATTCATAAAAATAATGAACAAATTTTAACGAAACATTTCATTATGTCCATAATGCAAATGAGTATTTATGTAAAGATCAGAATACAACATTACTAGGGATGTTTTTCATTTTTTTTACTATTATATGTCAAGAAAAAATATTGCTGTCAGTGTCACTTGTCATTTGAATTTACAAAATGGAAAAAAGGCAAAAACGTAAGAACTTCACGACTAACGAGTGCAGTTTATTACTTCATATATTAGAAGAATACATATGTACAATAGACAGTAAAAACTGATCAAATCCATGTGAAACCTGATGCAAAATATCTTAGGGTTACTAGTAACTGATTAATTGGGTTACAGGCATGTTTCTCATCGTGGCCTTTTCTAAATCTTCCCTAATAATTTGTAATATATTTGCAACAGTCATTTTATTTATGTATTTTCTCAAGAATTTATGTATTTTTTTTATCTAAATAAAAATTAGGATCTATGGTCTATTTCAAAGTAGAAAAATGTGTGTAAGAAGATAGGAGCTGTTTTTCCTTGATTCGGATTGGTTTAGATCGTCATCCCTATTACACTATAAAAATATTGTTTTTAGTCCAAGTTGACAGATGTTCAGTGTCGTACATTGGAAATACAGTCTGTTTCAAACGCTTAGGCGGAACTAAATGGGAATTTTGTTCTTTTAGGTTGTCACGACAAGGGACCTTTTCTTGGGTTATTTCATTTTTCACGTTGGAATGTCATAATTTAAAGTTACAACAATGAAACCATGGAAACGAATGACCTATGTCAAAATTAAATTATTTTTTTATATATTTTAATGACAAAAAAATAAATAAATGGGAAATTTGTATTAAGAATTACACAAAAAATCAAAATATAAAGAAAATGACATTTTAAAATGATATTAACCTTTAAAAAAAAATGTATATTGTAAGTATGATTTACAAAGCTTAAACAAAACGGCCGAAAAGCACGATTTAAGCGATGAAAGTAACTAAATTGCAAAATCTAGTTCCGCCTAAGCGTTTGAAACAGACTGTATATATTATTTATATTATTTAATTTTTCTCATATATTTTGTTATTATTTAGATATTTAGAATTTTATTTATATTCTTGGCGTAGATTTTATGAAGAAAATTCTCCATGTAATTTGTTTTTACGCAGTTATGTATATATTTTTAGGTTATCTGACATATAAATATCTTTTGACACTTAACAGTTAACAGATCAAGATAGAGGACTAATGTGAGGCCAAAAGACAGCCCAGCTGATTGTGCCCAAAGAAGAAGTTATTGATATAATTTTTAGACCTTCATATATACATATATTTTTAATGTTTATTTACAATAATTATTTATATAAGAAACTTTAGCTCTGAAGATATATTGTTTGTTTTATTGCTTTGTTTAAACTCTTTTAGCCAAATTTCTTTTTTTATATATGTATAGTATATAATTTTTAAAATTAATATTTTTTTAACTTTTTCAATTTTCCCATTAAACTGAATTTATGTCGTATAAATAACGTAAGCGTATTATCTACTTTGTTTATTTCAATATCTTATTAACCTTTTTTATATTACTAAAAAAAAAAATCACTTGCTAACCCAGTTGCTACGCCCATGCCCTAGTTGCAACTTATTTTAAATTTCCCGCTATACTGTATTTGATCAGTGTAAATCGTACTCGGTTCGCAGCGCTATCTACTTTTTTCTACTTTGAAATAGACCATAAATATGTTTACCCAAATGTATAGTACTGTAAGCTCGAAAAAATCTTCCAAAATGGCTAATAATCGAAAAAAATCATAAGGGTTATAGCTTAAAAAAAATAGCGATTAAGTCGAGAATGCGCACTTACCACGCCTCTAACGCCACCATGAAATAACACCACGCCTGTGCCACTACCATGAAAATGCTGCATAAAGCTTTGTTAATAAAATTTAAAAATATTTAAAAATCAGAAAAAAACATTAAATTGGTATGAATTAATTTTTACTACTTGACTCTCTCGGTGGTAATTAAAATAAATGCATCCATCAACAGAGTCCAGTAGTAGGCGAGAGAGATGAGAGAGATGAGAGAGAGGGAGAGACAGAGAACGGGGAACGAAAGCCGTTACGAGAGCCATTCCGTATTTCAGAATTTAATATCGTGCCATTCATAGCAGCCCCCAGGTGGGTATACAGTCATTTCATCTAATATTAAACATATAACACCTCCTCCCACAGACATAATAAACACACACAAGGAGGACGCCCGACCGCCCGGGCCATACATCGCGAAACATATATATATACGCCACAGACGTTACCGAGTATCTAGGCCAACCCCGGCGCGATAAACAATACACACACAAAACCCAAGAAACTAGGAAATATACGAATTAGTAACGTAATAAACTATGGAGCAAAAACTATGGAGTATTATTTCTAATAAACGTTTGAAGGTCTTACTTATGCTTGGTTTATATACGGAACAAGAATAAGGAATAGGAAATAAGAATAGTACACAAGATGTTAAAACATGGCTGCGCCGTATATCGGTTTATGTACGAATGAAATTTAACTTAAGCATAAGAATAGTTGGTAACATTCAACTTCTATTCTTATTTCAAGAATAAGACACGATAAGCCTGCGCACAGCAATCAAAATGTCTGCCGTAATAAAGTTTGTTCAACAGATGTTTTTCAGTTGTGATCAGAGGGTTGTAAACAACAATAAAATATTTTTATTATTTTTATTTATTCTTCTTGTAAGTTTTAAGAACCTCTCAAGTGACAAACGTTAAACACAGGCCAACGCAAGTACGCAGGCGCAGCGACGAAATGTTATGTCCTATATAAACGGTTTAATATTTTTTATTCTTGTGTACTATCTTGTGTACTGGTTCCGTATATAAACCAACCATTATAATATCATTGAAATCTGACAGAAATTTAGCTAATACAAATGTAAGTCCTACTGATTCTACAGCTCACCTGTTTAAGTAACAATTCACTGTTAGCACTAAGACAAGTAACCAAATGTTTCGTAAGTGACAAAAACGATCCGAACACGTTATTACACGTTATTTATGAAACTTCAGGGTTTTTACCTTTTGGTAAAAATTGGTTAAATAAACTAGAAATGGGAGTTTATTCGTGTCGGTTTTAAGATTTTTGCAAATATTACACAACAGAGAAATATTTAAAAAAAAAAAATATTTAACAAAAGTTGCTATAAAAGCAATAACTAACAACTTAAAGGCGTAAAAAAAAAAGATAATATATATATATATAAATATATATATTTGTTTTCTTTTTGAAGGCATCTACAGACGGTGTGGTAACTGATGGCCAATGTTTACATTTGTCTAACTCCGCGTATCGTATGTACGGACACGTCACAAGTGACAGCCAGCGTACGTTGGGCTTGGCTCTGGCAGACGTTCGCTTCTGAGGCGGTATTCTTGCCACAAGTCAAAGGGGTTTGACCAATGTTGGTGCAGACTTCCATACGGCATGTCGCTATCGTACCGCTAATCGTCAACGTTAGACACATCATCTGCAGGCGTCTTAAGGAATGAGGTAGGTAGCAGCTACAAGTGGAAGAGAAATAACCTGGTGAACCGTACCTGAGAATAGCCATACACCTTCAACTTCTTATCACCTGGCCTATGATTGATGCGGCCTCCACCCAAAGGCTCCCCCTCCAGTTTCAATGGGTCCAATTCACAGCTTTGTACTTTTTCAAAGATGTCCGCTGTAACAAAAATACAAAATAAAACTATTAATATTGCAAAAAAAAACAATAGATATTTTTAATTTTTAATCCTTTCAGGATTCAAGACCCTAGAAGGTACATTTTTTTTTCTCTTGGAAACACCTTTAAAGGGAGGTATTGTGCGGTTTTAAGATTTTTGCGAATATTTCACAATAGAGAAATATTTTTAATAAAAATTATTTAACAAAAGTTGCTGTAAAAGCAATAACTAACAACTTTTATTTGAGAATTTTTTTTGATTAAGCAGCATAAATTAAACAAGTACTTTGTAATGGCGGTCAGTCCTGTGGTGGCCACAGTTGATTTTTTTCTTTAAATTGCATAATAAATACACGTTTTGCTTTTAATATTTATATAATATCCTTCGTAACAAAAACAATATTTAAAATTAGAAAAAACATGTTTTTGGCCCGCGGTCAAATTTTCAAGCACAATGTGACCCGAGAGCCAAAATATTTGCCCGCCCCTGCCGAGACTGATGTTACGAGACTGAGTGTCGGGGGAAGTTGATAAAATGACCGTGAACGAACGGGCAGATGCCGGTCAAAGATACCAACTCCCCGCGTGCATCCAGATAATGAACACTATAAATGAGTTTAGTTTGGAAACTCTGTCTGTCACTGGAGACTGCAAACTATGGAGTTATGTATTCAACTGGGTTAGCTAATTGCTAAATAACTTCTTCTTCACAACTTTAATACACTACACTCTCTGAACAACACTGCTAACCTATTATACATTAGTGTGTTTTACAACTATTATTATTTTTTTTTAATATATTTATCATGTGCTCTATTCCAGTGTTTCTCGGTCCACCTGTAAAAAAAAACTACTACTGGATAAATTATTGTGTTAGAAAATTAATAGTGTTTAAGTAGTGTTATTTTACAGACAGACAGACAGACAGACAGACATACGACAAAATGACGATATAAGGGTTTTTTGGTCATACCTACAAAACTCTAAAAATCAACCCTACTGACAGTGAGCAAAGAAGAAATGATTATTTTACATTTAAAAAAATCTAGTTATGTATTTTGCGTGAGGGGGGGTTGTTGTGGTGGCGGGGGAGGACAATTTAATTACTTCACCAGTGTTGAAAGCGGAAAGAAACAAATAAAAACGTGTAATAGACTTAACATAAGTAATAATATGTAGCTTGTAATTGTGTTGTTTTTTTGCTAATTATGTTGATAATATGAATGTGGGGTTGGGGGGGGGGGGTACGCCGGGGGCTTCATGTCGCGCAAGGGAGGAAGGCACTCAACTAAATGAATATTTTTAATCGGGCAATGTGGCGTAATGGCCTTATGTAATATACCGTCCACCGGCGCCCTGACAAACATGTCCGCATATTTAAATGTTATTTTCCACCTGAGAGAGACGGACGGCTCTAGCATCAACACACACACACACACACACAAGCAGAACTCTCGACAATATTCTCGTATTTCACAAGTATTTGTTTTCATCATTTTACCCTCTTTTGTTCAACGTTTTTACAAATAATTTAAAATGATGTGTTTATTTTTTTATTTTTTTTGCGAAAGAGGAAAAAAAAACCATAATGCTATCAAATTCAACTCGATTTTTTAATTTACACAGTAAAATGAAACTGGTATTTTTGTATGCTCATGACATACTTTTCGCTTGTTACATTTATATCAGTGGTCCTATATCAGTTCAGGCGGGTCTCAAAGTCTCCAAACGTTGGTTAGATTGGTCACCAACAGGCGCGCACACAAGGGGGTGGTCCACAAATTTCTCCCCCCCCCCCAGGATTAAAAAAAAATCATAATAATAATCTTTATTAAACTTTAAAACGGAAAGATGCGAAACATGATGGAGAGGTTACAAAGGTATCTAGACAAGAAACAAATGATACAAAGTACAAAGTCCAAAATATTAGTATTTCAAAAAGGAGAAAGAAAACAACGCACCGAAACGTGGGAATGGAAAGGTGAAACCATAAAACAAGTAAAAGAATTTAAATATCTGGGCCACACATATCAGAAGAGCAACGAAGACCTGGCTCACATCTAGGAGGTGACGAAAAAGGCAAAAATAATTATGGCCAGAGTACGGGGAATAGGTGAGAGATTATTCCACACTAATTTCTACAGAAGAGTTTTTATGTTTGACGTCCTTGTAAAAAGTGTCCTCCTCTATGGACAAGAAATCTGGAGTTGGCAAGAATACGAAAAGGTATAAAGTATCCAACAATATCTAAGATGGACATTGGGGTTAGATAGGCATACACCAGGTTATATTGTCCTACACCAGGGGTTCTTAAACTTAAGTATTCCGAGAAACATGAACAACATTTTTTTTTCCGGACCCTATCCCAACCCTAGGCATTTTACTTCGTTCTTGAGACTTAATTTCTAGCTCAATAATCTCATAGGCACTACGTTATAATATACATTGGTAAAAATGTATCGCTGGTTATTTTAATAAATGGTCTTCTTTATTTTTATTAGTATATATAATAAAAAACATAAAATGAATAAAAATAGTAGTAAAAAGAATTAAAAAATTTACAAATTATAATACGTTAAACTCATACAAACATTTCTTGGTCAAATATTGGTCAAAATATTTCTTATTATAATGTGTTTTCTGTAAGTAATTTGAATAAAAATAATTAATTTTTTACTAATTATTGTTTAGTTATGTCAATAACTAGTTAGATAACAACAAATACAAAAATTCTTCACCATGTATGAGTTATTTGAATAAAAGTTAGGGGATGTAAAGTTAATGTCAAAATTGTTTCGCGAATCCCCAGAGGTCCGCAGACCACATTTTAAGAACCGCTGGAATAGAGGATTAAAATATTCTTGTTAATTTAAATACTGTCTTGAATACTTGCTGAAGTGATAAGTGATATTTAATAAATCGACTTTATTCGCGATTCATAAATTGATTATATCCTAAGGGAAAAAAATGACAACTCGATACAATGTTCAAAAAACGGAGTGATTGAAGCTTGAATAAAACGTCCTTAGTCACACGGTACATAGTACACCCACGCTCCGGCTTCTTCAGATACACCTCAATAAATTCAGGACTACTGACATAGAAAACATAAGTATATTTTCATACAAAACATTTGAAGCATATGTAAGTTTCTATTCATCTCTATAGTTTTTATGGTTTCCTTGGCTACTGATTTTTACCGGCTCTCACATATACAGAGGGAGATATTGTAGGGCCGGTTTCTCAAAAAATTGAGATGTAGATATCGTATCGATATCCATTGATACCGCAACTTATCGACACAATAGCATAATTTGGGTTTATTCTATTTATTGATGAGATATCGAACCCATATCTTAATGATACGTTATATTGCCGATGACCATCCTTTATCGTATCGATAAATATAAGAATTGTCATCTAATGCAATGTTTCTCAACCAAAAACGCACAGCGGACCAGTAAAATATATAATTTTCTAACGCGGACCACTAATAATTGTTGGTTCATTTTTTGCAAGAAAACAAAAATGTTTAATGTGCTACTAAATACATTTATTTTATTTGTAGAAAATCACAGAAAGTTTACTAGAAAATAAACAAAATATAAATTATTTACATAAAAAATGTGCCTAAAAAATAACAAAAAAAACTGCGAAAAACTTTCACGGACCACTAAAATTATCCTGCGGACCACCTGTTGAGTAACACTGATCTAATGTCAGTTCTGCCATAAGACAGATCAGATCAGGTTACTTCGCAAATGCAGTATACTTTTGAAAAAAATATTAAGATAGTGTTATAGAGGTAAACTGGACAATTCAAGTTCTGATGAATTTGATAAGGATATTGTAATTGCAGTATGTTTATTACATCGGAGATCTATCAGAGATAAAAGTGACCCATTCCGCATTTATAGCGAATTAGAATTTATTCAACGATACCGGTTAAACAAATGAAAATGTATGGAATTATGTCGTCTAATTGGAGGTGATTTAGAACCTATGACCCAAAGAAATAAATCTATTTCGGCACAGCTTCAAATTTTAATTGCTTTGAAATTTCTGGAAACAGGGGCTTTCCAAATGCTAGTTGGTGATGATGTGCATATACACAAAAGTACAATTTGCAAAATTTTTGAAAAAGTAACACAACGAATTGCTCTGTTGAGACCGCAGTTTATTCATATGCCGGAAAATAAAAAGGAAATTTTGAAAAAAAAATATGTCTGTTCCAAATTTTCCATGTGAATTTTTTACACATTTTTTCCGCCATTTTTTAACAATCTATTTTTAAATTAATTGTTAAAAATATATATTTTTATAAATTATTTTTGACACTGACATTGACTATTGTCATTTGTGAACAATTGATCACATAACTGACAAGAGATTTTGTAAATATTTTGGATGTGTGAATGGAAATGCATAAATATCGCTACAATAGTTATTGGATACAATAAACATGTCAGATGAGAATCGAGAAACCGTCAAAAACTTATCGACTCGATAAGGTTTATTGTATGTACAGTCTGTTCCAAACGGTTAAGCGGAACTAGATTTTGTAATCTAGTTACTTTCATCGTTTAAATCGTGCCTTTCGGCCGTTTTCTTTAAGCTTTGTAAATCATACTTACAATAAACATTTTTTGGTTAAGGTTAATATCATTTTAAAATATCATTTTCTTTATATTTTGATTTTTTGTGTCATTCTTAATACAAATTTCCCATTTATTTATTTTTTTGTCATTAAAATATCTAAAAAAAATATTTAATTTTGACATATGGTCATTCGTTTCCATGGTTTCATTGTTGGAATTTTAAATTTTGACATCCCAACGTGAAAAATGAAATAACCCAAGCAAGGTCCCTTCTCGTGACAACCTAAAAGAACTAAATTCCCATTTAGTTCCGTTTAACCGTTTGGAACAGACTGTATATATTATATTGACTTAATCTCTGTATTTCTAATGATCAGTAACAGGCTCAATAAAATATTATTATTATTATTATTATTACTACGGTTTAAAAATCAGTAACATTTCTCTGTTAACAATAGGTTTGTTTATAAAATTTAAATAATTCATCCAAGACAGGGTTAAAAGTGAAGATTAATATTAATAGAGATGATCAAGTTGAAAAGTTACATAAGCTGATTGCTGAAGTCTGAATCTGTGCAATTAGATAAATGAAGTGCTGAAGTATGAGATGCCAACTTTAATTCCCGATTAATTAGCGAGATAATGAATTATCTGCAGCTGAGAGAGAGTGAGAGAGAGAGAGGGCTGAACACAGCGATGCAGCTCATGTGTGAAATAACACCCACATCCGCACCCCCCCCCCCCATTCACTTAATACTCGCTAAACTTCCAAATACCACAATGATTAAAATTAACTGAAATATTCATTCAAGACAATTTAACAATAAAGATACAATTTGACATAAAGATGAATCAAAGACGTATTGTTCTGTTTATTTTAAACAGGAAATACTCCTTTGATACATCTTTATGCTCAGGGCCGGCATTAGCAAGTCTGACGCCCTGGGCGAGACTTTTTTCGCCGCCCCCATAAAAAAAATTATTACTTTGATAATTTCTAATTTATTCAACAAAATATTTTCAATAAAAGAAATATTTTTGTTTTATTGATGAATTTAATGAAAAATAAAAATTATACAGTAACTTTTTGTGCCTTTCTATCCGAAAACTCTGAAATTTTGATGAAAGTTTTTTCTTGAGCTATACGCCGCCCCTCGTTGCCTGGCGCCCTGGGCAGTCGCCCTAACTAGCCCCCCTCCCTTTAAAGCCCATGCAATGCGTTATATTTTGGATCTGTTATAAACCAGGCTTTATAACATGACTAAAAAACTGCTAAAAATTTTCAATCTAAATGTCTGCGTTATAAAAGACAAAAAAAAGTCATTATCTGGCCATCCACTCCAATATTCTTTCGATTTTTCATCAAAAAACTTCATCTCCCGAGAGACATATTAAAACAGGCCAATTTAAAATACTACAATTTCCAGGCAAAAAACATGAACTATAAAACCGAAAATAAAATAAAAGAACCACAAAATATTTTCCACGTATTTTTTAAAATCCGCATTTTTGTTCACATCATGTGAAAAAAATTCAATTAAATTAAAATATTTAACTCTCTATCCGCAGCAATGTCGAACACCAGAGACCACAAAAATGTCACACTGCTTCCGAAAACAGTTTTACTACTGCATGTATAGAAGTATGCAAATAATCCATAGCGAATCTTCCGCTTTCCGAGGGAGAAATGGGAAACCATTTTAAAGATGTTTGCCACATCGGGAGTTGCATTAAGTCGTGCAGTTTAAACTGGTGAAAACAGTCTAGATTGTCGGTAGTTCGATTCTCCGTTGGTGATATTGTTCGGGCGAGAATACTATGTTAACATTACTCTCATTTCACAATCATTCACCCCTCATCCAGGTGTAGGAGCTCGCCCCTTCCATCGGCGATTAGCCTCGTTGTAGAAATAGGCCGATGTAAAATAAATAAATAAATTGACTTGGTTTCAAGTATGCGTACCCTACTTTGGTGCCCAATGCTCTAGAAGCGAGGATGAGCGAATTTAAAAAGGTTACAAGATGTTGTACAACCTGATACTTAACAGAACACGATGTTAAACCAGAAATTCCAAGTGTCGAAGACTGTTTTGTAAACAGTTTGAGTGTTCCTGATCTAGGGAAGTTATTCTCGGTCCCGAGGGGGTTGTAGAAGGCACGTGCCCCACTGTGACGTTACAAGGAAAAGGGGGAAAATTTTACTGTTATTTTACGAGTCTCTGGTTTTCTTTGGAACAAGTCCCTTGTTACGTAAATCATGAAAAAAACAAAACTCAATTTATTATAAATCCAACATCGAACATTCAATTCAAATAATTTACAAAATTATTATTCAAAGTCAAATATGTAATTGTGGAACACAATTAAATAATATATTGTCTGATTTAATTAATAAACACAACAAATAATGATTGTATATTAAACCGCTAGCACGGTTTTCAGTTAATCATTGTAATCCAGGATAAAAGCCAGTCCGCCCGATGTCATATGAAATTCAGCAGCTCCACCAATATTACCAGTTTTTGTTCAAATAAATGTATGTTCAAATTGCGCTCCATTTTACAAGCATTCATAAAATAACAACTTCAATCCCAAATTCAACTACATTACACAAATCGAAATTATTATAGATTTTATCTAAATAAATTCACGTTAATATGGATGTACACAGAAACATAACGAGTTGGAAATGAAAGTGACAAAATAATTATTAAAAATAATATTTCCATAATTTTAGGGCTGTTATTTTTTTGCTTCCTGTCTCTCGTCAGAGCTTTATGGATTTCCTTTTTTTGTTCTTTTGATATTTTGAAGGGGGATTTTTAGAAGGGTTTTTTAGGGGACAAATTTGATACGCAAGCCGCTTAATATTTTATTACAGTTTTTGGATTCTCCATAGTTTATTTGCCAACGGAGTGGCAGAGCGCATTTAGTCGTGCAATTTGGGCTGGTGAAAAGCAGTCTGAATTGTGCGGTTGGTAGTTCGATTCGCCGTTGGTTATTCGGGGGAGAATAATATGTTTACATTACTCCCATTTTCACAATCATTCACCCCTCATCCAGGTGTAGGAGCTCGCCCCATGGCATCGGCGATTAGCCTCCTTGCAGAAATAGGCCGATGTAAAATAAAATAAATAAATTTAAAAAAATAAATAGTTTATTTAGTCTGTAATTTAGGGCTGTAATCGTTTAAAGCGTTTAGAGATTACATTTTTTTAAAGGTATAATTTACATTATTTATGTATTTAAAAAAAGCACAACTCAAAAACGGTTATAGACAGCGACCTGCGGTTAAAATTTTTGGATTTCCCGTAGTTTATTTAGTCTAGAAAAAAATTGAGGCCTTATTCCTTCTGGCGTATTTTAAAATTATGACCAATTATAATATGGTATGATTTATAGAAATTTTCACCTTTCCATAGCCGTATCTCAAAAACGAAATGCGATAAAGACCTGCGGTTGAAATTTTTGAAATCTTGAGGTCCTAATTGACTTATTAACATATTTTGAAACAAAACAATTTTTTGAAAATTTTCATTTTTTTAAAATTTTTTTGAAAATTTTGATAAATCCTAACTAAAAAATGGTTAGGAATAAAAATCTGCGATTTGAATTTTTAAAATTCTATTACATTGTTTAGTCTAAAAAAAAAATTGGGTTTCAATAAACCAATTATTAAATTTTATATGGGCAGTAATCCAAAACCCTTGAAAATGGCCAAAAATCGAAAAAATCGTAAGGGGTTCCCCTTACGAAAATCTCGATTTTCAAGAAAAAAATTTTTATCTCCGATTTTATTGAAAATTGGTACAGATATGTATTTTTTGCCATAGATCAATAAAATTTGGTCCATTTTGAAGTTTGGGCAAAAGTTTTGGAATTATAGGCAAAAAACTGACCCAAATCGGCTCTAACTCAAAAACTAAGAAAGCCTGAATTTTTTAAATATTTTTTTCACAATCCTCACCCCGAAACTAGATTAAAATTATATTTTGGATAAAATTGGAGTCAAAAAATTTTTTACCAAAATTTAACTAATATTGGGGATTTTTTTTTTACATTTTGTTGTAAAATTAGAGTACTTTTTTAACTTTAGATCACAAACATGTAGTCACTTTTGAGTTCCAGTCTAAAATTTTGACATTTGTGGCAAAAAAAGTAAAAAAAAAAGATAGTCCACAAAAAGGCTCAGACCTCATAAAATGTGAGCCTGCCTCCTTTTTTAAATTATCTTTATAAGCTTATACTTATTTCTTATCTATCAACTATATTAATAAAATTGGATGTTTTATCATTTTTTTTATTTTTTCGGTCTCATATTTGGTTTCTACATGTTTCAGACGATTATAAGACAATATCCGCAGTAAAATCAATTTTTATATAAATAAATAAATAAATAAATAAATAAATAAATAAATAAATAAATAAATAAATAATAGGATATCTAGGCGTTGATAGGCATATAAGGGGCAGAGAAGGTGAGTTTTCAGTTTTTAAACCGCCGGTCATAGATATGAAAGCCACGTGGTCAGTGTTATGTTTCTACCGGTCCTATTAACAAAAATGTATTTAACAAAAACCATATGAAGTACGAGTACATCATCCAGTACAAAATTAAATTCTCTATGCTATTTTTAACCGTTTCAATATTATAAAAGTAAATCTTACGTCTTCCATATAAAGCGATGTTAATCTAATCATTTATCTAACAAAATATTTTTCCCCCGTGGGATAAACAATTCCCGGGGGATATTTTCATGATTAGCCGTTATTTAAGGAGTTACAGGACGTGTGTTGGGGCGGGAGAGGAGTGGGAGCGGGGGCGGGAGGTTATTGTTACGTAAGCAATCTATCAGCGGATCCGGGCAAATTGTGTAAGGCACGCGAAACTAGAGAACATAGGTCAGAGGTTTTGTGCTGCACATGTCGAGTACGTAACGATAATTAGGTAATTGAACGAAAAATAGAACGGTGGTACTGTGGTAAAACACTTAACTACACAAACCCGTCTACTGGCTATATGGAACATAGATACATCAAATGAGTTATAGTAAATTACCAAAATCATAATTTACCATTTGAAATTGGCGCCTAATTTAAACGCGCATGACATCATTTGGTGCTGCTATCTATAGTAGTTTATTTTAGGCTTAGAGTTTCAAGTAAAAACTATTAAAACATTACTTAATGTTAAATACCATGATTCACCCACCAATATGGGATCGCTGATTACATTATAATAAAAAAAATAAATTAAAAAAAATCGATACTGGTAAAATATCGGAAGAAAAAGTACTAAAATACTACCAGGTCATCAATATTAAATGACAAAGGTGCGCACAAAAAAAAGTCTCAGGGAGATTTCTAAAAATATTTGTAAAACAATACAAATTTATTCTTGATTTTTACGGCGAACGGTTGGCTTATACAGGGTGTCTCAGCCAAGTGGCGTACCATTGCTATCTTTGTTAATAATATAGATAAAGATTCGGTTAAATGGACAAAGTTCCAGTATTTTTTGTAGGAAATATTATGACACTCTCAAAAATATTTTTATATGTTTCTTTGACCAGATATTATGAAAATAAACATTTTTTTAAACGGAATGGCCATTGGAACAATGATTTTTTTTGTCTTTATAAAAAACTAAACATGTTTATAATGAAATTTTGTTAATAACGCACGGCGAGAAGTGTATTGTTAAAATGGTATAGTAAGATTTTTTTTTGCTATATTAACAGTAAAATTTGTTGTGGCTACAAAACTGATTGTAAAAGTAAATGTACCAGTTTGGTACAAAGTACTAATTTTTTTTGCAACGTGACTTATTGTTATTTCTAATATATCGTTTTGTAAAACAAATTATGCCTGTCGCAAAGACCACCCATAATGCAACTGTACTCAGTCAACAAGCCAGATACATAAATACTCCATGCTGTGTTTTCTGCTGTCTAGTGACGAACAAAAACTTACATATAATGAAAACAAAAATAAAAATTATCAAGTATTTTGGTTACAAATATTGTTCGAATAAATGTCCATTACTGTTTAAACACAATCTAGGAGTAAAAGGAACAAATTACTATTTAACCGTATACAAACAATGGTGACGGCGCGTGCTTTTTGCGTTGTGCAAATCTATTTTCGCTCGGCACATTTTATTACGTTTCCACATAAAGGTTTTAATTAATATTTTATGAGATACTCCGACACTACTTCGCGGTATCAAGACGATTCAAAATTTAATAACAATCTTCTTAAAAACACCGACTGCCTTCTCGCCAAGAACATGCATTAAAAAATTACAACACAAAAAAACAAAATTTCAACACAAAAAAACAATCTCGATTCTCACCACAAGATATTTTATACGCTCCAGCCAAACACAGTTAGAATACAATAATTTATATATCTTATTTATATATTTATATTCCTTTTATCAACTAAAAAATCATCTGTAGCCACCACAGGACCAACCGCCATCAAAAAGTACTTGCGTAAAATACATTCTAGCAGCAAAGTAGAAATAACTTGGCCTAATATTTTCTAACAGAGATATTATTTATCATGACCATGGAAGCGTTACATATAAGTATGAAAAAGTAGATAATGTCTTAAATAAAAGTTGTTAGTTATTACTGTTGGGATTACGTTATTCTGTGTAAGACAAGAATAAAATAAAAGAGAGCTGGTAGGTTAGTAAAGTTTATTAACACGTTCGCGGACAGTTTTGTACAATGAGATTTGCAAAATGTCACTTTTTTAGATTTTTGTTTATAATAGGACATTTATTGTGTTTGGTATGTTCCTGATAGGACAGTTTATACTAGTTTTCATATACTTAAATGGAATTAAAACCTGCCACAGCCGTCATTTGTATATTTGAATAAAAAAGTAGGACGGCTATAGCCGTACTGTCCGCGAACGTGTTAAACAAAATGAAAAGAACAGTGTTGCTGATACAAAATCTGAATAGTGACTGAATTCTTAATATTCAGTTCTAGTACATCTTAAGAACTAATAAAAAATATGGACCCCAGATGTCGGCTTAACTTAAAAGGAATTAGCCCGCCATAAACCATTAGGGACTGCCATAAACCTTTTCCTGTTAAGCCGACCGGCGGTCTGCAAATTTGTTTACACAACATAACAGAATTCCCATTTCTAGTCGACCGATTTTTGCCAAAAGTTGATCAAGTCGTGCCATAGATGTCAAAAGCTTAAATATGAAGTTTCATAAATATCCTTTTAGCCGAATTTTCTCTGTACTTGTACACAAACACAAACGGACAGACAGACAGATAGATGGACAGACGGCCAAACAAAGGTCGGTAAGAAAAAATCATTGAATTTATATTTGTTTATATTTTTCGCGCGATGTATATTCTTGATATCTCAATAATTTTCCTATATGTAGGTCAAAGAGTTGTCCAATCCTGCCAAATTACAACTTTCTAGGTCCATCCGTTTAACCACAATTTTCACTATAAAACAGACACATGAGTGACGTTAAAAATGTTTTTGATCATACCTACAAAATCCTAAAAAAAGAGATTAAGTAACAGAAGAACTAGAAAGCATACGAGATATCTGGAAACAACTGACATCCCAGAGAGGGCGTCAAAAAGAAATCGCGAAAAATTCTTAAACCGTACGTTATGAACGTTACGTCTGCTTTTTTTTTATAGAGTCAACATATTAAGCGATGTGATCCTGACTAAATCCAAGCAATAAAGTTGTTTTTTTCCAAGTCTACCATCTTGTTTATACATTTTTTTTTCTCTCTTCCAATACCCTGTGTCGAAAGTAATATAACCGAAACTGTAAAATTCAAAAACAAGTCAATCAGATCTCAGGTAAACAAGCGTATCACCTTCGGTAACATGCGTGTATCAGAAAGGATCGATCTGTGTGATATACACAGGGTGTGCGTGTGTGTGTGTGTGTCTGTGTGTGGTAGAGCGGTATCGATACGCAAGCGCCGACTTGTATATCTGCGACTGGACAGCTCAGGCAACACACAGTGCACGTCAGTCGCGCGGTACGTACGCCCCGACTGCCAACAAGGAGATCACGCGAGTGGAGTGCGTGTGTGATTAGTGGAATACGTGACTAAAAGGGGAAAGTAAATAAGATAAAATAAAACACTACAAAAAACAACAGATACATTAAGTAAGTCTCACAACAAAACTCCCACTACCAACACAAAAAATCTAATATATAAAGTTCAGTTTTTAAAGAATTCTGTTCAGTGACAAATTAAAGAATAAATAATCGACTTATTTATATTATATATTTGTTTCTAATACCTGCAAGGCATGTGAGAGACAGAAATATATAAATGAGTTGATTGCTGATTTGTTCTTTTGCCACTGAACAGACATCTTTTTAAAAAACTAAAAAGTTTCACACTGTGCGCAACCAGGGGGGGTTCACGGGCTTGATCCCCCCCCCCCCAATAGCTCAAATACACGTGGTTTTAAAGTTTTTAAATATACTTAAATTTTACAGCCGAGCTTTTTTTTAGTCTTAACCCTTTACCGCATAGTGTGCCATATATGGCACATTCCGATTTTTATTTTACTTTTAAAACTGAATCAGAACGTTCATGAATGTTCATATATGCCATATACACAGCAATGGATCCTGCAGTATCTCAAGTAATGGACTGCAATATATTTGAGGATATCAAGCGGAATTTGGACTTCAACGATAACTCTGAATTTATTGAGAAAGGAAAACTAGAAGATACGACCTTTTCTTTTAAAAATTCGAGGGCGACTGCTTTTAATCCCTGAAGAACACCTAGCAATTGACGAGCAAATAATACGGAATCATTTCCTTTAGTAACATAATGTAGAATCATAATGTTCCATGTATGGCACAACCCCTAAATTATTATTATTTCATAAAAATAATAATTAATATTTTAAATATATTTTTTTAATTAATTTTTCTATCAATAAGAACCAATTCCTAATGCTCATGAATTATTTCAGCCAAAAATAAAAATTCATGCAGTAAAGGGTTAATTTGTATATTAAAGAGAAGACGATTTTTTTTTAAGATCACTCATATTTTAGATGTGAGGACCATTTTTGGGTCATCCCTTGTATTTTGGAAGTGAGGACCTTTTTTTTAAACACTTGCATTTTAAAAAATAAATTAATTAAAAGCTTTCAGCCAGTATTTGTCGCCGAGTAATTTTTGGATTCCTATTCTTTTAAAATAATTTTATCTTCTAAGACCCCCCCCCAATTCTTGGGTGCGCGCCTGGTGTTAAGTAATTTAGTTATAAACACAAAATCCAAAGCTTTAAGAATAAATAATATCACAAGTCAGTCTGAGACATATAATCTAATATAGCTGATGCTGTACCACATGTGAACATCGCAATTGTCCATACTGCCAATAGCAGCAAAATAAAAATCTTAATTTTTATTTAATAATAGTTAAAACTAGTTAAAACTTTTGGTACAGAAAATTATAATTGTAGTTTTTCATTAATATATGTGTTTTTCATACATGATATTAATAAAAACATACAAATTCGTGTATTAATTTAATGAAAACGTTTGATGTTTATAAATAGAATAGTTAATAGTTTTACGCGGTAAAACTCAAATAAAGGTAAACGGTTATATGGTTTACATGCCGATTGATGGACAGAGAACCGATATAAATATAGAAATTTTCATCCTCGCATGGATGCATCTCAAAAACGAAATGCGATAAATGCAATAAAGAGATCTTGAGGTCTTGATAGACTAAAAAAATCACAACTTAAAAATGGTTAAAGACCGCGACCTCCGGTAAGAATTTTTGGCTTCTTCGTATTTTATTTAGTCTAGAAAAAAATTGAGGCCTTATTCGTTTAACGTATTTTAAAATTATGACCAATTATAATATGGCATGATTTATAGAAATTTTCATCTTCGCATAGACGTATCTCAAAAATGAAATGCGATAAAGACCTACGGTTGCAATTTTTGAAATTTTGAGGTCCTTATTGACATATTAACATATTTTGAAACAAAATGATTTTTTGAAAATTTTTCATTTTTTTTTACATTTTTTTGAAAATTTTGATAAATCCTAACTAAAAAATGGTTCGGAATTGAAAGCTGCGGTTTGAATTTTTAAAATACTCCTATTTTGTTTAGTCTATAAAAAAAATTTAGCTTTAATATACCAATTATTAAGTTTTGTATGGGTGGTAATCCAAAACCCTTGAAAATGGCCAAAAATCGAAAAATTCGTAAAAACCCCTTACGAAAATCGTGATTTTGGAGCAAAAAAATTTTGTCTTTGATTTTATTGAAAATTGGTACAGATATGTATTTTTGGCCATAGATCAATAAAATTTGGTCCATTTTGAAGTTTGGGCAAAAGTTTTGGAATTATACGCAAAAAAAACTGACCCAAATCGGCTCTAACTCAAAAACTAAGAAAGCCTGAAATTTTTAAATATTTTTTTCATAATCCTCACCCCAAAAGTTGCTTCAAATTATATTTTGGGTAAAATCGGAGTCAAAAAATTATTAATCAAAATTTTAGGGGATTTTTTTAAATGTTTTTTGAAAATTGTCATTCTTATACATTTTCAGCCTTAGATCACAAATGTATGGTCACTTTTGAGTTACGATCTAAAATTTTTACATATGCGGCAAAAAAAGTAAAAAAAAAATCAGCTGTGGCCACCACAGGATCGACCACCATCACAAAGTACTTGTATAAAATACATTCTAGCAGCAGAGTAGAAATAACTTGGCCTAATATTTTCTAACAGAGATATTATTTATCATGACCATGGAAACGTTACATATAAGTATGAAGAAATAGATACATAGATAAAAATATTTTACTTATTATATTTTATAGGAAAACTATATAAAAAATGTTAGAAAAAAACTGAGGAAAAATTAGTTAATTTTTGTATTTCGATGTGAATATTTTTAGTTAACACTGTTTTTAAAAAGTATTTTTAGTCGATACGTCCATAAAATAAGCATTACATATTCTATAAATTATATTCCAAGGCTGCGTTAATAATTTAGATACGAGTGGTGGTTACCGGGCAGCTCAATAAGAAATACGTTAAACTACTCCCTGACGTCTTAAATTAATTAACATGTTGACCCCAAAGGAGTAATAAAAGCAAATTGAAATTATATTTAATAATTTCATCTGGCATTTAATTAGCGCACCCACCCAAATTCTAATGAACTCTTCAAGCATAATGAGCCGAGAATTTGTATGAATTAAACTGACGAACTGATAAATATGATAAAGGGTGGAAATTTATATAAAGGGTTCGCGATATACACGACTATATAACCAGATATATAGCTCCTACGTATATACGTCGTTTCTTAAATACGTAGCTTCGCACATACGAGCTCCGCGTCATATTAGTTCGCCCGTACTTATAAACTGTTCAATCTTGAGTACTTGATATACATCGGGACTATATAAGTATAGTATAGTCCTATATACGTTATATTTCATAAATACGTCTTTTCGCACAAACGAGCTCCGCGACATATGGTTTCGCATGTACTTATAAACTATTCAATATTGAGTCAATGATATACATCGGGATCGGAGTATAGTCGTATATACGTAATATTTCATAAATACTTCTTTTCGCACATACGAGCTCCGCGTCTTATGAGGTCGCCTGTACTTATAAATTGTTCAATCTTGAAATCTCGGATGGTGGAAAATAATATTTCGTTTGTTAGGCTGGATTTCTACACCTTTTCCAACTGTACGATAAATAAATAAATAAATCAAAAAACGTTAATTGTAATTCAGGTTGATAACTTATAATTCAGATTTGTAATTTTTAATTCAGAAAGCGACATTTGTAATTCAGATTAGTAAATTGTAATTCAGAAAGCTTCAATTGTAATTCGGATTAGTAAATTGTAATTCAAAAAACGTCGATTGTAATTTAGAAAACAACAAATTAACAGGCAATTGTGACAGTTCATAAACTTGTTTGTTTGTTTTTTTTTTTTTTTTTTTTTGAAAAGTCACTTGAAAATTTGTGTCATCTACATGGCCTATAGTCTGTTTTTTAATTCCGAGGAGTAAATGCAAAAGGACGATTTACATTAGAACATTTTAAGAAGCATTAAGAAGCATGACACTTTCTAAATTCAATTTTACAAATCTGTATAACCGAGTTGCAGTGGCTCTGTGGTAAGACGGTTGCCTACGAAGCACAGGGACACGAGTTCGAACCCCCCCCCCACATCTTTGGAATTTTTATCTTCCGACATTGTGCAGTCCGCCTTGGGATTGACCTAAACTCAAGTATATAATCGTCTTGTTAAAAGAGGAAGTGGCCTATCATTCTTTGTTATTTTATGCTCTACCACTTGTGTTTCCAGGTACATTATGTACCATTACACGCTCAACTATACCTATACGAAATTGTTGTTTGATATTGAAAATGTGATCTCGAAGGGCCAATATTCAATTTCCTAAGCTAATTGCTCGTTCAAAAGAAAATCGTGTAAGGAAAATTGAATTTTCCTTTAAGCTGTATTCTCAGAGCTATGAAAACATTTTTAATATATATTACTCTGAAAATAATTTAAATATGTATTAATAAAATAAATATCGTAAAACTTCGAGCTCAGAATAAGTTAGAATTGCAAATTCACATCATCTTTAAAATTAAAAATTCAAATTAAGTTTTTACAACAATTTTTTTATTTATATTCATATAGATGGTTAATTATGCCTAGCCTCGTATTTTAATGTTTCGCAGTAGATAAAAGAATTATATTTTTTATCCTCGTGAGTCGTGCCTAATGGTTAAAAATATCATTTAAGACCAAGTAGAAAAAATACACGATCTACAATATCTAGCATGTTGGAACGGGGAAGAGTCACTTCATATGCTGCCGCTGTCATTTGTGTTGCCCTTGAGTTTTCTACATAAGTGTTCTTCAAACTTTTTGCACCTGCGGACCGGTGAAAATTGGATAAATATTTCACGGACCGGCTGAAAGCTAAGTAATACGCTGCAGAGTTGTTTCTGAGAGACGAAGCGCTGCGTTAACATCCATTCGATTTCTCTGTTTGGTTTTTATTATTGACATGGCTGAAAAAGTCTTTTCGCACATAAGTCGAAAAAATGACCAATAATTTGATAGCTTTATAACTCAAAGATGTTCTTTTTCTTGCGATTTGTCTGGACACCAGATTGCCATCAGAAGACAACTCGGTCAGCTTTTCTTTTTCACGAGGATCAAGTATATATGACTTTATATCTTCCAAGAATGGATTATTAATCCAGAGGTTACCTTTACGAAGATCCTCATTTTCAGGGAAGTAATTCTTAAAATTTTCAGTTAATGCTCTTAAATGTTCACTTATTATGTTGAATATGACTTTTTGGCTGACATCAGTAGCAATCAAAAATTCTTCCTGAGTGGAAACATTTCTATATCTTCCTCTTGTAAGTGACCATTCCAAAGAGCTACCTTATTTTTGAACGTATCCATAACAGTAATTTTTATAAATATCCGTGGATATCATAAATAAGTTGTCTCAAAATATTGTGATAAAAATACGAGATGATAAATTTATAACGTGTCACGTATCTATGTGACATATAATGTCGCGGTGACAAATGATAGCTGGAGGTCCTCAACAGCGACCCCCCCCCCCGCCGCTACAACACCCACACCCTCACAAACGGCCAGTGGTATATTCGCGCGTGAAACACTAGGTATATTTCGCGAGGGTGTATTTATAAACTTGAGTTTAACATTTGAATTTAAATATTTTGTAAATCTGATACGGGAGATTTAAGACGGTAAACAAGGTGAAAAAACCGTTTAGTGATTTCAACCCGATAAGGGTTCACTTTCGTTTTTACTATCAGATTCAAATTGAACTTTTAGAACCTTTAAATTACAAAAAAAAAAGCTTTTTCAAGCCAACACCGGCAACTGATTTATACCAACAAAAGGCAAAGTATCTTGGACATATGAGGCGCAAATCAGTCAGGGAATTTACGCAAAAGGACTACACTGGGTGTAAGTGTAGCTATTAGGTAGTCAAGGATGAAATTTGTAGAAAAAAAAAGGCAAAGTTGGTTGATAACTTACAAATATAAGGAATTATTTTATTCATCAAAGTATGCACCCATATTGTCTATACACTTTTGCCATTTAAGCGGCAAGTTGTTCAGGCCGGTGGTATAAAACCCAGGCGAACGAGAGTCAATGAATTCCTGGAAGGCCAGTTTTACAGCATTGTCAGAATTAAACTGTTTTCCTATTAAAAAGTTGTCCAAATTGCAGAAGTGGTAGTCAGTGGGGGCTAGGTCTAGTGAATATGAAGGATAATGAAGAAGTTCCAACTCCAATGTAGTTTTGCCACATTTGTACAGTGTGTGGTTTAGCGTTATCATGCAATAAGATAGGAGTCGATCTGTTGACCAATCTAGGCTGGATTTCTTTAAATTTTTGCATCATTTCGTCCAGTTGGTTGCAGTATATTTCTGCTCTGATCGATGAACCAGGTTTTTTTTTTTTAGTTTTTAAGTTACCTGGTAACTTTGGTACGTTTGGTACTAAAGTTAATTTGGCGAACCAATTTGATATTATCTGCTGCGTAGTAACACTAGAGCCAAATATACTATTCATGTTTCGGTCTTCGATGCCATAGTTCCACGTAAGAACTCATACTTCATAATAGTGCGAATTTCCGAACGTTCCATTTCCAACAAAATTCATTTTAAAAAAAGTTTTTGGTATTTTTTAGAGCATACAATAATTTCTTTAAACAGGCAAGATGTGTAACTTTCCAACAAAAAAAAAAAAAAACAACTGTAAAATATTAAGCCAATGTCAAATAATAAGCTGTTAAAGTTGGCAATATTATTAGCTACAGATTTCATCTTTGAACCTGATATTAATGATATTAATTATTTAAGTATCATTGTTCTAAAATAACTGGTGTACAGTCCAATATTTAGACGTTGCTAGAGAAGGAGAGACAGGCAGTTTTTCTATTCAAGTTGTCCTGGCATTGTTGGCTCCTCTAGCCCCTAGGTCCCTTCCAATTAATAAACTCTGCAGCAGACCAATTTTTAACAAGATTTCTTTCATCAATTTTTTCCTTTCAATATTTCTTATTAGAGTGTTCAGTTCCTTGAGTAGAGCTAACAATCAATGAACTCGTCTGTAGACAGCTGATTCAATCTCAGGTTATAAGTGTATCTACAACTAACATCTTCTCTTCTCTATAAATAACCCATTATCTGCCGGAGATACGCCACTATACCACCTCTGTACCGCTCTCCACGTCCCATCCCACCGCTGCAATCCATTGTTCGAGCTAGCTGGATACATTAATAAATGTTTACCAATCAAACATAATTTTTAAGCTTTAACAAAATATTTTAATAACCAATTTAACTTAAAAAAAACGTTAAAACTTCTTTAAAAAAACTCTTAATTTCCTAATAGTCCGGAAGGCAGCGTTGCAAGTAACCTGGTCATTTCATCCCGATTGATTTCTACTAGAAATTATTCCTTTCGGGTAGTAAGTTGATCTAAGCATCAGCTGCGTAATACCCTTTTCACACTAGATCTTTAAGATCGGATGTTAAAGTGAATGTATCTTTAAACGCTAATGTGAAACCGTACGGCCTCGGTTAAATACAAGCGATGTTTAAGACAGAGATCTGCGTCTTAAACTTCGTCCGCATTGCCAACTTAATTTCTATTATAAAAAAATACTCCTTGAATTTGTGCTGTCAACATTTTATATTATCATAAACAAGAATACTGTATTATATCGACGTTATAAGAAGTTTATACTTATTGTTATAATAAAATTATTTATTTTAATAATGTGTTTAATAAAATACAGAGCTACAATAATTGAGATAAAATGTATCGACTTATATGTTAATACAGGTGTAATATATTCTTTATTGTAGTGCCTTTATTGTAGAATGAAATGAAATATCCTTAATTGTTTATAATAATTCAAAATGTGCGTCTGCGCAGACAGTTTAAAACTGGTAATTTCATGACGGTAACTTAAGGACAAAATTACTGTAGCTGATGACAGCACCAGAGATTTAAACATCAAGTGTGAAAGCATACCGATCTTAAACATCGGTGAACTTTAAGTTCACTCGTCTTAAAGATCTAGTGTGAAAAGGGTATTAACCAATCCGAAGCAAGGACAAACAGCTCTTATCTTCTTACACACATTTTTCTACTTTGGAATAGACCATAATATAATATGTAAACTATTTATTATAAAAATTTCAAGTGGCTTGAAATCAAGTTAGCTATAATTTCATTATTTTAATCGATTTTTTGACAATGACAATTACAATTAAAAACTTCATTTCATAACCTGAACTCATCATCTGGTTTTTTAGTAGCCAAGTTTCGCTACTGTATATGAGAATAAAATTTGACAAAATAATAAGTCCAATTTTAATTTTCATTAAAATTCAGTATTGTGATTTTTATTGATCTTTTTATAGTGTTTATTTTGTCCTGTGGTGTCATTTTTTCTGTAAGATATTCAAAGTATGTCGATTAGACTTATAAGTTGTGAAGCAGTGGTTCGGCGCACACTCTGTTGCATTCTGTAAATTCCGCAGTGTGTTTAACATCATAATTAGCGATTCCTCCGGCGTGTCGATAATCCCCGGATTCTCTAATAACTCGGCTCGTGCCTCTACCTACATACATACATATATATATGTTATATACATGCACCCAGCACACATGTATCTCATTCAGGACGTGCCGTGTTTCTATTTGTCTCCGACAGACCGAAGCAGAGCAAAGAGTTAAATATCTCTGCATGGTTGCGTTTATATTGAAGCTTTACAAGCTATAAGAGCGGAGATAAAAGCTAATCCAAACTATCGTTGATGTGTTTAAAGCGATTTATGATGGTAGTATACTTCTAGCTGTTAACTGCTGTGAACCGTTTACAAACATAATTGATTCAGAATAATTACTTAACTTCAAACGCAGTATTATTAGAAAATGTGGAATGTGTCGTGTCCGTATATGAATACTTAAGAAGGAGGTTGTACGGGTTGCAGACAGCAATGAAAACCAATAAAATCAGCTGACAATTTTCGAATAAGATTTATTCTTCATCGGAGCTACAATAGAATTATACATGCATTGTATAAGTAATGGATACAACAGTAGTATTGTCAACTGACAATAACTGAAGCGCCTCTAGTGAGATTTTGAGAAACTGACGGTTTGTGACAAGCATGGGAATATGTTCTTAGAAGTGGAAAGACAGTTAAAGACCATTTTAGAGTGTGTTCCCGTGTGTTTCAATAAATATCACATGAAGATACCATTGAACCTGTCAAAAATATCCTACCAAAGTCAGCCATGATGTGAATGCAGTAGCGCCTCTATCGGTAGTGTCAGATGCCAATAGTAGAGGAACAATTATAAATTATATTAAAAAATGAATGAAAGTATAATGGAAAAAACAAAATAAATAAATAAATAAAATATAAAAAGATAATAAATAAATAAATACATAAATAAAAATATCTGCGTACCTGATAAGAACATTAAAAATCATGGATAGATGTCAGGGAATACATGTTAGAAAATTACTCTCTTTATGTTTAAAATGATCTTATCAGGTACGCATATATTTTTATTTATGTATTTATTATCTTTTTATATTTTATTTATTTATTTATTTTAGGTATTTTAAGTCAACTCACTATATCTTTGAACAGTATATTTTGTATATTGTTATGAATACGATTATGTAAGGTATAGCGTCAGCCGTTCGGATCGGAGTAATGGCCTTGGAACTTGCCAGGAACTAGTGTCGTCGAGATAAATCAAGAATGAATTTGTCACAGGTATATAAACGTTAGTAACTGCACGCTAGTTTGCGGTTAGCATGGTTAGCGAGCCGCCTCAATATGAACACTTGCATATAAACCAATGCATATCAGTGCTAGTATCACACTCTTATCGCCTTATAACCGCTCCAACATCGCATCCTGAAACTACGAAATCCTCAGGATGTCATCCCTTTGTTTACTACAGTATTTACACACGGCATTGTGTGTGAGTGTTTCCATGATGCCTCTTCTTAAATCCCGGCAGGTACAGTCGAGTGCACAGCGTGCTAAATATAAAACGGCCCCCTCGTGTCGGGCCGTGGGGCGGAGGGCGTACAGAGACGCCCTGTGCAGCGTGCAGCGGCGCACACAGACGCCGAGCGTCGCGTAAATCAATTAGAGATGATAATAGCGATCGGAGCTACCGCATCATTCAATTATAAAACACAAACGACCGTAACAAAACACTACCCCCCCCCCCCAACTCAAAGGTACTGTCCGCGATAAATGCACCACTCATTAAATCTGCTAGGGAACGGTAAAAAAAAGTAATATACAATGTGAGTGCACATATTTCAGGATTTTGTAGGTCTTTAGCATAGCTGTGCAAAATACTTAGTAAAAGTATTTTAAATACCAAATACCCAATACCGATCAAAATATTTAAAATAACATACACTATTAGTAATCACTGATAAAAAGTATTTAAAATACCAAATACTTTTAACAAGTATTTGATATAATGTATTTCAAACAATGCATTTGAAATACTAGAATTATTTTAAATACTAGGAAATATCTGAAATAATATAGGAAATATTTGAAATACTAGGAAATATTTGAAATACTATGGCAATATTTCAAATACAGGGAAATATTTCAAATATATACTAGAGGAAAAAAAATACTGAAATATTTCAAATAATGGGGAATTATTTAGAATACTAGGAAATATTTTAAATAATAAGGCAATATTTGAAAAACTAGAGAAATATTTGAAATATATACTAGAGGAAAAAAATAGTGAAATATTTCAAATAATGGGGAATTATTTAGAATACTAGGAAATATTTTAAATAATAAGGAAAAATTTTAAATACTAGGGAAATATTTGAAATACTAGGAAATATTTGAAATATGTACTAGGGAAAAAAAATAGTGAAATATTTTAAATAATGGGCAATTATTTAACATATTAGAAAATATATTAAATAATAGGGAAATATTTGAATACTAGGGAAATATTTGAAATATTAGGAAATATTTGACATATTAGGATAAAATTCTGAACTAAGTTTTTCGGCATATGTATCAGTAATCTTTGTAAGCAAAAACCAAGTCGATATCTTATTAGTCTTAATATTAAGGAATCCCTGAATTCACATTTCACCCCTTTTCACCCTTAAGGGATGCGATTTTAAAAAACTGTCAATAACATTTCGAGATATTTTAATATTTTGAGTAATTTTATACATCAACAAACACAGGAAATACAACGGGATGTATAATTCGCCCCAATTGTAGATTCACCCCTTTAGAGATTGATTAAGACAAAATCCTGAAATAAGGACATAGGTATAAACAATTAGGTATTTCCCAAAAAATAAATTTTCCATTTTTTTTTTTTTAATCTCATTCTTCCTATATTTGGATTAAAGAGCTGTAAATGCATGCCAAATTGCAACACTCCCCGGCAGTTAAATCACAATTCCAACCGTACAGACCAATGACGATCTAAGAATGTTTTGTTCATACCAACGAAACCTTAAAAAAAGGTAGGTCGACAGTGTATTGTGTAAATATAATATTTAAAGTTTAATTTGCGGTTTGAAACAAAAGTAACATGTAATTCTGAATGTATTGTTTGAAAAGATTACATTTCATAAAGCTGTCAACTTATTCCCCGGACCATTGTTCAATTTCCCCGGAGCCCCGGAGTATTTAGGTAAAGTCTCGCTTCGAAAATGTTCGCATTAACACATCTCTATTGAAAATTTAAACACAAAAAGGATTTGAAATTCTTAGAAAATAAATTAGTCTCCGAGGTAAACGACTTGGTAGACTTAATAAAACATCTTTCAATAGGATTTACATTCAGCGATTTCGGAACACCAGATATATATGCGCCAGATACATAACTTATATTAAAATTTCTAGCTGCATATTTAAGATGAGCTCTTCCGAGACTACAAACATAAAATGTATTTCAACGAAATGAAAAATTTATAACAAAGAACATAAAAGACAAACTCATCTGTCTCTTTGTCTGTATGTGGACGATCAGCTGTGGCCGTCACAGAATCGACCATCACCCATACGTAACTGTACGTATGGGTGAATTAATACTTATACTTATAAATTAAAAATAGAAGTTTGTAGACTCCAAACCCTTAAGTTAATTTATAACTGACGCATGCGCAGTAAGCACTTGTCAACCTAAAAATTACTATGACCATATTTTTACCGACCGCCAACATATATAAGGGAGGTATTGTGATCACACCGATTTTGAAATTTCGATGGATCTCCACGAATTGAGCTCCCTACATAACGTTTTGACTATTTTTAGCATGATGTTTGTCGGTCTGTCTGTCCGTCCGTCTATCTGTGTACACGTGCAGAGCAAATTCAGCAAAAAGGATTTTTATGAAACTGCATATTTAAGCTTTTGACATCAATGGCACGAGTTCATCAACTTTTGGTAAAAATCGGTTGACTAGAAAGTTTACTCGTGTCGATTTTAAGATTTTATTTAACAAAAGTTGCTATAAGTGCAACAACTAATAACTTTTATTTTTTGATAAAACGAAAAAATTTTAGAAAATTTTCTATTTGAAAATGAAAAAGTATCTATTTTTTCATACTTATATGTAACGTTTCCATGGTGATGATAAATAAAATCTCTGTTAGAAAATATTAGGCCAAGTTATTTCTACTCTGCTGCTAGAATATATTTTATACAAGTACTTTGTGATGGCGGTCGGTCCTGTGGTGGCCACAGCTGATTTTTTTGTTTCTATCCACATCTTTCTGTTTTCTATGAGCATAAATATAAATTTTAATTCTTTTCAGAAACTATGAAACACTCAAAAACTCATTAGCAAATGTAAACAGCTGTCACATATCGATCTAAAAAGTAGAAATCCATAAAAGTATTTGTCAGTGACTTAATTTCTTAATTTATATTGTGAACACTGCTTAATTTGTACGTACAAATTTTATGTTAAGTACTAATTTCAAGTTAATTCTAATTTATAATTTGGAGGTTCTGAACGCAGCATAAGCATTAAAGCAGTGGCGGCGTTAGTTCTTAAAATTGGGGGGGGCAAAAAATTGAGTTAAATTGGGGGGGGGGGGGCAGGAAATATTTTTTTATCGTTTACACATGAAAATACAAGTGAAGACCTAAAAAAAATGGTCTTGACTTCTAAAAAATATTTTTCTCCAACCGATTCTGGGGGGGTCAACTGGGGGCCAGAGCAACTTTTGGAGCCCCCCCCCCACTAGCGCCGCCATTGCATTAAAGGAAATGCAATTTTTGCGTGTTATATATTTTTCAAACAATAGAATTACAAAACGTGTTTGTATAAACACTCGTTGTTTCTCCATCAGTTAAAGAGAGCTATTATAGTGTTGTTGCAATTAGTTGAGAGATTGAAGCCGCTTTAAACGGAACATTTTCCGAAGCGGACACACAATCAACGGGACCGGCGAAAAAAAGAAAAAAACAAACAATTTCCCGTAATGAACAAATCTCCGTTGCAATCAGTCTCTCACAGCGTCTCTCGCATCGACCCCCCCCCCCCCCCGGTCCCTCCGTAAATAACATACGTTAACATCGATTGTGGCGTACGATCTTCAACAACTGTTTCATCTGCAACCCAAACACCGACCCTCCACCTGTATTTTAACGTTATGACACACTTTTTTTTCTGCAATTTTTCCAATTGCACAGTTTGATCGGCTTCCCTGAACTGCATTTGATATTTCAATTGAAGGATTATTGAGGATTTTATTTCGATTGCTACATTTTTAACTGTGAATATTCAAGTGTATTTTTAATAGCAGCAATATTTATAATAGACCGCGAGCTCATGACAGTTTATGGTCTCCGATTTCATACAGCATGCCTTTTGGAGGAGAGAATATTTACCCTGTGACAACAAGGAAAGGAGGGTACTAAACCGCTGCACGCTTTCCGGTTATATGGAAAACTGCATTTCAACTTTCACAAAATTTTGTGTTTTTCTCTGATTTAATAATGCTTGCCCTTTTATCAAAAGAAAGTTAAAACAAATTTAAAGTCTTAAAAATTATAGGCATGCGATTCGTAGGGTCCCAAAGGACTCAAACGGTCCCGTGATCGTGTAATAATAAAATATGATTTCCGCGTTTTCATGCAGCCGATGAAAAGAATTAATGTTTTTGTCATAAAACCCCTATAAAAAAATTGGCATGCGTCCCGAAGGTGGAAAATTTCGGAAAAATTTTGGGTGATTAAGAATTTCACAAAACTTTACCGAATACTTTACAAATTTTGTTCTGTATGCAACAGCTCTTAAGAATTTATTTATCTTGGATAACATCTTGAGGTGGTAAAATGTTATACGTCAATACTTCTTACGTTCTTTTTATACATCCAAACATTGTAATAGGGGATAGGCATGATTTTTTTTTTATTTTTTTTTATATTCCTCTTGTTGCATATAAACATAAAAAACAGTTTTTAATTTTTTTTTTTGTAATTTGAAGGCTTAAAAAAATCATAAATGTATGTAGCGCGCGAAAACGACGTGTCACGTCATACCCCTTCTAACTGACGCATGACACTACTAGCTTACCGGCGTACATATGTAGTCTGTTGTGAACTTATTTATTTGTATAACTTTTATAGGTTATGTAAAGTTAGAGTGATTTTAATTAAAATAAAGTTTAATTGTATAAAAACAATTTATACATGTTTACCGAAATAAATTTTATATTAAAATAGATAACTTATATTGCAGAATTTCAATTATGCCTCTAACGTTTTGTAACTTCATGTAAACAATGTAGTAAAATTCTGACATCTAAATTACATAAATATTTACATTTTACAGAGTTGCAGCGTTTGTTTACATAAAGTTATAGAATATAAAATACAAATTACTTTGACACCACGTATTTCTTCAGCACTGTAGCATTCATTATTTTTCATATATTCCATGAGCATAAATGCATCAATGTTGGGTAAATTATCACTCTGAGCCCTAACAAAATCTTTATCTGCCATTTTAATAATAAATGCGTGAAAAATTGTTTAAAAACAAATACAAAACTCTCGAACAATACAATACACACACGTGTAAAGATTATGTTGTAGCTGTATCTGTGATGTGAAACCCCTATCGTTTGACGTCATACTCAGTCGTTTTACTCGGCAACCTTCGCTCCGTGGTCGGCTTATTTCAAATTTACAATATTTTAATTCAAAAATTTGGCTATAATATTAATTAAAATGTAATTTTTGTTTTGTTAGGTGACATAACTAACATTAACATATCAAAATAATGTAGTTTTAAGGAAATACAAATTTTATGCGTATCCCCTATTGTCCAGGTATTGTGTGGTTCACAACCCGGTGAACTAAGCAAGAACTGCTGCTTCCTGCAGCAGGTGTTCGTGTGTTACTGTTGATGGGGATAGACAGGTATCTCTGAATCGATTCCGATCAATGGCCGTTGTGTTGCGGCTGCTAATGGCCAATGAAGGGGCTGTTGTACGTAATTGTCGAGTGCTGTTCAGTATAACACGCGACAGATCACCGGGGACCCCCCCCCATGCCCTCAAACCAACGTTCAAATACACGGACAATACAATACTCATATTTGAAAAAACAAATAAAAGACATCAGTGCCATGTTGTGGTGTATTTTGGCGTGATAGCGAACCTGTCAGTGTTTACCAGGAGTCTTGTCCTGGTAAAACCATGATATATAAGTGGCATAACATGTTTAAACAAAGCAGAGAATCCCTGGAAGACGATCCTCGCCCTGGACGTCCCACTGATGTGACCACGCCAGAACTTGTGAAAAAGTTGAAAATTTACTATTGGAAGATGCCCGTTTGAAAAAGAGACTTACAAAAATGGTTGGAGTATCAGATACAACCATTTTTAAAATTCTGCACGATCATCTCGGTATGACAAATGTCTGTGCAAGATGGGTCCCGAGAATGCTAACACCGCCTCAAAAACACGAACGAATGGCATGCTCACAGGCGTTTTTAAAGCTCTGCATTGAAGACCAGGATGAAGTATTAAGTCGGATTGTTACAGGAGATGAAACATGGGTTCATCACTATGAACCTGAATCCAAACAAGATGCAATGCAGTGGCACAAAAAAGGTACAACCCCGCCAAAGAAGTTTAAAATGCAACAGTCAGCTGGAAAGCTCATGGCGATCATATTTTGGGACACTATAGGAATCCTGCTCATCGACTACAAAGAAAAGGGCGTCTCTATAACGGGAGAATATTATGCCGCACTTGTAGAACGATTAAGGGACTCCATCAAAGAAAAGAGAAGAGGAAAACTTGAAAAAGGTGTGCTGCTTTTGCACGACAACGCGCCCGGTCATCGAAGTCGAGTTGCACAAGCTGCCCTGCACAAGGCAGGCTTCCAGGAATTAAATCATCCACCCTAAAGTACAGACCTGGACCCCAGCGATTACTATTTGTTCCCGAATATGAAAAAACAACTTCGAGAAATTTTTTTTTCGTTCAATGATGAACTAAAAGCTGTAGTTTCAGCGTATTTTGAAGACAAAAAGATCTGAGAAATGTATTAGAGTTAAGGGAGAATACATTGAAAAAGAAAAATAATTCTTTGTTTTTATTAACCTTCTTTCTTACCTACCCCCCATTCCACGAATCTAAAAACGCACCCTAGTAGCACAGGCGTAACCTCTGAGTAAAAATGTGTAACACAGACAAAATCTGTGTTAACAACCGATTATTACCAAAAGTTGATCAACTCGGCACGATCGTAACGTTAATGTCAAAACCTTAAATATGATATTTCATAAAAATCCTTTTAGCAGATTTTGCTATGCACCTGTACACAGACAGACGGACGGACATACACACACACAGACAGACAGACTAATGGACAGACCGACAGAAATCATGCTAAAAATAGTCAAAACGTTATGTAGGGACCTCAATTCGTGGAGATCCATCGAAATGTCAAAAACGGTATGATCACAATACCTCCCTTATATATGTTGGCGGTCGGTAAAAAATAGCTGAGAGAATGAATATTTTATAATCCCTACTTCAATCCAACTATGTGTATCTCCGCCTTGAGTATTATCTTAAACGTTCTTAACATTAATATCAATTTCCTGTACTTTTCTCCTTAGACTTTCTTTGCCAGAGATTTTAATTCGTTTCTACGGATAAATTTATGAGTTAGTAAGTGGTTTGGAAACTGGAGAGCTTCCAGCTCGCGCTACAATGGAAAGTGATCTCCCTCTGGATAATTAAAGAATACAAGAATATACCCTCGCCTCCTTACACCCCCTCCTTGCCCCTCTTCTACATTCCTCGACTATAATCAGAATTAGATGTCAATTTGCATTATCTGCCTTTATGAATTATGTTTGGGTCTTTTTTTGTTGAGATATTTTTAGAATTTTTAAATTTTATTACAAACCTTTTCAGATGTTCACTTTAATAAATCAGTAAGAAAAGAGATACAGAAATAGAACGGCATATTTCATAACAGACAGTTAAAACGTTTTTAGAAGACAAAGAATAAAATTACACGATGTTTCACGAAAAAAACAAATTTTAAATATTTTAATTTAGAAAAATAATAAATACTTCTCTTTTGGGGATATCAAAATTCTAATAAGTAACAAAATTATGTTATCTCTCGCCGACCCTTTGTGAACATGTTGTTACATTTTTAGTAAGAGCTTATACAAAAGAGTTAAATCTTTATTTTGCAGTGTAATAAGACTGAAATATCTTGGCTATATCCTAAAAATTTGTTGGAGGATAAAACGTCGACTTAACATCTCCCTTCTCAAGCGTGTCAAGAGAAGGGCGCAGGACTTGAGAGGGTCATAACTCTCGGCACAAAGCAAGTGTTCCAGTGGTACCCAACACCCCATTATGCACGCACCAATAGGGGATACGCATAAAATTTGTATTTCCTTAAAACTACATTATTTTGATATGTTAATGTTAGTTATGTCACCTAACAAAACAAAAATTACATTTTAATTAATATTATAGCCAAATTTTTGAATTAAAATATTGTAAATTTGAAATAAGCCGACCACGGAGCAAAGGTTGCCGAGTAAAACGACTGAGTATGACGTCAAACGATAGGGGTTTCACATCACAGATACAGCTACAACATAATCTTTACACGTATGTGTATTGTATTGTTCGAGAGTTTTGTATTTGTTTTTAAGCAATTTTTCACGCATTTATTATTAAAATGGCAGATAAAGATTTTGTTAGGGCTCAGAGTGATAATTTACCCAACATTGATGCATTTATGCTCATGGAATATATTAAAAATAATGAATGCTACAGTGCTGAAGAAATACGTGGTGTCAAAGTAATTTTTATTTTATATTCTATAACTTTATGTAAACAAACGCTGCAACTCTGTAAAATGTAAATATTTATGTAATTTAGATGTCAGAATTTTACTACATTGTTTACATGAAGTTACAAAACGTTAGAGGCATAATTGAAATACTGCAATATAAGTTATCTATTTTAATATAAAATTTAATTCGGTAAACATGTATAAATTGTTTTTATAGAATTAAACTTTATTTTAACTAAAATCACTCTAACTTTACATAACCTATGAAAGTTATACAAACAAATAAGTTCACAACAGACTATGTACGCCGGTAAGCTAGTAGTGTCATACGTCAGTTAGAAGGGGTATGACGTCACACGTCGTTTTCGTGCGCTACATACATTTATGATTTTTTTAAGCCTTCAAATTACAAAAAAATAAAATAAAAACTGTTTTTTATGTTTATATGCAACAAGAGGAATATAATAAAAAAAATTAAAAAAATCATGCCTATCCCCTATTCAACTCGTATCGAATCTAACATTTTCATATATAAAAAAATGTTTAATAATATTAAAACCGGTTATAATTACCAAGTTATCATCAAAAACGGCTATAAACGCTTATCACATTTCATTTACTTATTTAGATTAAAATATCACAATAAAAGAATACTTGCATGGACGAACACAAATAAGATAGGAACCAGTAACGGGACCCAGTACCATTTAGTATGACACGCATCCAAAAATCTTTTGAAGAGGGAGGGTCACAATTGAGTTTTGGATAACGCGAACAGGGTCACAAAAGATTAAATTTTCTGGCTCGTGCGTAAGTTTAAATGGTAGAACTATTCCAGAACAATTCAAGAACACAAATTCCAGACAGCCTATCAGAAGCATTAGCCAACATTCCCGAAAGAAAACAAGCCATCTTAAGTTATCTAAAAGAAGCCGAACCACTCTCATCTAACACCTATTTCTAGCATTAATATCGAATTATGTATTAATATGTATTAATTAACTACATAATTGTATAACTACTATGTAAGAATATATAAATGTACTATAAACACGACGCTAAAAACCTGCGAAGTTGAAGCGTCGCTAAATAAAGATTAATAAAAAAAAAAAAAAAAAAAATGGTGGAACTGGTGGAACATCGACAAACGTCCAGTATTTGTTCGTTTCGGTTTATTCTTCTTTGTTCGGAATCGATCAAGTTTGTTGACATTCGTTTGTGTTTTTGTACGTCGAAATTTGTAAGTTTTGGTTAGTTGAACAGTAATTATTTGCCTTAGTGAAACATCGATGGACGTCCAATATTTGTTTTTGTTTATTCTTGCTTGTTTGGGATCGATTAAGTTTGTTGACATTTTTTTATGTTTGTGTAAGTTGAGTTTGTTTTTATAAGTTTTTATTTTTTAGTTAAAACAGTAATTATTAGCCTCAGTGAAATATCGACAAACGTCTAATGTTTATTCTTACTTGTTTGGGCTCGATTAAGTTTGTTGTCGTTTGTATTTGGGTCCGTTAAAGTTTGTTTTGCCTAATTTTGGATAATTTTTTTATTAAAATAATTACTCCCAAACGGTAATTTAAGCGGTGAACTGGGTGATTTTATCGTTTTTCCACTTATTCTGCAAGTATTTATTTTCATATTACAAGATTTCTTTTTTTTAAAGAGTTGATTTTATTTTGCTTGTTAGTAGTTGTCTTTTTTCTTGTTTTCCCTTTTGGCTGTGGGGTGTAAGCGGAGAGACCGTAAAAAGAAGTTGTTGTAAATTTATAAAATGTTATAAACATGATGTAATTTGGCTTCCCGTCTATACTCAAAGAACTGAAAGTTCCCCGGTTCAATCCCGGACCGATCGAACGCCATCCTCAAAGCTTTCACACGACGTAAAAAAAAATACATAATTCAGGTCAGATTTCAAAGTCGCATTCTCTGCAGTTCACATTGTTAAAAGGAAATCGCTTCATGATTCGCCTCCGGAAGAATCCGGGTCAGATTTGACAGACTAAAATCCCGACGGCGACGCAAAAATATATATACATCTGTATATGGATCACAATAAAGATATGCAATCTTGAGACATGGGAGAATAGAATTGGAGCAGTCTGAAGATTTAGCGAACAGCATTTACTATTATAAGTGCGTTTCGCTGCACACCTGTGGAAATATCACGTGTCTTATATGAGGAATATGGAGATTTTTTTGTGTACTCAGATTCATGCTACATACGAGTGTTGCCTCTTATATATGTACATATATATATATATATATATATATATATATATATATATATTCATTTAGACATATATATATATATATATATATATATATATATAGTCATTTTGTCGTCTGTCTGTCTGTTCGGTAAAAATTGTAGCCAAACGGCTAAACCTAGAGAGTTGAAATTTGGCATGCTTATACAACTCTTTGACCCGCACATAGGAAAAATACTAAAACATCTAAAAAACATATCCCTCTAAAAATATAAACAAATATGTGCTCATCGAAAAAAAATATATTTTTTTTAAATTCTGAGTAGGGTATCAAATGAAAGCCCTTAGTACGTGGATTAAGGATCAAAATTTTATTTTTGCAAAATAAATTATTTTGATGCGATTTTTGCCAAAATTGTGCAAAAAATTTTTTGTCCCACACCCTGTAGCCCAGATGGTTTAAACTAAAAATCTGAAAAAATTATAAGTAATGTACATTGGTGTGAACCGGAATAGTACAACAGGAATTTTTGATCAGATTATGTTTTTGGAAAATAACGCATTTTTTGTGTTTTTAACTAAAATATGTTAACTATTTAATACGTTGTGTAACATACCTAAACAGTAGCTCTCGTGGCGTGGTTGGATTTGTCGTACGCTTAATAATATAATTTAACTTGCCAACTAGGGTTCGAATCCTGTTGATTTTATTTTTTGTTTTTTTTTTGCATTTTTATTTTGTTTAAATTATTTTGTTAAAATTCTAGTTATATTTGGTAAATGTTGCATTTAATTTTTAAAAGCGTAAATTTAATAACCAGTGGAAAGTGTTGAAATTATAATTTAATTCTATGTTTGACGAAATCAAAGGGCGGGACTTATGATGTAAGCAACCAATGGAAGCCATAGGTGCAATTTTCAAAATCTTAATGAACTTTGCTATTTAAAAAAAAAATACTGCATATATTTAGAAACTTAAATAATGGTATTAGGCATTCGAATTAAAATTCATAAAAAAATATTTTGACATAAAATTTGTTTTGGCATTCCAAATATTCATCATTCAGTTACTAAATACCTGCAAAACCCAGAAATGTGTGAAAATTCACACTTCACATCAATTTTTAAAAAGAATATTATTATTACAATAACTCGTACCAGCAACATTCTGTTCATCTTCACTCTCTGTACTATCACTCGTCTCGTTAATGTCATTGTTCGTATTATTTTCATCTCAACTATTGTCAATCTCTTCAAAAACCAAGTCATCTTCGATACTATCCAATGCGTTGCTTATACCGCATTTCTTAAAATACTTTATAATCGTCTTTTCTTTTACAGGTTCGGATGAATTTTTTACCCAGGTACTTCTGAATTTGTCGTCCGTTTCATACGTCCTGTTGTTGTAACATCGCGATTTGGCTTTATCATTCGTTTGTTCCACTCTTCCCGCATAAAATTATGAAATGGTTTATTAATCGACCCAAGGGTTGTCGTTGACTTGTAAGGCCTACAGAAATTACTAATTCTGTATTAATTTCTATTATATTTTCTTGGTTGATTCTGTTTTATGCGCTACGAACTGATTCCACACTAATATCGCAAACTTTTGAAACAACGCACCTGTATCTTCAGACCATAAGACGCACCTCAATTGTGAGTCGATTTTTCTGCGTTAAAAGATGCGTCTTATGGTCCGAAAAATAAGGTAATTAAAAATTAAAATGTATGAATTTTAAATTATTTCCTCCACTAAAATTCTGCCCACAAGAATTTTCTAGCTGCTCAGTGAATTTTTTTAGCGCTCTGTGTCTATTCCAGCTTAGAGGGTTACAACGTTACAACGTTGGTTAAAACATTAGCAATTTTCAAAATGGCTTGAATCGCCTTGGTGTTTAATAGCCTCGTATAACAGTATTAATATCTTGTATTTATTTTAAGTGCGCGAGTTATGTTATGTTTTTGATAAATTGTTCTTTTTCCAATTCATACATTGGAGTGAATTGGGTCAGAGTCATAAAAGCTTTATTTCCAGAGAATATCGCGGCACCGTGTCGGATATTGTTCGCGACTATAACTGTCAGAGTATCACTGAAATGTCAGGCCGTCCACCCGTCCACCAGTCGACCAGTCGACCAGTCCACCAGTCCACCAGTCCACCAGTCAGCCCTGGACACATCCGGCATGTCAAAACTTTACTCCCGGTAAAGTTGCACCGTGGAATAAATACTTTTTAACACACGAACTTGTTCTCACAAATGCCGTGATACACCACTACCAAAACAATGGGCGCGCAACAATGGGAACGCAACTATTATTAGTTCTGGGAATAATGTTAAAGATCTCGGCATCACTCTAGATAACAAATTAATTATGGATATACACATTGATAAAATCGTTCAAAAGGCTTATAAAATGCTTGGTTTCCTTATCCGGTCATGTAAAAATGTAAAAAAATCCCTTATTTGTTATGGCCTTATACAAAACACTGGTTAGAAGCCAGCTTGAATTTGTCTTCGTTTGTTGGTCGCCCTAGTATTGTATATACCGGGTGAATTATTTAAGGAGTAACATACATGTTTCAGATATAATGTTAATGAAGTGAGTTATTTCATTTGCAACATAGTAAATTATGAAAGCAGAAGCTCATATCCAGGGCAACAGATATGCAATGGTGATTAGATATAAAAGTTATTTGACATGATAAAGTTCCTAGACGACTAAGAAATAGTAAATTGGAACAATAAATGAATTTTTATTAGTTTGTTTATGTTTACATACAAACAAAAATAATAATGTCCTTAGTAGCTAAGTCCAAAAAATATTTTAAAAAAATAATATTTTGTGTTTTCTATGGATACGATAAGCATTTGTTTTATGTCTATATATATTTTATTTTTTTTAATTTAATGACCTTTGCTGCTGTGGCAATTAGCCAGGACAATTTTTATTTGAGAAAATTTCCAAGCCTGAACGGGATTCGAACCCGAGACCTTTGCAACGCAGAGCACATGTGTTACCACTACGCTACTGCTATGGCTATGTTGCTTTTGAAATAACTCACTTCATTAAAGTTATATGTGAAACATGTATGTTGCTCCTTAAATAATTCACCCGGTATAAACAGAATTCAATTCATACAAAACAGGTTTATTAATTATATGAAAATTAAATTTCCAAATTTTTCTGTGCATTTAGTTGACCTGGAAAAAAGGCGTAAAGTAATTGACCTGACATTTCTATACAAAATTATAAATGGCTCTTATGCTATCAGAAATTTTGAGTTAATAACAGTTTCATCAAGTCGTACAAATCACTGTCTTAATTTAATTTATTAAAAATTTAATTTAATTTATTTATCTTTAATTTATCGTATGTATTATGTATGATGTGTATATATAATATATATTATATGTTTTATATATGCTGTATGTATGTTTACACGCAGTATATTCTATATTGATATATTTATATATATGTATATGTATTCTTTTTGCCAGATGTATTATTATCTTTGATTTTTTCTGTATGTTAGTGCCATTCCTGTTATTGGGATTTGTTGTCCTCTTGGAATGGCCAAATTGTATCAAATAAAATAAAAAAACTGCTGAATGTTTACAGATTGCAGTATTTCGCTTGCCCCTCTGTGTGAAATTTTTTCTAAGTATCTATTTTTTCATACTTATATGTAACGTTACCATGGTCATGATAAATAATATCTCTGTTAAAAAATATTAGGCCAAGTTATTTCTACTCTGCTGCTACAATGTATTTTATACAAGTACTTTATGATGGCGGTTGGTCCTGTGGTGGCCACAGCTGATTTTTTTATCTTTTTATTCTGTATTGTTATCATGTAATAATTTTAACTGATTTGACTGTAATAATAATCAAATGTTCTTACATGTAAAAAATAATGACTTGTCCAATATTATGTATGAATATAAACTTCTGGACCAATAAAATAAATATTAATATTATAAAATTCCAATTTTCTGTACCAGATTTAATCAAACGTTACAAAAACGAGTCGCTTTGCATTCTAGGGTGAATGTATAATATAAACAGACTAAAATAAAATACAAGTAAACAAGTTCGTATTTCTCCCGAATAAAATCACAATGCACAACCAAATGTGAAAACTCATTATTTCCTCTTAGAATATATGTATAGAGACGTATTTGATTATCTCCAGGGAGGGTATTCATATCTAATCTAATTACATATTCCCACAGGTGAGACGTCGCGACGCCCGTCTGAGATGAACGTCTAAACATCACCTCCTAACACCGCGGACTGATTCCAATAATGATAATGGGTGGTGTTACTGAATCAGACAAGCAAACCGAACAAAATGAACCGGAACACGTTGCACAACCGGAACATCCGGACCACCAGGAACACCCCGAACAAATAAATGAAGAAAGAAAAGAAGAAGGTGAAAGGTGAGAGATAATAATGTTAATGCTCTTTTTATTTTCTCCGCTATAGCAACATGAAAACTTTTCAGAGATAAGCCTTTATGGAAGTGCTAACATTCCGGTAAAAAAAAATAAATTGACTGATTTTAAATTTTAAAAAAAGTTACACTTGCAAATAGTAGCGATAAATATGACTTCCAGAGACTGTTATTATTAAAAATAAAACATTTTTTTTTTGTGAAATTTTTAATTCCTTTTTTGAAATTAAAAAAAAATCTTAACTAAAGAACAATAAAATATAGGGACCTGCGGTTTGAAATCTACAGATTTTTTTCTACCTAGATAAAATACAGGGCCCTTCTTAGTTAACGCCTTTTTGATCTATGTAGTTTTGAAAATTTGTAAATAATTCATTTTCGAAAGACCGTATCTCAAAATCTACATGAGATAGAGACCTGCGGTTGAAAATTTTGAAATCCTGAGGTCCTTAAGGGCCTTAGTACTCATTTTGAACCAATTCCCAAACAATTTTTTTTTTGCGAAATTTTCAGTTTTTTAATTTTTTTTTTTAAATTTCAAAAAATCCTAACTTAAGAACAAAAAAATATAGAGAACTCCGGTTTGAATTTATGGAATCTTTGTATATTGTTTAGTCTAGAAAAAAATTGGGGTCTTAATAACTCAACTTTTACATTAAATACGAATCATCAAACAAAACCTTTGAAAATGGCCAAAAATCAAAAAAATCGTAAGGGGTACCCCTTATGATTTTTTCAATTTTCGAGCAAAATTTTTTTCTCTCTGATTTACTTCAAAATGTGTATACTTATGTAATTTGAGTCGTAGATCTCAAAAATAATCTCAATTATAAGCTACGGTTTACTAATTTTGAATAAATTCAGAAAAACCGACAGAAAATGACCTTATTTCAAAAACTACATACGTGAAAATGTATTTTTTTGACTCCCTACCCTAAAATTGGTCTATATAAAAATTAAAAAAAAAAAAAAATGATAAAATATGCGCGAGAAAATAACGTAGAACAAAAAAATCAGCTGTGACCATCACAGGACCGACCGCCATTACTTGTATAAAATATATTCTAGCAGCAGAATAGAAACAACTTGGCCTAATATTTTCTAACAGAGATATCATTTATCATGACCATGGAAACGTTACATATAAGTATGAAAAAATAGATACTTGGAAAAAATGAAAGCGTACAAGATACTTGTAAAGACAAATGAACAGGAGTGCTAATACCGTAGATATCCACCACCCACACATGTACAGTGACCCGATTTGTGAGGAAATCCACTTTTTCTTAACCTGTATGTTTGTTGAGTGCGCAGTTGAGACCCAATTAAAGAAACCCTTACATAAAAAGTAACAGATCTCCTTCAGACACAAAGCACTTGAAATGTCAGAGATGGCAGCACGTGATCTAGCACCGCCCGCCCCCGCCCACCCCCCTGGGGGGCTCGGGGCATGTTTGCCCACAGACGATGACGGATGGGGCTCATTTAACAGTCTCGCGTGTCAAATATTGACGTCCCGGCGCCTCAATTAAAACTTACGCGGATATGCGTCGACAATTCCAACACCCGATAAAAGGAGCCACTTTACTTATTGCCTGCTCAACTAAAAATACTTCAATTTATACAGAAATTTTCACAAAAAGGTAAGAAGCAATATAAGAATTGAGATTCAACGTTTGCGAACTTATTTTTAGGATGCGAAAAAATAAACTTTTGCAGATAGAAAAGTATTTACAAATGAACACACAACTTTCTACTAGACGGCTTTTCTTTAATCTTGCATCCACGGCTATTAGCGCAATAGCTATTTATAGATTTGTTAACAAATTTGGTACAAATTATAACATATCACGTCGCTCAATAAGTCTCCGGTCTAACTAAGATCTATTTTTTCATACTTATATGCAATGATGGCATTCTAAATTTTCAGGAAGCGGTTCCATAAAGTCATGTGATATCTAGGAACCTATTCTGTATATTTAAGAGTGAAAACAAATCACTTACTTCCATTTATTAAATATAAGGAAAACATTTTAAGAGCGTATTATTAATAACCTATAAAATAAAAATTACATTTCATAAAATAAAGAGAAAAAAATTGATGTGAAGTGTGAATTTTCACACATTTCAGGGTTTCGCAGGTATTTATTAACTGTGTGACGATTATTTAGGATGCCAAAACAAATTTTATGTCAAAATATTTTTTTATGAATTTTAATTCGAATGCCTAATACCATTATTTGAGTTTCTAAATATATGCAGTATTTTTTTTATATAGCAAAGTTCATTAAGATTTTGAAAATTGCACCTATGGCTTCCATTGGTTGCTTACATCATAAGTCCCGCCCTTTGATTTCGTCAAACATACAATTAAATTATAATTTCAACACTTTCCACTGGTTATTAAATTTACGCTTTTAAAAATTAAATGCACTATTTACCAAATATAACTAGAATTTTAACAAAATAATTTAAACAAAATAAAAATGCAAAAAAAAAAAAAAATCAACAGGATTCGAACCCTAGTTTGCAAGTTAACTTATATTATAAAGCGCACGACGAATCCAACCACGCCACGAGAGTTATTGTTGTGATATGTTACACAACGTATTAAATAGTTAACATATTTTAGTTAAAAACACAAAAAATGCGTTATTTTCCGAAAACATAATCTGATCAAAAATTCCTGTTGTACTATTCCGGTTCACACCAATGTACATTACTTAGAATTTTTTCAGATTTTTAGTTTAAGCCATCTGGGCTACAGGGTGTGGGACAAAATTTTTTTTGCACAATTTTGGCAAAAATCGCATCAAAATAATTTATTTTGCAAAAATAAAATTTTGATCGTTAATCCACGTACTAAGGGCTTTCATTTGATACCCTACTCAGAATTTAAAAAAAATATTTTTTTTTTCGATGAGCACATATTTGTTTATATTTTTAGAGGGATATGTTTTTTAGATGTTTTAGTATTTTTCCTATGTGCGGGTCAACGAGTTGTATAAGCATGCCAAATTTCAACTCTCTAGGTTTAGCCGTTTGGCTACAATTTTGACCGAACAGACAGACAGACAGACAGACAGACAGACAGACAGACAGACAGACAGACAGACAGACAGACGACAAAATGACGGTATAAGGGTTTTTTGGTCATACCTACAAAACCCTAAAAATAAATAAAATTTAGTATAATTGATATAATTTGTTTTATTTTGATACAATATTTTGGTATAATTGTATAATTAACAAAATAGAAACTCAAAAAACCACAGTCAAACAACCGGTTCCCTAAGGTTTCAATAATTTTAAGAAACGGTTCGCGCGAACCGGTCCGAACCGGTAGGATGCCAACACTGCTTATATGTAACGTTTCCATGGTCATGATAAATAATACCTCTGTTAGAAAATATTAGGCGAAGTTATTTCTACGCTAGAATGTATTTTATGCAAGTACTTTATGATGGCGGTCGGTCCTGTGGTGGCCACAGCTGATTTTTATTTATTAGGCTTAAATGAATTTATATTTAAATTGAATGCTAATATAAAAGTTCGTGCAAAATTTATGTGCTTTTTTTGTTGTTATAAAGTAACAAGCCATTAAAATCCGAGCTTATTCCACAATATTGAAAGATTTATCTCCATTTTCCAGAAGAAATATTTTTAAAAGTCGTATACTTATATTTAATTCATAGGTTATAGAGTGTAAGTGGTCTTGACTCGCTCCGACCTTCTTCTAAAACACATTTATTCTTACAATATACTCCGGTCTCCGGACTTTTAGTTTCGCTTATTTTATTACTTTACATTTTATATCCAACATCAAGAGCAATTCCAAGCTTTTAAACCCCCTAAGATCTAACTAACATACTTCCCACACTGCTCTGAAAGTCATTATTTTATAAAACTTCAACTATGAGATGATACATTGAAAAAAATTCGAAAAATTTTTCAAAAATTTATCGTTTTATCAAAAAATATCTCAAATAAAAGTTGTTAGTTATTGCTTTTATAACAACTTTTGTTAAATAATTTTTTCTTGCTAAATATTCGCAAAAATCTTAAAATCGACACGGGTAAACTTCCATTTCTATAGCTTATCTCAGAAAGAGCGATAGTAATAAATCTTTTTGTCAGGCAGTTACCAGTGGCGTGCACATTTTAAACACGTTTAAATTGGTTTTGTGTATTTCTATATTACTATTTATCATATCATTAAACGCATGCCTGTCACCATATTTTTCATCAAAATTTTAGGGTAAAATTTTTATGATCTATTGTGTTTAACCCTATTTCGTATTCCCATATAAGATGTGCAGCACACTCGGTTGTTTCTTAACAATATTTCGTTTCGAACTATTCATATTTTGTGTGCCGCTACTGTGTGAAAAAACAATAACTTTTTACAAATAATAAATTTTATTAATATCGCTCTTTCTGTCGACTATAGTCAACTGATTTTTACCAAAAGTTGATCAAATGGTGCCATTGATGTCAAAAGCTTAAATATTCATGAAAAGTTTCATAAAAATCATTTTAGCCGAATTTGCTCTGCACTTGTACACAGACAGGCGGATGGACGGACAGACAGACAGACCGACAGACAGACCGACAGACAGACAAACCGACAGACAGACAGACCGACAGACAGACAAACCGACAGACAGACAAACCGACAGACAGACAGACATATAGACCGACAGATATCATGCTAAAAATAGTCAAAACGTTATTGTAGGGACCTCAATTCGTGGAGATTAATTGAAATCTCGAAATGTCAAAATCGGTATGATCACAATACCTCCCTTATATATGTTGGCGGTCGGTAATAATAGGTTAGTTCGTTTATTGCGCACAGTCTACACATTTTAAACAGTGTACACAATTGAGAAATCACACGCTCGAATACGCTAACTGATGGCCAAATTAATTTATTGTACTAAATACTGCAATAAAGTTTGAACTTATTGGGGGGGGCGTTTAATTCCGTGTTATTTTCACCATTGTGTTGACACGTTCCAAGCCAACATTCTTTCACCAATAACGTTATTCGAAGTCGTGTCAGAATCGAGCCTTTTACTTGTAAATATCTCGCGGGCGAACAAGGAAAAGCTGAACTTCCCTTTTCAAAGGGATCCACACGCCTTCCGAGCACGGCGCACGATAATTTGTATTTAATATATAAAAGAGCAACTCTGAATAGGGCGCAAATAATAGAACCTCTTCATAGGAAAGGAGATCAACGGGAAATTCTGAAAAGGTTTGACGATAACACAAATGGAGTTCGTTATTTGCAAAAGAATAACATTGAAATATTTTAATGAGGTATACTGAATAATATCAATAAAATTGCATCAGTTCACAACAAATACACAACGAGAATTGAAAGAAAAACAACAAATTAAAACGACTAATGGCATAAAGTACGCATAGAGTATGCAAATACAATCTGGAGCCCAAAAACAATGTCCCACAAAAAACAAATAAATAGTAGTAAAAAAAAAATAAAAGTACAAAAGAGATTTGTAAGAAACCTGACCATGAAAATAGAGAGATATTGCAAAGTGAAAAAAAGCTGACTTTATTAAAAGAAACCTCTAATAAAGTATCCTGTATTAAAATTTTTCATGATGTTTTAAAGAGTGTTATTGCAACGGTGCTCTTGCTTCATACTTTATTTTGACAAATATGCCAAATTGGTAGATCGAAATCGTAATGAATATAGAAGTTAACTGCAACTCTTATATGAGTTAACTGCAACAGACTATTTTTTTCCCATACGGCATACTCGCATACGCAACCATTCGCAAAAGGGTTTCGTGACACAATTTCTCGGAGAAGAATAACATCGTCCTCGTATTTAAATCGTAAACGTTTTTTATCTTTAGCTTGCGTCATTACTCACGAGAAAAGTCACCAATTTTTTGTTCGAATTTACTCCATTGTTAATTTTGAGGTTACATTGACAGAAGACCTGTCAAAATTAAGGCGCTTTAAATAAAAAATGCTTTGCCGTTATTTAAATTAAATATAGGTTGCCTGTATTTTAATAAAAGAAAGAAATTAAGGATATATCAACTGCGCATGCGCACATGTCAAATAAAGGAAAACTTTATTAAAAGATCAGTAGAACAGAGGTTGCAATAATTCTCTATTAACCGGCACATATCATTTTCGTATCTCTATACAAACCAGTTAAAAAACCTAACTCTCAGTAATAGCAAGAAATTTCAAACATTAGAATGGAGACGCGTTTAAATTATTTAATAATAAACTAGATGCCCCAGAACTTCTTCAAAATTTAAATAATCGAGTCCCTGACGTAAGATTGAGAATTAAAAATGATCTTTTTCAAAATTTCAGAATCTATGTCACCACTGAACAAAATACTCAGTCTAGTAAACAAACAAGTCTCTGATAGAGATGTAGATATCTTTTACGACAACCATAGAAAGTTTGTTAATATAAAAATAAATTAGACTAGTTATTTTGAATCTTATTGTTTTATTCTTTATTATATGCATTATTAGTATTTCTATATTATTGTTATGATAATTGTATTGTATTTTTTTCCCCCAGTACTATGTAACTTGTGCACTACTGTACAAATCTGTATAGTCACTGGTTAAATAAATAAATAAATAAATAAATAAATAAATAAATAAATAAATAAATAAATAAATAAATAAATAAATAAATAAATAAATAAATAAATAAATAAATAAATAAATGAATAAAAAACAACTGTGGACACCACATAACCAACCGTCACCAAAGAGTACTTTAACAAAATATTCTCTAACAGAAATTATTATTGAAAAAGTTAATAAAGTATTATACTACGTTGACCATTTCATGATACGAGTTCATAATTTCCATAATCATAAAAACCAAAATCATGTGTTAAATGGATACGAGTACATAGAAAAAATATCATAAAAATATGAAAAGTTATAAAAAGTCGTGTAGCATTTTTATTTGTTGCCGTCAAAAAACGAATAACACGAACTTCGCAATCGGCGGTAGGAGCAAGTGTAATCTCCATAGTGGCTGGAGCCTGACTGCCAGATCGATCGACGCACGCACAAATTTTACAGTGTTGCCACTATACTCAGACGCAAATTCCCTGAGACTCCCAGACCTTTCCCGCCAACCACACGGATTAAAAAAAATAGTGTAACTTTTTACGGCCCTCGTATTTTATGCCATAAACCCTGACATGGAAGAGATAAACACAATTTTGAAGTTCTTTTATTACTACAAAATTTATTACAAGATCAGTACCTAATGCCTTACATTCGAAGTGTTTACATTGATATTTCCATTCTTTGTTTTTCAAGAATATTTCCATGTTTGTTTCAATAACAATATCCTTTTTATTGATATCGCAGGATATGTTTTTCAATGTCGTTCTCTCACATTCTAATATCGTTACCAAGAACCAGTTAACAATCGATATTGATTCACAATATATCGACATTCAGAGTAATAGAGAAAGAGCCCGGTGCTTGAACTGTGAAATTTAAAAAAAAGCTCGAACGACGACCTCTATATTTTTTAGATGTAATAAGACATAAGAGCGCGAGGGAGGGTTGACCTGAAAAGCTCTCGTAAGCTCCTGACGAGGCAACTTCATTATTCGTGACACTCGAGAGAAGGTCATATCCCCCTCGGGCAACTTATTCAACAATACGATTTTCAAACCACATCAAATCACACAAATATTATTAGTTCCAAATATTTCGTAAACACAAGGTACGGCTGTTCTTTGTGTCAATAAAGGCACCTATGTTTTTCTATATGAACATGGAACACACAGATTTCTTCATTATTAGACAACGAAGCAAATTTTTCATGCCAGTTATTACGTTTTCTACAGGGAAATAAATTTAAGATCATAGCGCCGCGGTGGTCAAATTTGAAACGTAGGTAGAGGGTACTTAATGTTATTGTTACATAGCTGTGAAAGTCAAATTATAGAAATAAATATATTTTAGAATATTTTGTAAACCTCTTTTACTATTTTATCAACAAGTACGTATATACAAATGTTTATAAAGCCATTTTTACCGACCGCCAACATATATAAGGGAGGTATTGTGATCATACCGATTTTGACATTTCGAGATTTCGATGGATCTCCACGAATTGAGGTCCCTACATAACGTTTTGACTATATTTAGCATTATGTCTGTCGGTCTGTCTGTTCGTCTGTCTGTCTGTCCGTCAGTCTGTCTGTCCGTCCATCGCGTCATTACACGTGTAGAGCAAATTCGGTTAAACGGATTTTTATGAAACTTCATATTCAAGCTTTTGACATTAATGGCACGAGTTGATCAACTTTTGGTAAAAATCGGTTGACTAAAAATGGGAGTTTACTCGTGTCGATTTTAAGATTTTTGCGAATATTTCATAACAGAAAATAATTTATTTAACAAAAGTTGCTATAAAAGCAATAACTAACAACTTTTATTTGAGATATTTTTTTGATGAAACGAAAAAATTTTGAAATTTTTTCCAAGTAACTGTTTTTTTATATCTATATGTAACGTTTCCATGGTCATGATAAATAATATCTCTGTTAGAATATATTAGGCCAAGTTATTTCTACTCTGCTGTTAGAATGCATTTTATACAAGTACTTTGTGATGGCGGTCGGACCTGTGGTGGCCACAGCTGATTTTTTTTGTATGACACGTCTCTAAAAAAAATTAAAAACTTCTGTATTGTATTTTTCGATCAAATTATTTTAAATGTATGTAATTTAGAAACTTACTAATCATCTTAAATATATACTAATAAAGTCAGGTTAATTTAATATTATTTATGAAATTTATTTAATTAAAATTTGCAGTTTACAGTATTAAAAAAATGTTTTTTACTTTCAATTCTTATCGGCAAAACATTGATGTATGCAAACTGTACAACTCCTCGGGGCAACCCCCGTTTCCCCGCCTAAGGAGGTGTTGGCTTCATAACAACTCGTCCACGTTCATTGGGCCTCTATGTTATACTACTTCATTGGAGTAGAGGTAAACTACTTATCAGATGGACGGAAAATATTAATTAACGGAAACTGGTTATTAATTTCACAAGAAAAAATTTGAGAAGCAATGGGAAACCCTATGTAAATAATGAACAAATTTCAGCGCTAACCCAAAGGAATATAAAATATTAGGATCTAAAAGACTATATTTATAAAGCTCCAGTGATTTTTTCTTAAAGAACATCCTCGTAATATTTGTGGTCTGTACATTTGCTTGACTTTATCCCCTGCTGACGAGTCTCACAGGCTGTGAGAGGGGTTGTGAGGTGTACAGGAGGGTGTCGAGTGCGTGAAAAGAGACTAAGATTAATTTAGAAAATCAATAGACACGGCTGTTAGGGACCGTACACCGTACACCGTACACCGTACATACACACAGAGAGAGCAATGAGCAATGCCATTCCGCACACAGTAACACCACCACCACTGGCAGACAACAGCAGGAGGCCGGCACACCCGGAGATGCTTATGTGCTGCGATTCAGACTCACATAAATGGCAAATTTAGATGTTAAGAGGGAAGAAGAGATGACAAGAAAATAGGGGGGAAACATGGGTCATAACGTCGGCTTTACGCGCTTCAACATTTATTAAATCCACCATTAAAGCTACAAAAACACTCAACAATATCACACAGAAGGCAAATGATGGCGGCACAATTGTATATTTACACAAAAATCAAACACTATTTAAAAAAGCCTGCACAATAGCTAATAAACAAATCAACAACTTAAAGTCTCTTTGGTTTAGGCGGAACTAGATTTTCAATTCTAGTTACTTTTACAGATTAAGTGAGGCTTTTGATAATTTTGTTTAGCAAAATCCTGCTTCAAACCATAAAAGAAGAGCTCATGACAACTTACAAAAATTCCAGTTAGTTCCGCCTAAACGTTTGGAGTAGCCTTTATTTATATATTTCTGTCTCACACATGCCTTGTAGACATGAGTGAGAAATAAATATAATTAAGTTGATTGCTAATTCGTTCATTTGTCATTGAGCAGGCTTTTTTAAAAAACTGCACTTTTTAAAAAAATAAGTTAATATATACAGGACACCGCCATTATTTTCTTTATTATTTGAGATATAAAAAAGTACTAACTAACAAAGTTATAGGAGACCAAGGGGGACATCTGCTTATATAAGAAAATATTTTATTAAATCAGTGGTTCTCAAACTAGAGCACAAAATTTTATTTTTTAAATTAGTTCATAGGTATCTTTTAATTCCATTCGACAACATATTCTTCGATAGCGACTTTCAGGTGCACACCCAGCTCGAGCCCCCCGCAAGAAACAATAATTTATTTTTTTGTTGGATTTGACTGTTTTTACATCTGTATGCATGAACATCTACCATCTTTTCAAGATGTAAGCGGGACAAAAAGCCATTTGCGGTCATATCAAGAGCCGCTTGAATTTTTTAAAATGTTTTCAAGAACATATTTTTTCCTTTAAGCCCCCCCCCCCCCCACACACACACAAATCCAAGGTGCGCGCCTGGTGACTTCAACCATATAAACATCTTACAAAAAAAATTAAAACAATTTTTAAATCAGAAACGAAAAAAATAAGGTACGTCTAAGAAAAAGTGTAGATGTCGGAGTCCCCCTCCCAAGAAAATATCTGGGTGCGCATCTGTTAGAGATGTTGGCAGTTGATGTATTTGAGGAGTATTTGAAATTATAAATGGAAATGAAACATTTTCAATTATAACGATATCATCATCGAGAAAACTCATTATCTCTGCCATTCATAAATCTTTCAATATTTAACTAGGTGTTATTGAGCGTTACACGGTGCTGATGTGCACTGTGCACTGTGCACTGCTGCTGCTGGACCACAGCTGCGGTTTAATCCTCCTCCAATCATCTATCCATTATATTACCTAATTCACGTCCAATAAAACATTCAGTAGCTTTGTTCAAATTACTGCTATAAAGCAATGATGACCTGATGAGCATATTACATTCATTCTTGAATGAATATTACAGAGTAAAGAAATAGAGGTAGACCAACGGTTGGATGGATATTAATAGAAAAGATGGAAATTTGCTATTGCTATATCAAGATTAGGGTTGAAGAAGTAATGGCCTATGTTCAGTTGTTGATTAATGTACTTTTAAAATAGTTATGCTCTACGCATCTGTGAGACCTGAATGACGTAAGCTTGCAATTGCTGGACTACAAGGTCACTGCCTGTGCTTCCTCCTCTATATTCTTTACTCGCTGTATTTGTCACAACATATGCGTAGACTAGAGATGGGTCGTTCATGAACGAACCGGCTCACTACACTGACCGAAGTGACACGGTTCACCAAATTGAAATGAGCCGGCTCACGGCTCACTGTATAGTTTCAAGTTTCAAGGATACGATTGGTCGGGCGATTGTGAGCAGTGACCGGAGTGATCCGGATCTGGATCGATGTCATGTTGAACTTCGCGAGTACTCGGCTTGTAATGTATTATCATAAAGTGTATTATTTATTGTCATCTATTTGTAGGGCAGTTTATTTGAAACTAATAGGCTTAGTCTGTATTTTCTTACAACCATACTATATAAAAATATTAAAAATATTGCCCAAATTCCAGATGTCCGATTTATAAGGGCAATAAACATCGCCATAAACTTAACACATCTGGTTTAAAATACAGTAGCTACATAAAGTGAATTGTTTGTTTCAAAAATGTTAGATAAGAAACGGGACTAAGCGACGTTTTACCTACGAGCGAACGACCGACAACTGACCTGGTCTGAGCGACGTTCTACCTACGAGCGAAGGACCGACAAATGGGGTCTAAGGAAGGGTCTAAGGAAGCGCCGGCTCTAAGCGACGTCTACCTACGAGCGAACGACCGAGAACTGACCGGGTCTAAGAAAGAGCCGGTTCTAAGCGACGTTCTACCTACGAATGAACGACTGACCGACCTGTGTCTCGGGATCATGTTTACAGTTCATATATTGCAAGAACCGGCTCTAAGCGACGTTCTACCTACGAACTAAAGCCTGGAACAGAATGCACAGCGCGCTACGCCGTCAGCGCGGCATCATTTGCGACAGCGTTGCGTAGCGCCGTTGAGAATTTTCGCCTGCACACAATGCAATAATTTTTAACGCCGTCAAGTGTCACTTGACAACCTATATCTGTGTTTATACGTGCGCTTTCTTTTATTAAAAGTATAATGGATGATGAAGACTTGTGTGTGATGTTATTTATGTTGTATGCAAGTTATTTATACATACAAACACTTTATTATTCAGTAAAAACTGAGGTTAGGTGTTCTGCGTCAACGTTCAACGGCGTCAAAAGTTGGAAGTTGACGAACATTCAGTATCAACGGCGTTCGAACGCCGGAGGACGTTGTTCATTCTGTGCACTTGCGTACGACAGCTTGGTTTTAACTTTCTTTTGACAGATAGCGCCGTACGTACGCCGTTAACGCGTCGTAGAACTCGGTGCATTCTGTTTCCCACTTAACGACCGACCTGTGTCTCGCAAACTGAGCCGAAATTCCCATCTCTAGTGTAGACGTAGACGATGAGCTCGCGAACAGTTGATTTTGATCTGTACGAGCCTCTACTCTCTCAATGTCTTTCTCTTGTTAGGAACTGTAGTCAGGACACTTTTCTTAATAACTTCCTCTGTGTATTTTGTACAGCGATACTTGGTTATTATCCCCGTGGTTATTTTGCATGAAATCAATGATTTTAAAGCGTGTTGTTGGAAGGTCGTGTGAGTTTATTTCGTATCGTTGTCGGTTTATACCGGCGGTGGCGGTGGCGGTGGCGGTGGCTATGGCGGTGGCGTCTGTCAGTTAAAGACAGAGTTACTGTCAGATTATTTCGACATTTTATTAGATCCAGCTGCGAGGCATCCGCCGTCCTCCGCACACATCCATCTTCAAATCAACCAAAACAATCCACTCACTCACACACTTTACTGCACGGATATCATCACCATAATCCCATTTACTAATAACGAATGTAATATGTCACAAACACAAATATATGGTTTTAATTAAACCAAGGTATCTGATGAGGTCACTTGATCTATCTATTCTTCTTCAGTTGCTTTATTCGTTTCTGGCGGTGGATAATATCATGGAAATCCGCACTTTGCAAGGCTATTCGATAGCGTATTTTTTTCTGATACCCATATTTTTCATATAAACATTTTAATCGTTACTACGAGAAATAAATACAGACGATTCCGCTTAATTGGGCCACCGCTTAATTGGGACAGCCTCTTATTTGGGCCAAATCTCAAAGAACAGAAACCAAACCAAGGAACCAACAGTAAATTTATATGTTTAATTGGGACAACATTCCGCTTAATTCGGACAGTAAATTTAAGATCACAGTACATATTATGCTACACATATTCTCAACCAGGAGGCGTTATTTTATGCAGGAAGGAAATGAAGGGAGCCATACATCCGCAGTGAATACCTGTGCTGATTTTGTAGAAGTGAAATGTTACAAATCAAAAGACAGACTACACTTGACGCATTTTTGCATTGAATTAAATTGTATGTACCTATTTATTATTTTATTTTGGAATTTATTATTATTTTTTCTTAAAAGTTTATATTTTTTGGTTATATGTAATTTATAGTTTTGTCCAAGAGTTTATAAAATAAAATTATTGAAAGAAAAATATGCATTGTTGAATTTTATGTGAAATTCGCTTAATTGGGGCAGCCGCTTAATTGGGCCAAAATGCCTAAGTCCCGATGTGTCCCAATTAAGCGGAATCGACTGTATATTGAAATTTAAAAAAAATAATAATAATATTAGCGTACAGTAATAACATAATTACGTCTTATAAATAATTTCCATTATTTTCTAAACATAATTCCATATAATTTAAAACATATTCAGAGGTAGCTTATTTTTTTCGTTTCTGATTTAAAAATTGTTTTAATTTCTTTTTGTAGGGATATAAGATTTTTATATGATTGAAGTCGTCATCGCGCGCCCCCTGCATTTGTGAAACTACGATACTCGCTAAATATCTGCAATATTTTTTCAATATAGTCATTTTGAATCAACATACACTTGTTTCATCAATGGACAAGCTTCGTTATGCCCTCTACATAAAATGATTTAGGTTGAACGGTGAACCATAAATGCATTCCTTCCTTGAGGACTATCCGAGGACTCTTAAGGCTATTTTGAATGGACAGTGAGATGCTGCATAACGAACTAAAGCCGATTGGAATAAAATACCAAAGACAACTATCAAAAGGTTTTGCAACATGATAATGCCCGCATACATTCTGCTGCAAAAACTCTTGAAATTCCCCAGGAATTGAATCTTGAGATACTATAACTTTGTCCATGTAGTACTGCCCCTATCGCAGGTATTTAGTAAGTGAATGATGATTATTTGGGAAGCCAAAACAAATTTTATGTTGCTATGTTGTTAGTTTATTTTAAATTGCGCCTATGGCTTCCATTTGTTGTTTTAAGTCATAACCCCGCCCCTCTGATTTCGTGTATTCAATTTCAACAATTTCCACTGGTTATTAAAATTACGCTTTTAAAAATTAAATGCAACCTTTGCCCAAATATAACTAGAATTTTGAAAAAATAATTTAAACAAAATAAAAATGCAAAAAAAAAAACAAAAAATAAAATTGCCTGGAGAGCGGAGCGAACCTTAGTTTGCAAATAATAACGCGAGCATGCTAGCCATTACACTATCAAAGCATACAGGTTCAATGTGTTAAATAAGTTATTAAATATTTTACGTGGTCAAGCAAAAATCACAAAAAATGCGTTATTTTCCGAAAACATAATCTGATCAAAAATTCCTGTTGTTCTATTCCGGTTCACACCAATGTACATTACTTAGAAATTTGTAGCTTAGAAAAAAAAAAATGTAATAAATAAAATCTATAAAGCAGGTTTGTGTAATTTTTTTTTGCACAATTTTGGCAAAAATAGCGTCAAAATAATATATTCTGCCAAATTAAAATTATGATCGTTAATCCACGTACTAAGGGCTTTCATTTGATACCCTACTCAGAATTTTAAAAAAAATATTTTTTTTTCGATGAACAGGTATTTGTTTATATTTTTAGGGGGATATGTTTTTAGATGTTTTAGTATCTTTCCTATGTGCGTGTCAAAGAGTTTTATAAACATGCCAAATTTCAACTCTCTAGGTTTAGCCGTTTGGCTACAATATTTACCGAACAGACAGACAGACGACAAAATGACGGTATAAGGGTTTTTTGGTCATACCTACAAACCCTAAAAAGTAGTAAGAATAATACGCGCTAGTAATTTACATAAACCTAAAATATTTAAAGTAAATTATGTTTTAACTTGAGTTCCGCTCTTCTAAAACACTTTTGTGATGCTTCTGTAATTTTTATCTCTGTCGTATTTCCCGGTTTATCCATTGTTTGCTCTGAATTTCCATTGCTTGATGCGAACCATTTTCTTGTCGGTGATTTTTCGACTCCCCATGGATTGCCCCCCTACCCCACTGACTCGTGAATAATTCAGTCTATTCACTCGCTGTCCATGTCTACTATTCTTGATTATTTCTTTCTTCCTTCGCACGTCTTCACTTATTTATTAAATACAGTTCGCAACAGTTTTACGATACAAACGAGACTGAAAGATATTGAAAATTTTATACATACTTCAAATGTGTTTAGATACAACTTTTTAATAACTTCTAAAGGAGAACCACTCAGAACTGGCGGTAAGTAGGTTAATGGTCGATTCGAAAAACTTGTCAAGGATAATATTTCTCTATTTACTTCGTGAGTTAAATATGTCTTCGTTGACACAAGTTGAATAGTGGAAGGTGGAAAATTATAATTAAGATTGCATTTATATTTAAATGAAGGTACTGGAGATATTATTATTAATTAATTCTTGTTACAGTTCTAGCAGAGCCTTGGAGCCGACTGTGATTCAAGACGCGCTCAGCTCACAGAGGTAACAATCCCCCAATTAACCGCACACCTGACACCACCCGAAAACCAAACTATTCCTAAATTACAACTATATTAATAAAACTCGGAGGCTGTATACATTTTCGTCCCTGATATTTCATAAGTTACAGGTAATAAATAAAACGATAACCACACAAAAATCAATTTCTGTCTGACCGAATTGCACGAAAAACCAGCTGTTGCGTAAAATTTCATCAAAAATGTACTATTCACTTCAATTAACGCAAAAATATTATTATTTCTTCAATTCTGACAACTTCCCAAAATATAGGACAAATTTTTTTTGTTGCGTAAACTTGCGGATGGTAATCTGGAGCAGGGTTTCTCAACCGGTGGTCCACGGACTACAGGTGGTCCCGTGAAAGGCTTATAAATTATTATTTTTAAGATTTTTTGGTCATTTTTTATGATCTTTTGTCCAATTTGGTTCATTTTCAGTGATTTTTTATTAGTGAGATATTACATAAATGTAGAGTACCTACATACTACATATACAATAAATGTGTTTAATAGTACTTTTTTTGTGGTCCGTTGTAGAAAATTAAATATTTCACTGGTCCGCGGTACATTCTCGGTTGAGAAACACTGATCTGGGGAATAGGAACAGAATCTAACCCATATTTTTATTTCGTTTTTTTTGTCCTCATTCCTGTGGATTTTTCATGACTGTTTTATAGCAACTTTTGTTAAATAAATTTTTTCGAAATATTTCTCTGTTGTGAAATATTCGCAAAAATCTTAAAATCGACACGAGTAAACTCCCATTTCTAGTTAGCAGATTTTTACCGAAAGTTGATCAACTCGTGCTATTGATGTCAGAAGCTTAAATATGATGTTTCATAAAAATTCTTTTAGCCGAATTTGCTCTGCACGTGTACACGGACAGACAGACAGACCGACAGACAGACAGACCGACAGACCGACAGACAGACAGACAGACAGACAGGCAAACCAACTGTCTGGCATGTAAATATGAAGTTTCATAAAAATCCATTTAGCCGAATTTTCTCTGCACGTGTACACAGACAGACGGACGGACAGACACACGGACAGACAGACAGACGGGCGGACAGACAGACAGACTGACAGACAGACATCATACTAAAAATAGTCAAAACATTATGTAGGGACCTCAATTCGTGGAGATCCATCGAAATCTCGAAATGTCAAAATCGGTATCACAATACCTCCCTTATATGTTGGCGGTCGGTAAAAAGTGAACTTATGACAACTTAAAAAAATAAAAATTTCAGTTAGTTCCGCTTAACGTTTAGAAAGCTTATATACAAGATCGCGTTTTTTCAGTACACCGACCAACTCAAGATTCGTCGAATTTTAGTTCGGGTATCGGGTTCGGTGATTCCGAATTCTGATCTAGACCAGTGATGGTGAGACATTGGCCTATATGACGATTTCGAATGACCCGTACAAAATAATATCTTTGTAGTTCTGAAGATTCTAAAAAAAGATACGACGCATAAAGTAACGATACACGTATTAAAGTTGCGGCTTCTTAGATTTGATTTTTTATAGGGTTTTTGTTGGAATGGATTTTTGTTTCGGAAATGTTCTCGACTCTTGCTTCAACAACTGAGTCATAATTGAATGGATGTCATATTTTAATGTAATAGAATTTATTATAAAGTCGACTATCATGCTATGTTGAGAGTAAATCCTGGGTAGTTTAATTAGTGAGGTGGATTCTCTAAATAATTGCGATACTTTGTAACGGCAGGGGTTCTGAAACAATGCGAGAGCCGGTCGGGTGTCGGTTTCGTTGCTGGAGGACTGGAGGACTGGCCGACTGGCCGATTGTCGGACAGGACAGTCTCTAATATTGATTGCCCACCTATTCATGTAGAACAGACAATGAGAGCAACGATTGCTCGCGACTGCCCTATCAAACGTCGATATTACACCATCGCTATTACCTTTACCTGCGTAATACACCTGTACATTCAATACATAGCTACATCGCAAAATACCTGCACTTCAAACAAAAATACATTACCTTTTTTATAACCATCCGAACTCAGTTTCATTGCATTGTTGTATTGTTACATTTATATTTACATGACCTTGCCAGAATTTTATACAATCACAAGAGTACGTAAATTATAGAGGTTCGAAATGATGTGAAGTGTGAATTTTCACACATTGTAGGATTTCGCAGGTATATAATAATAAGGCGACATGCTGAGTGTGTAGGACAAATTTTGCTTTATAGTAATTACGGTAAAATGAACGATATTTTTAAAATAATATCGTCTGTTAATCTAAGAGCTTTAAAAACAAATTTTATGTAAAAATATTTTTTTGTTAATGTTAATTCGAATACCTAATACCATTATTTAGGTTTCTAAATATGTGCAGTATTTTTTTTATATAGCAAGGTTCATTAAGATTTTGAAAATTGCGCCTATGGCTTCCATTGGTTGTTTTAAGTCATACGCTCCGCCCCTCTGGTTTCGTATACATGACACATAGAATGATAATATAATTCCAATTGGTTATTATTAAAAAAATGAAAAAAAAAAAAACAAAAAAAAAATTGTCTCCTCTGCCCGGGAGCGAACCCTAGAAATCTGGGTAGCAAGCGTGCAAGCTAACCATTAGACCATGATACCTCTTCTAGTCTAGTGTCTTACATAACTATAACTTTTGTAAATCGTCAACCAAAAAAACACAAAATATGCGTTATTTTCCGAAAACATAATCTGAACAAAAATTCCTGTTGAACTATTCCGGTTCACACCAATGTACATTACTCAGAATTTTTTTAGTCTAAACCATCTGAGGCCAACCTGGGACAAAAATCACGTCAAAATAATTTATTTTGCAAAAATAAAATTTTAATCGTTAATCCACGTACTAAGGGCTTTTATTTGATACCCTACACAGTATTTAAAAAAAAAAAAAATATTTTCGTTGAGCACATATTTGTTTATATTTTTAGGGGGATATGTTTTTTATATGTTTTAGTATTTTTCCTATGTGCGGGTCAAAGATTTGTATAAGCATGCCAAATTTCAACTCTCTATGTTTAACCGTTTGGCTACAATTTTTACCGAACAGACAGACAGACAGACAGACAGACAGACAGAGGACAAAATGACGGTATAAGGGTTTTTTGGTCATACCTACAGAACCCTTTTGTTGTTGTTCGATGTCTAACATGCCCCATCTTGCTTTATTTCTCTTCAGCGTCTTACTCTAGCAATTTATTATTATTTTTTTTAAATCACTATGTATTTCTCAGTTTTTTGTAAATATGATGGTGAGAAAAGTACGCAAGTGTAAAATATGCAGGCTCTGGGAACCAGACCAGACTATTGTATTAAAAGGTACAGCATCTGAGTCTAACTTTATTTCTTGTACGGTCGGAGAACGTTTTACATTTGTATCGACCTTTTTCTGTCAAAAACCATTGCACTAGTTACAGTTTATAGAAGCACTGAATCAATATTCACCGCATGCGAACCACTTTACGAACAAAAAATACGTATGTTTGACATACCGCCTCAGTGCCAGCGACCGCCCCCAGTCTCACAGGTACACAAGGAATACTCTGTACCAACTGACAGTCGCTAAAATTTCATCAAACATTTTATACTATTGAATTTACTTTAAATTATCTAGACCTGGGGTTCTTAAACTTATGTATTTTGAGTAGGCCTTTTTTGCTTTGACCCATTTTATAAAAATCCGCAGTTTTCTTCATAATTTACTTTAATCATTAATATTGCTTTTAATTTTTCTGTTTTTTTGCATTTTTATTTTGTTTAAATGATTTTTTCTTCGAATTAAAATTAACAAAATAATATTTTAACATAAAATTTGTTTTGGCATCCCAAATAATCATCATTCATTTACTAAATACCTGCGAAACCCTGAAATGTGTGAAAAATTACACTTCACATCATTTTTAGGGTTTTGTAGGTATGACCAAAAACCCTTATACCGTCATTTTGTCGTCTGTCTGTCTGTCTGTCTGTCTTGTCTGTTCGGTAAAAATTGTAGCCAAACGGCTAAACCTAGAGAGTTGAAATTTGGCATGCTTATACAACTCTTTGACCCGCGCATAGGAAAAATACTAAAACATCTAAAAAACATATCCCCCTAAAAATATTAACAAATATGTGCTCATCGAAAAAATAAATATTTTTTTATAATTCTGAGTAGGGTATCAAATGAAAGTCCTTGGTACGTGGATTAACGATCAAAGTTTTATTTTTACAAAATAAATTATTTTGAAGGGATTTTTGCCAAAATTGTGCAAAAAATTTTTGTCCCACACTCTGTAGCCCAGATGGTTTAAACTAAAAATCTGAAAAAAATCTAAGTAATGTACATTGGTGTGAACCGGAATAGTACAACAGGAATTTTTGATCAGATTACGTTTTTGGGAAAAAACGCATTTTTTGTGATTTTTGACAAATAATGTACACAAGTTATAGCTTTGTAACACGCTACAATGGAACGTGTATGTTGGTGTAGTGTTTTTTGACGCTGACTTTTCACCCAAGTAACTCGATCCAAAAGGGATCGAACCCTGCGAGAAGAGACAATATTATTTTTTGTTTTTTTTTTAAATTTTTTGATATTGTTTAAATTATTTTTTCAAAATTCTAGTTATATTTTGGCAAATGTTGCATTTAATTTTTAAAAGCGTAAATTTAATAACCAGTGGAAATTGTTTAAATTATAATTTAATTCTGTTTCAATGTGCACGAAATCAGAGGGGCGGAACTTATAAAAACCAATGGAAACCATAGGCGCAATTTTTAAAATTCTTAATGAACCTTGCTATATATATAAAAAAAATACTGCACATATTTAGAAACCTTAATAATGGTATTAGGCGTTCGAATTAAAATTAACAAAAAAAATATTTTAATATAAAATTTGTTTTGGCATCCCAAATAATCATCATTCACTTACTAAATACCTGCAAAACCCTGAAATGTGTGAAAATTCACACTTCACATTAATTTCTTCTTTTTTTTTTCATATGTCCACGCAATTTTTTATCACTTACTAAATACCTACAAAACTCTGAAACGTGTCAAAATTCTCAGTTTATATTAATTTTTTTATATAGTCATTTTATTCCTGTTTGGTTATTGCCGAATTCTGGACCCTTAGTAGTTTTCAGTTTATTGTATACATTATTTTTTTAATCTTTTTATTTTGTATTTCCCTTCTTTTTCATGTAAGTGTGGTAGATGGTAGATCCATCTTACTTATATGCCGCACATACGGTATAAATGTATTTTGAACAGAATGTCCCTGGTTTATTTACTGTCGTGATTTAGTCTTTTATCTCGTGCGTTCAATATCCGGAATCGTTCATACGAATACGAAATGCTGGTGCGATAATCTCCCTCACCGGCTGTGTGTGCGTTCACACAGGGCTCGTGGATCCGTGGATCGTTTTCAAGCGACACCTACACCCGAATGTAATCCTTTTTATGGCCTCGAGATCCGTCTAATAACGCTCGACAGCGCCTTAATCACCTCAGTCTCCCTCACCTCCATGAAAGAATACCTGTCCACCCTAATGAACATCCAGCTAATGAAAACATTCAAACTGATACAGGTACTATTAATTGTATCTAATGTTTTTCAAACTATGGTATCGGAGGTTTGCACAGCATCTACGGCTATTAAAACCTATCATAGCTAGGGATGGGAATTTATTTTTGAATATCGATATATGCGCGATTCGATATATCGTAAGTGTGATATCGATATTCGATATATATCGAAGTAAAAATATCGATATTTGCGATATATCGAAATAATTAACACGTAACATGTAAGATATATAAATTACAGTTTTTTTTTGTTGGCTTGGCGGGAAAAGAAGTCGCCACTTGACAGACAATTACTTTACAATTGGTACTCACCCAGCTACCAACCAAACTTCTAATACATATTTTCCTAGGTAACTGCTCTTAATCCTAATAAATTAAATATATATGTCCTGTCAACTTTTGTAAGGACAAACCAGATCTTTTTGTTTACTTTTATAGTGTATTATGGACTTGTTAGTTTAAATGTCAATCAAAAATATTCCTTACGCAGTAAAACCGACTTTAGATTTATTGGTTATGATCATTATTAAGAAAGTGAAATTTTTTATAATTTTTTAATACCAACATGACATATAATTGTAAAGGTGCAAATTATAAAATCAAAATTTCGTCTTACAGGCTATTCCAAGCGATTAGGCGGAACTAAATGGAAATTTCGTTATTTTAGGTTGTCACGAAAACGGACCTTGCTTGGGTTATTTCATGTTTGAGTTTTGGTATGTGAAAATTTAAAATTACAACAGTGAAACCTTGGAAACTAATGACATATGTCAAATATTTTAATACATTTTTCCATATTTTGAAGACAAAAACATAAATAAATGGGAAATTTTTCAAAAAATTAAAATGCAATGAAAATGACATTTTATAATGACAATCAATTTAATCTAGAATTTAAATGTGAGCATGATTTACAAAGCTTAAACAAAATGTCTGAAAGTCCGAATTAATAGATAAAAATTACTAGATTTCAAAATCTAATGCCGCCTAAACGTTTGGAATAGCCTACAGTTTGTTTTTACAAAAGTGAACAGCATATATTTAAATTTAAAAAATATACAAGAATACCGATATTTTGTGCGAATATCGATATTTTGCGCGATATATCGCATTTCAAATATCGATATAAAAATATCGATATATTTTTCTAGAGTATCGATATTTTCGTAATATCGATATATCGTTCCCATCCCTAATCATAGCCCATTTATTTGCCCCTAAAAATATGTGAAATAATTTGAAAAATTTTAGACAAGTTTCAATTCAACCAATCAGCGACCACCGTAGCTAACCAGTATACTCTTAGTTAAAGTTGACGTATTATTTGCGATTTAATATTTCTTATATAATATACAGGGTGTATCAAGAGAGAATATTATTTTTTTCGCAAATGCGGTGTGTAATCAATTTGGGTGAAAAAAATTGATTACCAAATTTTTTCAATAATTTATTCCAAACGTAGCAATGCAAAATCTGTTTTAGCTTATTTTTTATTAAACATGAAAAAATTCTGAATTGTTTCAACTGCTGAAAACTGTTTGGAACTCAGTTTTCTAACATTTTTATTTCGTCGTTGTTTATTTCTCCAAATTTGGATCTGACCGAGCTAAAATTTCATCTTCCGTCATATCCCTCCTCCGTTTCGAGTTCTTCATCATTACTTGAAAAATTTATATTAATGCTTTTCGTTTCGCCATATTGACGTCGATGACGTACCTTCAACTCGTAATTAACCACTGAATGATTATGTTTATCTGTCGTGTTTCGCCTTGTCTTTTCATAACTCGGTACTTCCCCTAGCCAATTCGCTACTTCCCCGGCATTTCCACGTTAGGCAGTGGTGACACGACGTTATAAAAGATAATTTGATCCAAATTTCAAGCTATTTTTACTTGCCCGACCTTAATATATAAGGGGCAAGTATTGTAATCACGAAAATTTTCGATGCCGAGATTTTGACTGATGACCACGTTTCATGGTCCAGGGAATCCAAAAAATCTATTTTCGAAGTGCCGTCCGTATGTGTGTGTGTGTCTGTGTGTGTGTCTGTATGTATACACGATAACTCAAGAACGGTTCAACTTAGAGAATTCGTTTTGGTACTAAAAAATTCTCCTATTAAATGGGAAGAACCCTATTGTTTTTTATAAAGATCGTTTGAATAGAAATGGGAGTTTACTCGTGTCGATTTAAAGATTTTTGCGAATATTTAGCAACAGAAAAATATTTCGAAAAAATTTATTGAACAAAAGTTACTATAAATGCAATAACTAATAACTTTTATTCGAAACGTTTTTTGATAAAACGAAAAATTTTGAAAATTTTTTGTAAAATTATTTAAAATTTTTCCAAGTCTCAATTTTTTCATATTTATATGTAACGTTTCCATGGTCATGATAATTAATTCGTAACAAGTAAACCAAGCCTTGGACAAAAATTTGTATAGAACATAATTTGTTGTATTTTTGAAGATTTATCTAAATATTTAAAAAAAAAAAAATTAAATTAAATATATATATTTTTTTTTTTGAGGGCAAGTCTAGCGGAGGTTTCCCTTCGCCACTGGTTTGTAGTTATATTAATTTCGTCGTAATATCCGATACCTCACGTATAAAAAGATATGTTTCTGGCCTGACTGAAATATCGTCGCAAAAATCGATGTGTCGTTATATTATATATGTGATAAACGAAATCCACTGTATATATTTTTTGCTTCATAATATTGTATGATTCCTGTTCTTTGAGGTGCAAATACTAAGTTTTATTATTAATTTTATCGTTCTATGAGGCTATCGTGTCGACTTTCACATATTACACATTGCTCCAAAGGCTTGGTTTGCTTTATGGATCCTTTTTACCAGATCTGCTGTAGCTGCGTCATCTTTAGTGAAGATGCTGCCGAGATGGCAGAATGCACTTAAAGTAATAATAATACATTTAATGTATTATTATCTTGCCAGTATATATATATCCATCATTTTATTATTATTACAAATGTGTAAAAGGAGAAAGAAAGTCCTTTCATAAAATGTTATAAGAATGTTTTCATTGGAAGATTCCAGCATCTTTTGTCTCGTAATGAAAATCATCTCCGTCTTGATCTAAATTACTGGGCAGAGTAAAAAGTTTCATTAGTGTGACGTAAAGCGTCGGCGTCGTGTGCCGTCGCTACGTTCGGCGTCTCGATCGAACTAACCACCTGTATACAGCGCGCAAGAGAACCACACATGAATTATTTATCGGGCCAGGATTTTGAACCGGAGGATATCTTTATGTTAATGCCACTTTTTTCAGGGTATCCGCTGATTGGCTATCAACTAAATTGCTAAGCTCGTTCGCCAGATCATATAGATCCGGATTATACCCATATTACAGAATTACGGGGATTGGATCAAAGAGTTATATATGTTCAGAGTGATAACAACAAATCTTTAATGGGTTAAACCAGTGGTTCTCAACCTTTTTTAGGTGAAGGCACCCCTATGCAAAATGTGAGATCTTCGCGACACCCTACTATTAAATATGTCACTATTTAGTCAATTTAAAGTATAATCAATCAAAAGTATAATTGTGATGTTGGAAAAAAAAACAATAATATTACAATTACATAATATGTATTTAAAGATCATTCGAAAATTTATAAACGATAAATATTTCTTCGATTCACGAGAATAGCGGCGAATTTATTTTGAAAAGCTCGCGGCACCCCTTTCATGTGCTTGCGGCACCCTGGTTGAGAACCACTGGGTTAAACTAACGTGACCATACGTCCCGAATTGGCCGGGACAGTCCTGAATTTCCACCTTACGTCCCGAATTTTTTCAGAGACGATATTTGTACCGAATTTTAGAAAAGGTACTTATTATTAATATTTATTTTCAACTAATATTATTTTTACAAAATTTGAACTACAAAAAAGCTACCCAAAGGATATTTTCCTTGATGAAGAGCTTTGGGACAAGACTCAACTTGATGTAGAAAAAACAGAAAAAATAAAATTGTCTCCTCTCGCCGGGAGCGAATTCAATTTTGTTGGGTAAGAAGCGAGCACCATAACCATTACACCAGGATACGCCTTCTAGTGTAGCGCGTTACACAAATATAACTTTTGTACATTGTCAACAAAAAAACACAAAAAATGCGTTATTTTCCGAAAACATAATCTGATCAAAAATTTTGTACTATTCCGGTTCACACCAATGTACATTACTTATAATTTTTTCAGATTTTTAGTTTAAACCACCAGGGCTACAGGGTGTGGGACAATTTTTTTTTGCACAATCTTGGAAAAAATCGCCAAGTTCGCAATTCAATTCTTTAGGTTTAGCCGTTTGGCTACAATTTTTACCGAACAGACAGACAGACAACAAAATGACGATATAAGAGTTTTTTGGTCATACCTACAAAATCCTAAAAATCAACCCTACTGACAGTGACCAAAGAAGAAATGATTATTTTACATTTAAAAAAATCTAGTTATGTATTTGGTTGGGATCTTGCGTGAGGGGGGGTTGTGGGACCGAGGGTGGACAATTTAATTACTCCACCAGTGCTGAAAGCGGAAACAAACAAATAAAAACGTGTAATAGACTTAACATAAGTAATAACAGACAGGCAGACAGACAGACGAAATAATAAATTTGTCTCGAGACGGGATCGAACCTTATAGACCGGGAGCTCATGACATTTTTGGTCTCCGATTTCATACAGCATACCTTTTGGAGGAGAGAATATTTACCCTGTGACAACAAAAAAGGGATGGTACTAAACCCCTGCACGCTTTCCGGTCATAGGGAAAATTGCATTTCCACTTGCACAACATTTTTGTGTTTTTCTCTGACTTAATATTGCTTGCCCTTTTGTCAAAAGAAAGTTATAACAAATTTAAAGTCTTTTAATTATAGGCATGCTGTATGAAAACGCGGAAAATCATATTTTTTTCAAGATCACATGACCGTTTGAGCCCTTTGGGACCCTCCGAATCCCATACATATATTTAAAATACTTTAAATTTGTTATAACTTTCTTTTGACAAAAGGGCAAGCAATATTAAATCAGAGAAAAGCACAAAAATTTTGTGTTTAAGTGGAAATGCAATTTTCCCTATGACCGGAAAGCGTGCAGGGGTTTAGTTCCATCCCTTTTTAGTTGTCACAGGGTAAATATTCTCTCCTCCAAAAGGTATGCTGTATGAAATCGGAGACCAAAAACTGTCATGAGCTCCCGGTCTATTAGTTTGCAAATTAGAACGCATGCTAACCATTACACTATCAAAGTATGTTGGAAGTTTGGGAATTAGTGTAATAACTGTACTCCTTTCAAAGCCGAAAGGCAAGAATAAAGTATATATCTATCAATAATCTTTGATAGAAGTTTGTGAGATGAATAAGATTGACTGGGGTTCTGATGTATTCGTCTTTGGCTCGGAATTCTTCACTGGGTAATAATAGCTGTGATGAATGCAGGCGCTGAAGTCGAGCATATAAAGAAGTGTCGCGTATTAGATTACGATGATTGAATCGCAATGTTCACCTCGACGATTTTATTGGTGAAGTGTTGAGAATTTGAGAAATGTCAATTTATGAATTCTGTTACTTTCTGCTTTATGTGATTGAACAGAAGGGTGTAATGTCGGGGCGTATTGCGGTCGGCAGTCGGTTGTACGCGGGGCTTTGTGGGAGACTGCAAAAATCCATTACCGCCAGCGGTTTACCACTGGGCTCTCCACTGTTCGTTACACAACACATCGACACACGCAGAGAGTTTTTATAAAAATATACACTGGACATCGTTATACTTATACTCAATGGACATGCTTTATTGTTATTTTTAAATGATTGGCTCTTTTATAAACAGAGACAGGTGAATACTAAATAGACCGGGAGCTCATGACAGTTTTTGGTCTCCGATTTCATACAGCATGCCTTTTGGAGGAGAGAATATTTACCCTGTCACAACAAAAAATTGATGTGAAGTGTGAATATTCACACATTTCATGGTTTCGCAGGTATATAATAAGTGAAGGTGGTATGCTGAGTGTGTAGGACAAATTTTACTTTGTAGTAATCACGGCAAAATGAACGATATTTTTAAAATAATTTATCGTCTGTTAATCATATAATAAGACTGGTTATTAAATTTACGCTCATAAAAATTAAATACAACATTTGTCAAAATATAACTAGAATTTTGACAAAATAATTTCAACATAATAAAAATGCAAAAAAAAAACAGAAAAAACAAAATTCACTCCGTACTCGAACTCGAAACCCTTCGTTTTCCAGCCAGGTTAAGAGCGCTCTAACGCATGTAGCCATCGCACGCTATGCATGTGAGTGTCTTACATTGGTATAACTTTTGTACTTTGTGAACCAAAAACCACAAAAAATGCGTTATTTTCCAAAAACATAATCTGATCAAAAATTCCTGTTGTACTATTTCGGTTCACACCAATATACATTACTTAGAATTTTTTTAGATTTTTAGTTTAAACCATCTGGGCTGCAGGGTGTGGGACAAAATTTTTTTTGCACATTTTTTGCAAAAATCGCATCAAAATAATTTATTTTGCAAAAATAAAAATTTGATCGTTAATCCACGTACTAAGGGCTTTCATTTGATACCCTACTCAGAATTTAAAAAAAATATTTTTGTTTTCGATGAGCACATATTTGTTTATATTTTTAGGGGGGTATGTTTTTTAGATGTTTTAGTATTTTTCCTATGTGCGGGTCAAAGAGTTGTATAAGCATGCCAAATTTCAACTCTCTAGGTTTAGCCGTTTGGCTACAATTTTTACCGAACAGACAGACAGACAGACAGACAGACAGACGACAAAATGACGGTATAAGGGTTTTTTGGTCATACCTACAAAACCCTAAAAAGGGATGGTACTAAACCCCTGCACGCTTTCCGGTCATAGGGAAAATTGCAAACAATATACACAACAGCACAATTTGTAACCACTCATTACTGTAATTTTGAAAAACTTAGGGCACTACGAGTAAAATTTGATTTTTTGTTATGAACACAAAGACGCATATGTATTTCATAAGATTATTCAACAACAACTAAAAATTTTATCCAATTAATAGGGTCATTAGCAGGATTAAGATAAGACATTAAATTTCTTTATGTAACGAACAAAACTCATTAATATTTGTTGCGTATTTTTGTTAAGCCGACCGGTGTAAACTGGACAATGACGTTGAAGGTTCCGAGTTCGAATCCCGTCATGGATACAATTTGCGAATGTCAATTATATCTTTAAATGCTATGCTAGGATTAACGATCAAAATTTTATTTTTGCAAAATAAATTATTTCTATTATTTTTACCAAAATTGTGCAAAAAAAATAATGGTTTCACACCCTGTAGCCCAGATGGTTTAAACTAAAACTCTGAAAAATTCTAAGTAATGCCAACACTCCTCTAACTTTTCAAAAAAATAAAATAAATTAAGTTTAAATTCAGCATACCAATCAGTAATAGTTGATTTGCCTGGTGCAGAGTCTCTATAACGCTTATCAAGCCACTGTTTGGCTTCAACAGCATTTTTTTCCCATCAAAAAACAATGTTTCATCAACAAACAAAATTCTTTTTTATCCATTCTTTTGAAAATTACAAAACTGTAGTCACTAAAACCACTGTAACCTCTAAACTAATTTTCAGAATGTCATAAAATTTTCACACGTAGCGTTTGAAGGTTGGTACTATCCAGAAATCATATGGATCTGTCAACAGGGTTGCCATATATATGTCAGACCGGAGACTTATTGAGTAAAGTGTTACATTTCCGGGGGGAGGGGCTGAATTTTGAAGCTACACCACTGGTTTTCATAGTTACAACAGTGCGTGTAAGTTCACAAATAACAGATAAAAAATTCTATGTAACATTTTAGTGATCGTGTTTACAGTTTTTCAGTTCATGTTTACAACATGAAAGCATTTAAACAATATGAAATGACATTATTATTTGATGTAATAGTAATAAACATTGAAGAGTGCAGCGGTGTGTTAATTTGTTTCACGGTTAATTTGAGCGGTGCACGTTTTACACCAATATCAAACTAATTAAACATACATGCGGCCAGGAACGCACGATGTATTCTTTGAAGTGAGACCGACACCCGCGCCCTCTGCCCCCCCCCCATCACATCACATTCACGAAATCTCGCAAAGCTCGCATGCTTAAAACCGCGCGAATATCTGCCGACAGCTTCCGTAAAAGACGAAAAATGCGCAATCACAAAAAATATATTAAACGTCAATAGATACAGAAATTCACAAAAAAAAAATCAGCTGTGGCCACCACAGGACCGACCGCCATCACAAAGTACTTGCATAATAGTATATTCTGTAACAAGGTTGGAATGAGAAAATTCGATGCGAGTGGAACATTCCGAGCGCGAGCCGCAGGCGAGCGTGAGGAACCACGAGCATCGAATTTTCTCTTCCAACCGAGTCACAGACCCTACTTTCTCCACGACCACCAGAAAGAAAAAAAAATAACAAATAATTATTTTAACAAACATTTTATCTTAACACATAATTTATATTACATAACAAATTAATCAATTAATTAAACTATTTTTTTTATTTATTATTTGTTTAATTTTAATTTAATTTACCGCACATCGGCCACTATTTTAGGTTAGGAAGTTATGTTGCATTTATTTAATGTAAACGTTGTATATATCTTAATGTAACCCTACAAAAACAAAAGACAACAAGTATGGAATAGTTATTCCATAACAAGTGATGGAATGAAATACACGCGAAATGCATAAGAAGATAAGTGCTTTAGAATAACATTCCAACTCTTGTGTTAGAATATTAACTTTCTGTAGTCAAAATTGGTTTTAGAATTGGTAAATTCTATAGTGGTCGTGGAGAAAATACATTCTAGCGGCAGAGTAGAAATAACTTGGCCTAATATTTTTTAACGGAGATATTATTTATCATGGCCATGGAATCGTTACATGTAAGTATGAAAAAATAGATACTAGTGCTTTATATTCGAAAAAAAAAAACGTGTAAAATAGATACTTTACACGTGCAGAGTAAAATCGGCTAAAAAGATTTTTATGAAATTTCATATTTAAACTTTTGACGTCAATGGCACGAGTTCATCTTTTGGTAAAAATCGGTTAACTAGAAATGGGAGTTTACTCGTGTCAGTTTTAAGATTTTTGGGAATATTTTACAACAGAGAAATATTTCGAAAAAATTTTCAAAAATGTTTCGTTTTATGAAATAAAAGTTGTTAGTTATTGCTTTTGTAGCAACTTTTGTTAAATAATTTTTTTCGATAAATTTTTCTGTTTCGAAATAGTCGCAAAAATATTAAAATCGACACGAGTAAACTCCCATTTATAGTCAACAGATTTTTACCAAAAGTTGATCAACTCGTGCCACTGATGTCAAAAGCTTAAGTATGAAGTTTCATAAAAATCCTTTTAGCCGAATTTGCACGTGTACACAGACAGACGGACGGACAGACAGACAGACAGACAGACAGACAGATGGACAGACTAACAGACGGACAGACGGACAAGCAGACCGACAGACATCATGCTAAAAAAATTCAAAACGTTATGTAGGAACCTCAATTTGTGGAGATACATCAAAATCTCGAAATGTCAATATCGGTATGATCACAATACCTCCCTTATATGATGTGTTCAAAAAGAAATTACATAAGGGTTGGCTGTGGAAAAATAATGTGTACTGCAAGCTTTAACTGTCAATTAATTAACTGTCATCACTGTAGTTGTCATAAGTTTCTCTTGAAAATTCAAAAGAAAAAAAAATAAGTTTTTATTGTTATATAAAGCTTGCAATAGACATTATTTTATTTTTCCACAGCCAACCCTTATGTAATTACTTTTTGAACACATGGTATATGTTGGCGGTCGGTAAAAATATTAGTTTTATAATGGCCGGAAACAAGCAATACTTCTGTATTATCATTATTTTTTTTACTGTATAAAAAGTAAATGTGTTGATAAATTTGCTACACATCTCAAAACTAATTCAACATAATGTCCTTTTGTGGTTGTCTGTTCTCTAACAATTTTCCAACTGGAATGAAAAACTTTAATGAAATTTCCGAGAAGCCACAATAACATTTTCCAACCATTCTGATAAAAACAAATTGTCCGGAAAATTTCACTTTAAACCACGGCCATCATATTTCTACGTCACATAGTAAACTCTCATAATGAATAATGCTCATGAGCTTTCAACATTACGCAACCACGATAAACAAGTTGCATAAGTTCAGGCACGCGTGCCGCTCAAAATTATTGGCACGGAAACAATTTCAAAACGAAATCATATTTATTGTAATATCTTAAAAAGAAACGGTGACAGGTAGAGAGATCTGCGGTTTGAATTTTTGGAATCCTTACATCTTGTTTAGTCCATAAAAATTAGGACCTCGATAATTAAACTGAGCGGGAAACACAACGAAGCCCGTAACCGACCTATCGATTGCCGATATAAACATAAACTCGGCCTAAAATCATAACACAAAGCCCAGTACGTAGAACTAAGCCCACTAAAAGCAATAATGTGAAAGTTGTGAGAATTTCTACCCCTGTACTTTGGTATTTATGCAACCCGCAGAACTAACACGCAACATTGGTTGCCGCAATGCTTTCTAAATTAAAAAAAAAACTCAAAAATGGTGATAGACCTACGGTTTAAAGCTTTGGAATTTTTACACCTTTTTTAGTTCATAAAAAAATTAAAGCCTACAAAATTCAACTGAAATTATTTTAATTTTAGTAACTAGGCAACCAGCAACGCTAATAAGTAAAATTGGTATCCAGAATTTTTCTAAATTTCAAAAAATTATATCTCAAATACGGTGATCGATAGGGACCTGCGATTTGAATTTTTGGAATTCCGATACCTTTTTTAGTTTACAAAAAAATTAAAGCCGAAATAATTTAAATGGAATTATTTTAATTTTAGTAACAAGGCAACCCGCAACGCTACTATGTAAAACTGGTTTCTGGAATTTTTCTAAATTTCAAAAAATTATATCTCAAATACGGTGATAGATAGAGCCCTGCGGTTTGAAGTTTTGGAATTCTGACATCATTTTTAGTTTACAAAAAAAAAAAAAAAAAAAATAAGGCCTTAATAATTCAACTTGAATTATTATAATTTTGGTAAATATATATAGGCGAAACAGTGCAGTTGAGTCGGTATCAAAACAACAGACGTATTATTAAATGACAAATGTAAACATCGTTTTATTCAGGGATACCAATACAAATGTCCCTATATTAAATAAACACTTTAAATAATCACATATCGAACACAAGCTAAATATGACTTCAAAAGGTATGTTTTAGTAAAATAAAACAGTAAAGAGCAATATTAATCTATAATTCACATACAAAAAAAATCGATTTAGTTATTTTTTCGCCACTAAGTTTGTCATTGAAGTTATAACGCAAAATGATGAACTGCGCTGTTTCAGCGACTGAGCTATAGAATTTTTCCTAAGATTCAAAAAATCATATCTCAAAAACGGTGATAGACAGAGATCTGCGGTTTGGTTTTTGGAATTCTGACACCCTTTTTAGTCTACAAAAAAAATTAGGGATTTAACAATTCAACTATAATTACTGTAATTTTGGTAAGTATGCAGTACCACGTAAAACAGATTTCAGGAATTGTATCAAAGTTAAAAAAAAAAACATATATCAAAAAGGATGACAGATAGGGACCTGCGGTTTGAATTTTTGTAATCCTCACACCCTGTTTAGTGTATTACAAATCAGGGCCTTAATACTACATTGGAATTATTAAATTTTTGGTTTTTTATAATTGTTACTAAAATTGTATTGTAGTTCAAATATTACGTACAAGAAAACCAATAATACCCCTGAATGACGCAATCAAAGCATATAATCGTCTTTAAATGTTCCAGGGTATTCAAAAAATCATCCCCAAACAATAAACTGACACTCTACCTAAGCTCTCGAGACCTGGTGGTAACTGAAGAGTGCATCGATCGTCTCCAGGGCGTTCTCCTGGTGGACCCCGACTTCGTGGACAACAAAAAGGTTTACGGACAAGTCACCCTAACCTTCAGGTACTGAATCTCTAATACTAGACAGTAGTTGACCACTTAACATCCTTCTGGTAAAGTATATTTAGGCAGACATGTTGTCAAGGTAACAACGTATGTCAGACAATATAATAAAGACTTGTCAAATAGTGAAATACAATTCTATTTATTAATATACCATTATATATGTATATATACATGGTGTCAGAAGTGGGATACACACTTCTATCATCACCCACATATTCGTTTTTCAAACAAATTTTTATCTAATTTATTCCATTATTTTACAGCAATTTTAATCTAGATAAGTAAATGGGCGGTATTGCCCACTGACATATAAAAATAATTTTAAATGAATCATTAAAAATAATACAGCACAGTAAACTTTCGAACTTTTTGGTTTGATTGTTAGAAACTTGAACAAAAAATTCGAGCCGGTTTTAAAACTCAAAGAAACACGTGGATTCCAGATGAAAGAAGGGTAATTCACCTTCCAGGGAACAGTGATGCTCCTCCTACTATTATTATTGATTGATAATTATACTTTTTTTTTTTATTTAAGTACTACTATAAACAGAAACATTCAATTGAAGAGGCAAATGGATGTGTTATTATGTAGCATTTTTTGAAATTTTGACATTTTCGTTGGAATGAGATTGTATAAGCCAGTGTTTCTCAACAGGTGGTCCCCAAAAAAAATATAGTGGTCCGCGAAAGTTTTTGTATGTGCTTTTTGCAATTTTTTGTTATTTTTCATGCACCTTTTTTATGTAAATAATTTCTATTTTGTTTATTTTCTATAAATTTTCTGTGATTTTCTACAAATAAAATAAATTTATTTAGTAGCTCATTAAATATATTTGTTTTCTTGCAAAAAATGAATCAACAATTATTATTAGTGGTCCGCGTTAGAAAATTATATATTTTACTGGTCCGTAGTGCGTTTTTGATTGAGAAACACTGGTATAAGCCTCTTTTATCCTAACCACAACACCCAGTTTCTAATTATCTAATTGTCATATTATATTCTTTGAGTGTTTTATTCCATATATTTAGATTTTCTTGCAATTCGTTTCTTCATTTTGCTATTATTACTAAGTCATCTGCAAATACTCCTTCCGATATTTCTGTTATTCGCATGTTCCTTTATCCAATTCTTAGTTTAGACGTTTCTTTTTTACTCGTTTTTATAATGTCATCCATGAAAGTTATAAAGAGTGTAGGACTTAATCTTCCACCCTGTCTTAATCCTTCTGCAGTTACGAAAGTGCTCTGTTGTTATATATCAGGGCTTCGAACCGTTATTTTTTTCGTTTCGGTTTTCGTTCCGGTTCAATTAAAAAAAAATATATATATATCGGTTCGGTTCCGGTTTTCGTTTCACCAAAAATAACGGTTTTTTTTTCGGTTCAGTTCCGAGTGATAAATTTTTAAATTCTTTTATTTGTATTAGAAATTTATTTTCTACTATAATTTAGATCATTTTATTCCTTATTTTGTAATATTCATAATACCAAGGCCGCTGCCAGGGGGGATTCTTGGCGTTCAACACTACCCCCCCCCCCTAAATAATAGTAGCGCATTTTTTTTTACTTTTCAGTTAAAAAAAATTACAATTTTTTTCTGCTTATCAGTTTAAAAAATAATCTTAAATAAAATGTATTTTATATTCACTCACATAAACATTATCTGAACCGAAATAAACCGATTTTTCTTTTCGGTTCAGTTTCAATTTTCGCTCCGACAAACATAACGGTTTTTTTCGGTTTTCGTTTCAGTTCCGGTTCGAAGCCCCCTTTTTTAAATAATCTGATTATTTTATTACTTATTCCTTGGATTTTCTATTATTTTTCATAGTAAATTCAATAATAAACATCTAAATTATTATTTTAAAACGTTTGACCTTAAAATTAAAAAAATACAGCCTATTGTGGCTTTTTGCCTTGGAGTTCCAAAGAAATAGCATTTAAACTGTAGGGTTCCGCAGATGTAAGAAGGTTGAAGACCACTTCTCTAAATAAATAAATGGGAGATTGTGATAGTCGCAAATAGACAAAGATACTGTGCGCAAAATTTTAATTTTGAATGTTTGAATTTGAGTCTGTTTAAATATTTCGTAGATATAATTAAGTTTGTGTTTAGGTACGGTCGGGAGGATGAAGAAGTAATGGGCCTTAAATTCTGTAACGAAGCCGTAATGTGTCTGGCTCAGTTATACCCGCCGCCACAGACGACGGACGCCTCGGGGGAACCGTCTCCGTACGCGCCGCCAGCAACGACGCCGCTTCAGGAGGCGCTGCTCCGACGCCTGGGACCAAACGCGTATCCCTTCACCATGGAGATAACACCGCTAGCCCCGCCTAGCGTGCAACTAGTTCCCGCTAAGGAATATAACGGGGCTCCCATAGGAACAAGCTATGATATCAGGGCCTACGTAGGTAAGAAAACCTCACATTATTAACAAATACATAAATAAACCCGTGTTGGAATGACATATATGTGACTCACACGTCATTTTTCTCATAACCAGAAATAAACGCGGATTTACCGACCGGCGTAGCGTAGTGTCCTGCGTTGTTAAGGTCTCGCGTTCGAATCCTTTTCAGGTATAGAATTTTCATCAAGAAAATTGAGTATTGTCCTAGCTAATAGGGGATACGCATAAAATTTGTATTTCCTTAAAACTACATTATTTTGATATGTTAATGTTAGTTATGTCACCTAACAAAACAAAAATTACATTTTAATTAATATTATAGCCAAATTTTTGAATTAAAATATTGTAAATTTGAAATAAGCCGACCACGGAGCGAAGGCTGCCGAGTAAAACGACTGAGTATGACGTCAAACGATAGGGGTTTCACATCACAGATACAGCTACAACATAATCTTTACACGTGTGGGTATTGTATTGTTCGAGAGTTTTGTATTTGTTTTTAAGCAATTTTTCACGCATTTATTATTAAAATGGCAGATAAAGATTTTGTTAGGGCTCAGAGTGATAATTTACCCAACTTTGATGCATTTATGCTAATGGAATATATGAAAAATAATGAATGCTACAGTGCTGAGGAAATACGTGGTGTCAAAGTAATTTTTATTTTATATTCTATAACTTTATGTAAACAAACGCTGCAACTCTGTAAAATGTAAATATTTATGTAATTTAGATGTCAGAATTTTACTACATTGTTTACATGAAGTTACAAAACGTTAGAGGCATAATTGAAATACTGCAATATAAGTTATCTATTTTAATATAAAATTTAATTCGGTAAACATGTATAAATTGTTTTTATAGAATTAAACTTTATTTGAACTAAAATCACTCTAACTTTACATAACCTATGAAAGTTATACAAACAAATAAGTTCACAACAGACTATGTACGCCGGTAAGCTAGTAGTGTCATACGTCAGTTAGAAGGGGTATGACGTCACACGTCGTTTTCGCGCGCTACATACATTTATGATTTTTTTAAGCCTTCAAATTACAAAAAAAAAAAACTGTTTTTTATGTTTATATGCAACAAGAGGAATATAATAAAAAATAAAAAAAAATCATGCCTATCCCCTATTGCTTTAATAGCAAAGGCTATTAACGTGAAATAAAAACAAAAATCAGATGTGGCCACCTCCGGACCGACCGCCATCACAAAGTACTTGCATAAAATACATTCTAGCAGCAGAGTAGAAATAATTTGGCCTAATATTTTCTAACAGAATTTTTCTATCAGAATATTTTCTAATGTATCCTTCGCAGGGCTCTACTTATATTTTATTTTTCCGATGTAACATTATCAAGATGTATAGAGAAAATATTTCAGTATTTTTACGGCAAACACAAACCGTACTCGTGGTGTTATATTGTGTGAAATCCATGCATATTTCAACAGCCACACGCTAGCATTGATCTTGGTAAACTCTTCAACATTTCAGATCACTTCAAAAAAATGTACACTTCCCAACATATTTTACAAAAATCAAATATTTTATATTAATGCAATTAGGTGTTGTATTACCGGTAAACGGTTAACCGGTTTACTGGTTTTACCGACAAATATGACTACCGAAATACCGGTTAATTTTTTAAAATATACCAATAATTTCGGTAATTGGACGGACAGACATCATGCTAAAAATCGTTTAAACGTTATGTAGGGCCCTCAATTCGTGGAGATCCATCGAAATCTCGAAATATCAAAATCGGTATGATCACAATACCTCCCTTATAAATGTTGGCGGTCAGTAAAAATAATATAAAAGTAACGAAAATAACCAGATATGGGTGATCCCTACAAAAATAAAAACAATATAGACGAGATATTATTTATCATGACCATGGAAACGTTACATATAAGTATGAAAAAATAAATACTTTTTTCAATTTTTTTTCCTTTTATCAATAAAGTTATTAGCTATTGCTTTTATAGCAACTTTTGTTAAATAATTTTTTTCGTAATATTTTTCTGTTGTGAAACATAAATAATAAATTCTAATTAAATTTTAAAATATTTCTTACCTTTTTACAACTTTTCAGCACAAATTTTCAATATAATTTCCTTAAAAAATATCAAATGTCATCATTAGACAAAAATAGGTAGCCATCTTCGGATACTTAGCGTCAGTTGACGACACGTCGCTAGGGCCAATCAAAAGGCCTAATTAAAAAGTCCTTGATCAAATTTTATCTGCATAAATTACAATTAAAACATACGTTTTTCCAGTAAATTACATTGTAATCCTAATGACGTATATTTATATTTTGATTTGATTCAGAAATGTATGGCAAGTGCTGCTAACCCGGGAATACACCTAAACTAAACCAAATATCTGAACTAATTACTGAATTAGACCAAATAATTAGAGCGGATTAATGGAAACTAGTTCAAATGAATGTAGCTCGCTTATTTATGAACGGATTTTGAAAATACTTACAGTTCTAGAATTAGGAGTCCATGAGGCTTTTGACTGTATAGTCAAAAACATCAAATTCGCAAGTTGGTAAAAAAATTTGCTCCAGTTTTGACCAAAAATAGAGCACGGCCATAACTCGCTTATTTATGGACCGATTTCGATGGGATTTGACACAGAATATTAGAATTAGTGTCTCCTGGTATGTAGGTGGTCAAAATTCATGTATCTGTACAAAAAAGGCCTAAAAGAGGGTCCAATTTTTTTAAAATTACATTATTTTTAATGTTTATGGGCCAATTTTGATAAAATTTTATACATGGAGGTAGAATTAGTTTCTGCTCCTTATATGAGAGACAAAGTATATATATCTATACAAAAGCCTAACGGGGGCCCTATTTCAAAAAATTAAATAAATGTTATATTATATTTTTTGGTTTTATCAAAAAATATCTGAAATAAGTTGTTAATTATTGCTTTTATAGCAACTTTTGTTGAATAATTTTAAATAATTTTTTGTTTTGTCAAATAATTTTTTTCGAAATATTTTTCTGTTGTTAAATATTCGCAAAAATCTTAAAATCGACACGAGTAAACTCCCATTTCTAGTCAACCGATTTTGACCAAAAGTTGATCAACTCGTGCCATTGATGTCAAAAGCTTAAATATGAAGTTTCATAAAAATCCTTTTAGCCGAATTTGCTCTGCACGTGTACATAGACAGACGGAAGGGCAGACAGACGGACAGACAGACAGACGGACAAACAAACAGACGGACCGACAGACATCATGCTAAAAATAGTCAAAACGTTATGTAAGGACTTCAATTCGTGGAGATCCATCGAAATCTCGAAATGTCAAAATCGGTATGATCACAATACCTCCCTTATATATGTTGGCGGTCGGTAAAAATAATATAAAAGTAACGAAAATAACCATAACTTGGTGATCCCTACAAAAATGAAAACAATATAGAAGTATTTTTTTTTCGAACATACAGCCTTGTTCATATGTATGGAGCACCCTTGGAACATCTAATAAATAAATGCAATTTATGCGAATTTTATTTAGGAAACCAAATAAAAATACTTTTACACATTGTTTTTAATTATATTTCATAGAAAAATGTTTCGTTTGCAGCTTTGAACATGTTCGTAACCTTTTAAATATTGTAGTTTGCAAGTTAATATTCGTTTATATGCGTTAGGTACATAAATGTTTTAGATTAGAGTGAGACTTGGGCAAGAATAGAGTGATTTTTTTTTTCATTTAGTTCAGTTACTTCCATTTACTAATTATGAGTGTGAATACAAAAAGTTTGAGTGAAGTTAAACGTGCACAAAATGTAAGTCTTAGTCAAAAGGGATGGAGTCAAGAGAAAATTTTTCAGAAACTAAATTGCTCCAGGAAGACGGTCCAAAATGCTATAAAACGGTTCGCTACGACTAGTTCTCATAAAGATAAGCCACAATCTGGAAGAAATCGTAAGACATCAGAGAGAGAAGATAGAAACTTAATTCGACTATCATTGAAAAATAGAAAGAGAACATCGTCTGAATTGGCTACAGAGTTTAATACTGTTGCGACTATGAAAATTTTGGCACCAATCGTTAAAAGAAGACTACTAGAACATAGTTTGAGAGGCCGAAAAGCGCGGAAAAAACCCTGGCTCTCAGAGAAAAATAAAAAAAGAAGGCTTCATTGGGCGAAAATTCACAAAAACTGGAAACATGATGATTGGGCAAAGGTACTTTGGTCAGATGAGACAAATATTCAGGTAATTTTGAAGCATATTTATTGCTGCTTAATGAAAAAATTTAAATCATAAAAAAATGTTATTGTGAAAAAAAAAATCATCAGTTAATACTGAGACTTAAATTGAGATTATTGTTTATAGCTTTTTGGCACCCCTGGGGTGGTTTATGTAAAACGAAGGACAGGAGAAGAGTTTCACCCTGACTGTGTGGTCCCTACAGTTAAATTTGGTGGGTGTAGTGTAATAATATGGGGCTGCATGGCAGCGTCAGGCGTGGGACAAGTGTTTGTGTGTGAGGGAAGGATGAATTCTTCTACTTATATCAAAATGTTATCGACTGTTTTAAGACATTCTGTACATAAAATTTTCATGAACGATGACCAATCAACATATTTATTCCAACAAGATAACGCACCATGCTATGCAGCTGCCACTTCTCGAGAATGGTTTCAAAGACAACAAATTTCCATTTTGGATTGGCCGGCACAGTCTCCCGACTTAAATCCAATTGAGCATTTATGGCCAATTTTGAAGAAAAATGTTGCTCAACACAAGGTTCAATCAAAACTGGAACTAGTTAAGAAAATAAAGGAGGAATGGGGTAAAATTTCTGCAAATACATGCAAGAAATTATTTGCCAATATGCCACAAAGGATAGCTGCTGTTATACACGCAAGGGGGGGAGTGACAAAATATTAAATATATCAATGTTAATAATTATTTTGAATAATAAAATAGTTTTCATTATTTAATTTTCTTATTCTTCCAAAAAAATCACAAATATTTAGGGTGCTCCATACATATGAACAAGGCTGTATATTATTGGTCTTAATCGTACATCTTGTATAATTGATTTTGGGTCAGATCTCAATTCTCCGTACGTCAATATCTTCCCCCGGGTGACCGCCCCCCCCCCCGCCCTGAATGTTTCCCTTGTAGTGGAGTGTACCTACTATGTGAATGCGCCCTTGGTTGTAATCGTTCCCTAGACGGTCGTGCTCCGGTTCTCTTTGAGCAGAGCCCTTAATTGCTACTCCCTCTAACAACGCTACTCCAATCTATTTACATTTCAAAGATAAATTAAAACATTTGATGAGTTTACGAAATCTTTCAGTACAAACGACGCACTATAACTTTAACATTACAGCACACAATTTGTTTACAGGCGCACTACAAGGACAATCACAGAAACATTTCGTCCTTTATGACGTGTCTAGAGTCCCAGTTATACATGTCGCGCGACCATGTCGTACGTCAATGCACTGATAAGCGAGGGAAGCAAAGAGGCAGAGGGAAAGATAATTTAACTTACAGACACTTTATAGTATTATATAGCAGTCTGTCCAATGGTGGTAGCGCCGTTATTAACCCTTTACTGCATGAATTTTTATTTTTGGCTGAAATAATTCATGAGGATAAGGAATTGGTTCTTATTGATAGAAAAATTAATTAAAAAGATATATTTAAAATATTATTATTTTTATGAAAAAATAATAATTAAAATAATTTAGGGTTTGTGCCATACATGGAACATTATGATTGTACATTATGTTACAAAAGAAAATGATTCCGTATTATTTGCTCGTCAATTACTAGGTATTCTTCATTAGGGATTAAAACCAGTCGCCCTCAAATTTTTGTAAGAAAAGGTCGTATCTTTTAGTTGTCCTTTCTCAATAAATTCGTTATCGTTGAAGTGCAAACTCCGCTTGATATCCTCAAATCTATTGCAGCCAATTACTTGAGATACTGCAGGATCCATTGCTGTGTATGTGGTATATATGAACATTCATGAAGTAACGTTCTGATTCAGTAAAAGTAAAATAAAAAATAAAAATCGGAATGTGCCACATGTAGCACACTATGCGGTAAAGGGTTAAGTCATAATTCCGCCTCTCTGATTTCGTGTATTCAATTTCAACAATTTCCATTTTACGCTTTTAAAAATCAAATGCAACATTTACCCAAATATAACTAGTGTTGAAAAAATAATTTAAACAAAATAAAAATGCAAAAAAAACAGAAAAAATAAATTTGTCTCGAGACGGGATCGAACCTTAGTTTGCAAATTAGAACGCATGCTAACCATTATACTATCAAAGTATGTTGGAAGTTAGTTGAGAACATTTTCACAAAAAAATACTTTTTCTTTGTTGTCACAATAAGTATTTTTTCAAATAACTTTTTTAATTTTGTTTTTCAGCGGATCGTCCAGATGAAAAAATGAATAAGAAAACAACAGTTCGCATGGGTATCCGCGTGGTCCAAAGGGCGATGGCCCCTCCCTCCCCCCTGCAGTATAACCCCGCACAGAGCGGTAGCGCCACTTCGCTCGGAGGAAGAAAAACAGGGCAAGGAGCGAGGAACCCCTCCAGGATCAGCATGCTGGGCAGGCAGGCTTCAGAGGCGCAACCAAGCCCGGAGAAAACTGTCAACGGAAGTGTCGGAAGTGCACACAGTACTCCCAAACATGTCATGAGTGATGGTGGAGGAAGTGATAATGAGGTAAATTAATAATCCATTCACAATATTTCCTCATCTGACTACCTCATGATATTGTTGCAGTTTTATTGGTAACTAATCAGTTAGCGCATTGGTTCCCAACCTTTTTTACTTCCGGAGCCCTTTTTAGAATCAATTTCTATGGCAGAGCCCCTAGGCCTACCCTATGTCTTACAAATTAATGGTGTTTAGAAGTAATGTTACGGGGGAAGGGCTAGATTTTTTAGTTAATATAAATTTACTTTTCTCTTTCACAGCTCACATATTGATAGACAGATTTTTATAAAATGAAGCAAATAATCAAAATACACGCAGATTATGCAAATAAAAATGCATTTCGCCGATCAAATTCCAGCTAGTCATAGTCATAAACCGAGTCAGAAATCACTCGGACATACATACAACTTGACCAATATTCTTTCAGAATGTAATTTCCAGTTTTATTATTTTGATTATGTTTTTATTTCTAATTCTTTTGGTTTTATTCAATTTTTATTTATTTTACTTGCTGGATCGGCTGCGGAGCCCTGAGAAGTGCACGCGGAGCACAGGTTGGGAACCACTGAGTTAGCGTATAGGGGAAGTATTTTAAGATCACAGCGCTATTGCGGCATACTTGGAACCTTCAAAATAGACATTCCTTACATATAAACAACGTGAATTTTAATGTTTACTGGTGGTTTTTGTAATTTTGCTACAATATTAATATTTGTATTTATGCAATTATATTTTTATGCAAACATTTTTTATAAAAAAAAGCGCGATAGAATGTCTATTTCTGTAGTTGCTAAAATCCCACCAGATGTCATATTGCTTAGCAATTTTTCCCAATTCAATCGTATCCTTCTAAATACCTAGTGAGTAACTATTACGTTATTTTTTCGCTATTGTTTGGGAATTGGTTCAAAATGAGTACCAAGGCCCTTCAGGACCTCAGAATTTCAAAATTTTGAACTGCAGGTCTTTTTCTCATGTAGTTTTTGAGATACGGTCTTTCGAAAATGAAATATTTACAAATTTTCAAAAGTACACGGATCAAAAAGGCGTTAGCTAAAGAGGGCCTTATTTTTTATTTAGGTAGAAAAAGTCTGTAGGTTTCAAAAATTCAAACCGCAGGTCCTTATATTTTATAGTTCCTAAGTTAAGATTTTTTTAAATTAAAAAAAAAAAATGAAAACTTACAAATTTTTCGTTTGAGGGTTGTTTTAAAATATATACTGAGGCCCTTTAGGACCTCGGGATTTTAAAAATTCCAACCGCAGGTCCTTATCTCATGTAGTTTTTGAGATGACGGTCTAAATGAAATATTTAGAAATTTTCAAAACTGCACGGATTAAAAAGGTATTAACTCAGGAGAGTTCCAATTTTTATTTAAGTAGTTAAAAGTCCAGATTTAAAAAATTCAAACCGTAGATTTCTATCTCTAATTGTTCAACAGAATCATCTCGTAAAAAATTAGACTTAATATTATCCCTCCATTTTTATGTCATTATTTCTTTAACATAAAATTTTATGCAACCTAACAAAAAACATCACGGCCTATTCAAACGATAAAACATCTTGAAAGGATTACACTAAAAATATCAAAAGACTTTGAACTTGTGCAGTAATTGAATTAAAGTTTTTTTTGTTTTGTTATTGAAGGAGTTTCGTTTGATTCAAAGCCATAAAACTCTTCGATTCTTCGACGCAATAAAAGGCAAGTATCGTATTTCACTGTGTAAAGAACATGATCGATTCGTGATGATCAATCTTAATGTTGCTTTAAACGATTTCGAACCAATCAATCAAGAACGTGAAGAGTCATATTAAATAAATACATTTCAAATAGAATAAAGAATAATAAATATAACAAAGAGATCATTGAAAATGATTCTATACTTGAGGAAAATTTATTTGGAGAAAAATGTGTGCAGAACAAGGATCTGTTTTTTTGGTAAAAGGAAAAAAACACTTTTATTATAGAAGGGAGGACCTTTTTACCGACCGCCAACATATATAAGGGAGGTATTGTGATCATTCCGATTTTGACATTTCGAGATTTCGATGGACCTTCACGAATTGAGGTCCCTACATAACGTTTTGACTATTTTTAGCATGATGTCTGTCGGTCTGTCCGTCTATCTGTCTGTCTGTCTGTCTGTCTGTCAGTCTGTGTACACGTGCAGAGCAAATTCGGCTAAAAAGATTTTTATGAAACTTAGTATTTAAGCTTTTGATAGAGTTGATTAACTTTTGGTAAAAATCGGATGACTAGAAATGGGAGTTTACTCTTGTAGATTTTAAGATTTTTGCGAATATTTCATAACAGAAAAATATTTCGAAAAAATTTATTTAACAAAAGTTGCTATAAAAGCAATAACTAACAACTTTTATTTGAGACATTTTTAGATAAAACGGAAAAATATTGAAAAATTTTTCGAAATTTTTATCAATTAAAACATATTATAAACACAGGGCAAAATTTCAATTTCCAGTGAAGAGAAAAAAAAAGGTGCTCACTTTTAAAACTTAAGTGAAGAGCAAGAGCAAAAAAAAAGGTCCTCACTTCTAAATTTTAAGTGAAGAGCAAAAAAAAGGTCCTCCCTTCTAAATTTTCAGTGAAGAACAAAACAAAAAAGGTCCTCATTTCTAAATTTTAAGTGAAGAGCACAAAAAAAGGTCCTCACTTTTCACAATACGGGGGGGGGGGGGGTCCGGACCCCTTGGACCCCCCTTATGTGCGCCCCTGTTCATTGGTAATGCTAAATAATATCTGTTAGAAAATATTGGACCAAGTTATTTCTACTCTGCTGCTAGAATGTATTTTATACAAGAACTTTGTGATGTCAATCCTGTGGTTAATTATCACTTCATAAAGTTATAATTGTAATTTCAGAGCAGCCAAACCGAACACATACGAACAGAAGGGCACTGCAAGTCTCCACATCCAATTCCAAATGTTCCGGCCCCTCACGCCGCCGTTGACAAACCATTCCTCCTCTCAGACGGCCGTGTCTCCCTGGAGGCCTCCTTGGACAAGGCGATCTACTCCCACGGAGAACAAGTCCGTGTGCGAGTCTGCGTTAATAATAACTCCAGCAAGACAGTTCGAAGAATGAAAGTATTCGTCGTACAATACGTGGATGTCTGCATGTTTTCCAACGGAAAATTCAAGAACGTCGTTGCTATTATAAGCCCTAGGGATGATTGCCCAGTCGTCCCAGGACAAAGCCTAGACAGGACTTACGGTTTACAACCAAGTAAGGGGGCCACGAAGAACTGGATAGCACTAGAAGATTCTTACTCGAAATCAGGTAATTTCTATACATTTAAGTGGCGCAGTCGGTAGGATTGTTATCTTAACCGACAGTCACACACAGGAAGGTATTTAAATATATTTTAAATTATTTTTAGGTACAAGCCTAGCTTCTACAGTAACCTGTAGCACGTCCAACCCCGACGATCGAAATGTGTTCGCGATCTACGTCTCTTATTACGTAAAAGTGAAACTGCTGGTTAGTGTGATGGGAGGTGAACTGAGCCTGAAGTTACCGTTCACCTTGATGCATACCTGTCCGGAGTATGACGGTTTTAGCGGCTCCAGCCTTGGGCAGCTCAAACCTAGAAGACGATCAGGCGATGGTGTCCGACCAGATAAAGACGGTACGTGAGAACCGATGAACCAGGAGGAGGAGGCGAACGACAAAACGGTAAGCGATAAAAACACAAAAAAATTGTGATGTCAATAGACCATATTAGTGTGTCGTCACATACAAGTGCTGTTATCTGAGAGCGGATTCCTTTGGAAGTTTTCGACTGGTTTAAAATACATGTGACATTACTTTTGTTACCTTAATTTTATGAATATCTTTTGGAGCAAAAAATATGTTTCCAAAGTTCTGGGAATTTAGCTATAATTTTTATTATTTTGTTATATATATTCTTTATTCCCTAGGCCTTGCGGCGTTCAGGTTATTAACCATTACAAAAAATAAAACAATAAATCCAACAATAAATACATAACAATAACAATGTTTTTTCTCTTTTCTATCTTCTTGCTCCAATGTCCCTCTCCTTCTTCCTGTTCTCCTTCTGGTTTCCCTCTCCGATCTCCTTCCTTCTTGCTTCCAGTTCTCTCGCCCATCTTTGATTTATTTTATTTAATTTCATTCTCTTCCCGTCCAACCATTTCTCCACCCCTCCTCCTATCTCCCTTCCTTCCTCCCCATTTTTAGGTAACCTCATCCCCCTTCCTTCCATTATCTTGTTAATTTTCGTCAATATTACAATGTAGTTTTTCAACATAATCTCCATTTAACTGAATACATTTATCCCAACGATAAACTAATAACGGGCTAACATCTCTTGAAGTTGACAAGTATCAGACCTATTGAGTTTCTGTTCTGGTCCCAACAGCCTTGGCACCCAGCGCATATTAGTATATACTTATCAAAATACATATTTTTTTCTCCAAAATTGAAGAAATTCATATAATTAAGGTAACAAAAGTAATGTCACGTGTATTTTAAACCAGTCAAAAACTTCCGAAGGACTCAGCTCTGAGATGGCAGCACGACACACTAATATGGTCTATTTCTGGTTTACTGTATTACTGATGAATTGTTCGATAATATTTATAGAGTACAACTTAAGTGATAGTGTATATAATTTTGCAGGTACCAACAGAAACCCAAGCAACAACTTCCACAGCAATCATAGAATGTCATTCCACAGAAAGAAAAACTTCAACAGACCGTACTGAGTCAAAACAGGGCCAATCCAAGGCCGTGTCCCAAGACCTGGACGAAATAGTCACCGAGAGTAGATGTGATGAAAACACACCAATGGTCCTAACCACTGTGACTGAGGAACGATCCATCGCGAGCCGAGGCTGGTGCTGCCTCGGCTCCCGCAGATCATCATAGTACATTTAATTTATACATACATTTAAATAAAACAGACTGCAAGTGTAAATAGTGGCCATTAAAGATCGTTTGACATTATACTTTCAAACTTATTACACTACGAATTGTAGTATCAGCTGCAGAGAAAGACATGCAACACCTATTTTTTGTTACTTCTCACTACCAACTTAATTTGATATGACAGATAAAAATTGGGTTATAAAAACGTTTTTGAGGGACACATTTGTCCTGAAATTAAACTTGGCCCACCCGTAGAAAAAATTCTGTCTTCTAATCCCCAAAAAAAAAGTTCTGGGTGCGCTTTTGAAATCTATAACCTATTCCAAATGTTTATTTTATTTTTTTGTAAAAAAGAGATAACAATCCTACCGACTGCGCCATCTTATCAATTTTATCTTAGATTTAAATATTACCAAAAACTGTATAAAATGACGATTCAATTTAAATTTTAATGTTTGAAACAAACTGCTTTTTTTAGACATATTTTTTCAAAAAATGTATTTCAAATACAGGCAGGTAACACTAAAAATGTTAAGAAATACACTAGTGCAGTGGTTCTTAAACTGTGATCCACGGACCCCTAGGGGCCGCGTAGTCATTACAGGGGGTCCGCGAAACAATTTTGACATTAACTTTACATCCCCCAACTTTTCGCTTTTATTCAAATATCTCATTTAATAAAAATCCTACATGGTCAAGACTTGTTAACTAGTTATTGACATATTTGAAAGAAGACTAATTTATGCTTTTTACGTCAATATTACCAAAAAAAAACGTACTTAAAAAAATGTATAATGTCAAACAATCTTTATAAACTAACTTATGAAAGAATGCCTTAAATGGAATTCGAACCAACAACATCAAAACATTACCACTGGACCACACACACACAAGACCAAGAAATCAAAAAAAAAATACAATCAAAATCTTGCCTTCGGAAGAATCATTTTAACGCCACCGACTTAATACGGTTTAAAGTTTCTACCGGGAAACCGGATGTCGCAAGCCCCCAAACGGAACGATTCATTAAAAACGACTATGGAAACTGATTAGGAAAATTAGTGCTATCGAGAAATTAGTTGCACCAATACACAGCAACTTGTAGAAAAAAATACCAACTGCATGAGACAAGAAATTCGCAAACATATTCAAAAAAACACTAAGGTAAGATCAAAGAACCACAGGAACCAGGGTTCAAACTCAGACCAATAACCAAGATGCCGTATGCCTTATATAAATCCAAACAAAAATGTGTCGCCAATATTAGCCTAGGGCAAGGGGATTGCGGGCGGAAAATAATAACCTTTTAACCATATATTTAAGACTTTTATATTGCTCATCAGAAAAGAACACTTGTTCGCCAAATGGATATAAATTCTTTGAACACGTAATGCGATACGCGCGTACGTAAGTTTAGATTACAACAAGAATTAGTACCAAATAAATAAAATTTAATATATTATTGTTAATACCACAAGGCTACGAAAAAAATTAAATTTCCGCCGCTTTTGATTTTAAGGAATGATTTATGTAGAATAGTGAATCCTGATTTCATATCAAGTTTTAATTTTTCTCCATCACGTCCAGTTTTTTTGTAATTCTCAAAAGACAGTATCATGGATATTTTTAGATAAATAACTTCAGTACAAAACAAGGTAAAATATTGAGAATTTTTTATGATAATAGTAATTCTTAATTATTGGCTTTCTCGAAAATAACGCATTTTTTGTGTTTTTTTGCTTGACCATATAAAATATGTAATAACTTATGTAAGTCAGTAACCCAGCATGCTTTGATGGTGCAATGGTTAGCGATCTCGCGTCCTAATTTGCAAACTACGGTTCCGATCTCGAGTCAATTTTATTTTTTCTGTTTTTTTTTTTGCATTTTTATTTTGTTTAAATTATTTTTTCAAAATTCTAGTTATATTTGGGCAAATGTTGCATTTAATTTTTAAAAGCGTAAGTTTAATAACCAGTGAAAATTGTTGAAATTGAATACACGAAATCAGAATTTCGAATCGGAATTATGACTTAAAACAACCAATGGAAGCCATAGGCGCAATTTTCAAAATTTTAATGAACCTTACTATATAAAAAAAAATACTGCACATATTTAGACACCTAAATAAATGGTATTAGGCATTCTAATTAAAATTAACAAAAATAATATAACATAAAATTTGTTTTGGCATCCCAAATAATCATCATTCACTTACTAAATACCTGCGAAACCCTGAAATGTGTGAAAATTCACACTTCACATAAATTTTTATACTCATTACTTTGATTTATGGCCATTCTATCCATTCAGCCTAAGGCCTTAATCCTTAATCCGGTATTAATTCTAAAATAATATTATTATTTTATTTTATTTAATGTTATTATAATGTTTAATTTAATTTGATATTAATTCTAAAATAATATTGGTCTCTTTCAATTACTAAATACCAACGAAACCCTGAAATGTGTGAACTTTCACACTTAATAAATTTTTTAAGGTGTATAAAAAACGTTAATTAAAGATGTGAAATAAAATCGATAAAAACTCGGGAGCAATCATGCAGTTGAGAACATACCGCGATACCGTCCCCAGAGAAATCTATCGGAGGTGAGACCCCCGGGAGGCGGGAGAACCACGCCGGTAGAGGCGGTATCAACATTAACCAATATAGTCAATTACACAGCACACCTAACACACAAATCTAACTATTTTCATATATGTACACTACTGTAAATCTCATGTAAATAACTCACTATGTGTAAAGAAAATAATAAATGTAATGTTGAAACAGAAAAATTAAATAAACAAATGTCTTTCATTAGCCCATTACTAATTTCTTTTACTTTTTCTTTTTTTAATTTGGTGATGAGCACTTAAAAAAATTATATACAAGAGAAAAATCAGAGCTTAAGTATTAAATTTTTCAAAATCGTGTTACTTTCTTATATATTTAACTTTTCTTAATATTTTTTAAACAGTAATTAATTACAATATAAAATTCTGAATTTAACGCAACATTTCTATTGAAAAGCATAGATGAGCGCGAAAGTTACATGATGGAAGTTACTTCATTGTTGACGCGTAAACAATTGGTGTAAAGTAAACACAAAACTCTTGTAAACAATGTAAAAAACGTAAACAATGTAAGGGGTACCCCTTATGATTTTTTTGATTTTAGAGCAAATATTTTTTCTCTCTAATTTACTTCAAAATGTGTATATTTATGTATTTTGAGTCGGAGATCTCAAAAATAATCTCCATTGCAAGCTACGGTTTACCGTTTTTTAATAAATTTTAAAAAAATGACCATATTTCAAAACAAACGTTGAATGAGAGGGCGTTTTAAATATATTTTTTAGACTCCCCACACTAAAATTGGTCTATAAACAAAATAAAAAAAAAAAAAAAAAACACAACACGCTCGAACACTATATGAGTTTATAAACTTTAATGTTCTGATAGGTTTTTTCTTAAACTCTTTATTTAAAACCATTTTTAAAATTTTCCCTAAATTCATTGAATTCAGAAAGGACTATAGGCCTGCATCATTTTCATACTTGTACGAACATTATAAATTACAAAATAATCAAAAATAGTCAGATATAGTAGGAAACAGAATATAATTTATATAAATTACTCACAATGGTAAGGACATGAGGCGTATCCGCGAACAATCATTTTGCAGGGCTCCTTTCCTCCGACTTCCTGGCCCCACACCTTGATCAAAATATACTTGAACGTGCCACTGGAATCGATGATCACATTCTTCAATTTCTGTAATACAGCTTCAGCCATTTCTCTTTTTTCCACCGCAGTTACCAGAGGTACACTTTCCTTTCTTAATAGGTTTACTTCCGGTCTCCCGTACACTCACAGATCTCTGACTTCCTGCTCTCGACGAACACTGCGAGCCAGCTACTTTAGACTGCGTTGTTGTGCAAGCACTTTTAGTTTCAGCTTTCGTCAAAATTTGTTTATCGGCAGTTTTACAAGCTGAAGCAGTTTTACAAACTGAAGCAGTTTTACAAACTGAAGCAGTTTTACAAGCTGAAGTTTTACTTCCACAAATCTTTGAACGAGTAGATTTTTTAGCTAGAAGCCCTGGTTTTTTAATACGTGGTTTTGTACAGATAGAACTCTTGTGACAAATGGAAGGTACTCTTCGTATAGAACCGACTGATTTCTTTAAAATCGAAGGTCTCGATGAACAGATTTCTTTAGAAGCTTTCGAAATACACTTTTCACGTACTGTACATTTACTAGGAGCAGTACTATATGTCAGAGTGTTTATTATTTTCTCTGATTGCGCTTTAGATACACATACGTGTGCCGTTTGCTTCTCTGATTGTGCTTTAGAAACAAGTCCGCAGACGTGATCTTTCTGTGACTGTACTTTAGATAAAAGAGCACAGATGTGCGCTTGGGATTCACTAATATGTTCACTTAAAGCAGCACAGCTATGTTTGGATGCTGCACAGATATCTTTTTTACTTTCATCAACAGCCTCGCTGGTCTTCTCGCCAGGGGTTCCTGCTTTTTCCTTAGATTTATCTGATTTTGCTTCTGATTTTTCTGATTTTGTGTCTGATTTATCTGCTTTTCCTCCTGATTTATCTGCTTTTCCCTCTGATTTATCTGCTGTATCCCCTGATTTATCTGCTTTTACTCCTGATTTATCTGATTTTGCATCTGATTTCCTCGGTTTAACGTCAGAGTCTTTTATAGATCCTGGTTTTGAAACAGATCCTTTAGCAGATGCCTGTTTTGAATCTTTTTCAGAGTCGGTAGGTTGTGCTACAGATACTTTTTTACCTGTTTTTGAAATAGAGTCTTTAAGAGACGATCTAGGTTTTTCAGACGATTCTTTTCCAGTATCTGATGGTTTTGTATCCGACTCTTTTACAGGTGAAGGCGATCGCGATCGTTTTGTACGTTTTTCCGCCGGTTCACCAGGGGCTGCCTCCTCTTCTTGTCCTGTTGCACCACTTTCTGTTTCAGACGTTTCACCACCTTCTGGATATAGCAGACCGGCTATCGCATGGACTCCTACAAAAATAAACACAATATTGCCGCGGTTCTGTTTTTAAATTAAATTAAATGCGACATAAAACACGCATGCTCCAAACAGTGGCGTTACGATAGTTCCTTTTTTTTATTAATACCGGAACTGAAGAAATATTTAAATATAAAGGCTAACTATACAGGATCTATTTTTGCCAATTTTAAAAAATAAACATACCGTTTTCTCCAGTTTCTAGACGAAAAAACTAATCATATTTTCAAATAACTTGAGTCGTCACAACCTCAAATTCTTAGTGAGAAATTTTCAAAGAAAACATATTTAAAAGACCGTGTATGACATAAAATTGACAGTAAAACTAATAAACATGTTAATAAGTGACAGTCGCATCATCTGGAACGCTTTAAATGGTGTGGTTTGTGTTTATAAGCCGGCCGGGGTGACTAGCAACCAAATACGTAAAAAGTTAATAACAAATATATGTAAAGGTAAATAACTTACACTGCACTATTAAAATCACCTTTGGCAAGGGTAATTACGAAAATAAACACTGTACTCGTATTACAAATGATTTTTAACCAATTTTAACAGACGTTTAACGCATGCGTGATATCACCAGTGGCGTTCTGTTTCAGAATTAAACGAATTAAAAACGCGTCCCATCGCCAAACATGTGAGTATTGAGGGGGAAACGAACAAGAAACTGACGGTGAATGTGGGTGAGAGTTATGCAGACCACCCTTTGGTGGTGGGCCCCAGGTATCAACCCATCGATGTACGAGTAACCTGGTGTACCTACCTCGGCTCACAATCCACTGGAGTAATGCGTAAGATGTAAAATAAATAATTAAAGCATTTTCTTCGTCTCTCTCCATTTATAGTGTATGGAATCAATGAGGGTACCAGAAAAGTCTTCCAGATCCGGCAAGCGAAGCCAACAAGAGCCTACAGGATATGTGGCAGGTTCGGAGAGGCTACAGATGACTATTCTGAAGATGGTGCCGTTATGGAACGGTCTACGTACAACCATGTGAAACGTGACAACATTGATAGATTATTGGCCCACATGCAGTCCAGCCATCAGGATAAAATGTTTGAGTATGTATTTTTCTTTATTTCTTTCTCGGTCATAGTATTAAAATATTCACAGGAATTTTAAGTTAACTTTCATTTTGACAGATGCCTGATTTAAAATAACATTCTATAAGCCTACTTATTCCAAAACAAAAACAAAATATTTTCTTAAATTTTAGAAAAATTTTCTAATTAAAAAAAAAATCTTGAAAATTTTTGGAATTCCGACGTCTTTGGTGTACGATCATAGACAACCTGTGTACGATAATTTTTAAAGTAACTAATATTTCAGATTATGTGGAGTCGATATGAATTCTCAAGCGGGATATGAACTGGCGCTCCAAGGTCCAATCAGACCAGTCAACTCAAAAATTCCACTGCTCTATGGAATAAAATGCATCCACTTTGAACCACCCAACTTTACAATAGGTAATATTAATATTGGTTTGATATTTTGCAAATCGCATTTCCTCAGTATGAATTTTTGAAATGCGGAAAACGCTCGCTACAAAAAAAAATTGACATTACCGGTGGCGATCGAATGAAATATACGTAAGTGGTACTTGTAGTCGATTTGGAACAGGTTATTTTAAGTACAATACGTTTTTATTTTATTAAAATGGGAGTAAATATTTGAGACATTTTTTAATTTTTAAGCGCTACACATGTATAAAGTTGTACAGAATCATCTCGCGAAAGATTGGTCTTTTTTCTTATGAAAAGTAAAATAACCAAGATGCCTATCTTAGTCCTTTCTTAAATGACAGCAAAAACACAATTTGTTCTGCTTTTATAATTTTTCACAACTTCTGTCGATATTCTAACAAAAATTCAACACTTAAATATACGTAATAAGTTCAAACTGTACTGCAGTATTGAGTTACACTTCTCAATTGTATATGATGAGAATGCGTGGACTTGTTTTTTGCCATTGAAGTAAAAAAAAAAAAACTGTCTTCCGCGTTAACTACCTGTAAGGAGTATTCATATAATTTTGATACTTACTTAATTCTAAATCAACGTCTTGCTGTATATTTGGTTAGTTTTATTTTGAAATTTCTTCTCTAAACGTAAATTTCTTTTTCATCCCACGCTTTTAGTTAATTTTGTAGCCGTCAGCATCGATTGCTATTTGACACAGACCATCTTACTCCTATGGTTTTCTCGGACATCCTATTTTTCTTTTACTTGATTTTCTATCTTCATAAATTCTTTTCATTTCGTATTTTTAATATGACCCAACCATCTGTCCTAGAATTACGCCTTCCACTGATTTTTGTGTAAACTTTTTCATATATATTTCATTTATGCGACACCATTTCAATTTTGCTTACGGAGTAAGTCTTTATTCTTAAACTTAAATCTAAAATTTGTGTTGAGGATTAAATTAATATTTAATACAAGAGACATGAAACCCAAATAGAGTACATAGTAAACAGTGTTAACAAAAAGGTAATTTTTATCAAAATATTAATGATTAATTTATTTTACAGAAGTCCAGTGTATAAACGAATATGAGATGTACCTGAAAACATTGATACACGACATAGGAATGCAGATGAAATCAACAGCGAACTGCACAGCCGTAAACTGCATCCGACACAGCTATTTCACTGCCGAAGATGCCTTATTACCTAAACATTTCCAACTGCAACACATCCTAGATAAGATGAATAAATGTAATCAGGTTATAGAAGAACAAAAAATTGTATCAAAACAAAAAATAGCATTACAAAAAATATAGTATTTATCAGGAAACTGCCTTATCTTTAAAAACAGCAGGAAAAATAGAAATAAAACATAATTTTGTAGGATAATTTATTTACCCAATATATTTTATAATACGTAGAAAACTTATGCCTCCTGTTGTCCAGCCTCCAGTTTCTGCAGGAAAGAGGCCTTCTTCTGAGCGACACGGTTCTTGCGTTCGGATAATGTGAGCTTGGCGCGATTCCATCTCTTCACCTTCTTCGGTTCGGATGGCTCTTTCTTCGCTTCGCTCGGGCTTGGGTCTTCTCTAATAGCAGCGTGCGCCTTTTTGTAAATGGTCTCAACCTGCCCAAAACACAATTATTTAAACTACAGTGCAATCATTAATTCCTGAAAGTTATATAATACTTGACAGAAACATTTACATATCAAACTTATTTCCAAGTACATGTACACATAGGCGTACATTCTAATTTTATTACCCAATACGAATTTAATTATTAAATGGACACTGTTTTTCTCCACACGCCAATGAGCTGATAACAAATATTAAGTTAGCAACAGATTTTCGTTATTCCTCGGACGAGTTCGGGCAAACGAAGCAATTGGTTATTTTAATATACAATACAATACAGTTTGGATATTTTAAAACCCATTGTTTACAAAAGAGCATAAGAATAATATAAAGATGTGCCCCACTCATTATAAATACTGAATGTAAACTTAGTATTAATTTAAACAGAATGGGTGAATAATGTAGTCCAACTTCGACACTGAATGCTCATTGACGGATCGTCCAGTAATTTGGTTGGACGTACAGTAAAACCTTAAATTAACAAGTTATTGATCAAGTTAATTAGTAATGAAATCTTCGCAACTGAACAGTATCAGTCCCCTAGCCCCCCCCCCCCAACCTATTAATTCATTAAATAGTTTATAAAAAAAATAGCAAATAAAATTTATTTATTATTATTATTACTTATTTATTGTATTTTGATGTGCGTGAAGTAACCTACCTGGTCAGCGTTGATTCCCAGCTTGATGTACTGGCTGAATTGTCTCTTGAAAGCTTCTGGGTCTTCCTCTTCCAAAGAGCGCATATAATCAGCAACGTGTTTGCCCATAATATGCGCTTTGTGTACCTCTGCGTTGAAGCTCTTGCCCTCGTTGTCGTAACCAGGGAAACGCTTGGTCGAGTGCGGAATGTTGAGACCGCCATCAACGGCGCCTTTCATGGCTCCGAACACGCGGGCCCCAGTAGTCGTACGATTAAGACCAACGTCAAGGTAACACCTAGAGACGTAATCAATATTTAAGTATCGTACAAGGGCTTCCGCATGTTTTCGAAATTAATAGGATAATCAGAGACACAATATAATCAGTGGTTGGTGAACCAGGCACTCCTCCGGTTGTCGTAATTCATAGAACATGAACTACGGTCCATCGGAACACTCCGGAAATCACCCATCAGATGACGCGCATGTGTCAAAAAGTCATCATGTTTGATTTGTTTTCGTTACATTTCAAATTTCACATGTTATACCTGAAAGCACCTGGTCCATTATCGAGAGCCTCAACGTTGTACTCCTCCCCGGTGACCTCAGTCTGTCCATGGTAGTGCTGATCCAGACCCAACTTCTTAAGCAGACGTCTGGCCAAGAGAAGACCGGTACAGTAAGCAGCAGCGTAGTTGGTCAGACCAACTTTGACACCATAACGGGGCAGTTCGTGTGAGTAGGCAGCACACACAATCTTGTCACCCTCAATGCGCGAATAGGCCACCTAACATGTGCTTCATTCAGTACAAAGAGACAATAAGAAATGTCACAAAGTGTACATACCTGACATGTGATGTCCCTGTTTGACAGTCTCACGATCAGACGGTACTTAGGAGTATTATACTTATTCTTATCCTGTACAATTAAACGTTTGCGAGCATAATAATCTGTCTTTCCTTCACGACGCCTCTTGAACTTAACTTGATAACGCTTAAAGTACTGTTTATTTTTCACAACTTTAACGAATCCCTGTAAATTGGAAAATTAATTAACACTGTGCACTTAAGAACCACACATATCATTTTTAAAAAAACTATTGATGTGTAAATATGTTACACGTGAGACATAGCCGACATGTTGAAAACACATTTCAACAAACAAAATCTTCAAACATCACAATTATTACAAAATAAATTTCAGGAAATTATATTAAACACGAAAGGCAAAATTCTAACAAACCATGTTTAATATATATTTTCGAGAAAAGACTTACCATTTTACTTAATTTATTTACACAAAACTACGGACATGAAAGAGAGGCAATTCTCTGCCTCGTCAGTCACTTCAAAAAGGTAGTTCCTGCGTGCGCATCAGCAAGCCCATGGTCGCCAAAAAAGTAAACTTTTTTCCCCTAGAAAAGCGGGAAAATTTTTTCAAATTATTATAATTCAAAAATATTCAATCAAAAAACATTTACTTTTTATAATATTTGTGAACACTATTTTTAACATCTTACAGTAGAGAAACGTTATTATATAATTTATTTACGAACAAATAAACTATTATAATTACTTTTTAGGATTTTGTAGATAAGACCAAAATAGTTTTATTTCTAATTTATTCAATTAAAAGTACAGTTTAATTATATAAGATCACCTTCACCTCAACTATTAATAAAGATTAACAAAAATTTAAGCTTTCAAATAAGATTTCATAGTTTGTAATCGCTTCTTTCTAACTTCGTCAACAAATTTCATAATTTTTTGATTTAAAATATTATTTTTTTCTTCATATTTAATAGAGCTGCATAATTTATAGCCTCTTTGATATTTCAGAATCTGAATGAAGAAGTCCCAAGCAGTCACATCTGGCCAGAGTTTGTCCAAAAAATAAAACTGAGTATTTGTCATCTGCCAAAGTAGAAAATCGGATAAACGCATTTCTCCGGAAGTACGGATCAACATATCAACGGGATTCTTGACATAGAGACAACTTGTGATGAGCTCTTCAGAAACGTCCTCCAGGTCTATCAGGCCATCTCGCACCCCCTGCCTGATATCTTGCAAGCTGTTCGTGATTTCATCCCTCGCTGTATAAGCTATGCCTACATTTATTATGACTTTCTTATTATTTATCGTCTTCAGCCTGAGGTCTGTTATGAGATGTTTCATCTCATCATTCAGAAGATTCATATTACCAAAATAGTTCCAACATATGCCATAGTTCATATTGTACTCCCTGTTAAATGTTAAAACTAATTATAGTATTCAGCGTCCGAATATAAAATATGCATACGTACATGTCAAATTTGAGTGAGTACTCCAAGATCCGTTTTAATATATTCATTAGATGGTCGACTTCTTCTTTACTTCTTTTAAAATTCTCGATACTGAAAGCGTAGAAGGAAATTTCGGAGATGCCAAGTTCTGAGCAAAATTTATGTGCGAGTACAAATGAGCTGTAGCCCTTGATATGGCCAATTTCGTTTGCGAGATTGCGTTGACTGGCCCATCTACGGTTCCCATCCATGATGAAGGCTACATGCCGAGGTATGGGCCCCGTCTTCAGCACGTTCAAAACCAACCGCTCCCAGTAAGAGAGCCGGCGGCTGCCGTATTTTGCAGTCCAGTTAGTTAGTGAAGCCATTCCGGTAAATAAAGTACCAAATTAATGAGTAAAGTGCATGTTATCGGCCTATATATTACATGTGTACGTAAAGGCACCTTAAAAAAATTATCAAATTGATAAATTACGCAAAAAATTTAAATCCAAAAAACACAATCATTATTTATAACGATATTCAAAGCTATATGTTACGTTTTACAGTAGAAGCAGGACCGTACAGAGGCATTTGAGGCGAAGGCTGGCAGCCCTGCAATTTTAGGGGCCCCACTGATACCTATCCATGAAAATCCACTGCATTTGCCGAACCCGAATTCGGTTCACTGCCTCGGGCCCCGAAATGAAAAGCACGTTCAAAACTAACCGCTCCAAGTAAGATAGTCGGAGACTGTGGGACTTTAAAACAAACTTGGATGCTGGATACATCGCGCAGCAAACTAATATGTACAGTGAGAGATTGCAGCTATATATTACATGTGTGTTTGTACCAAAACAGCGAGAGTAGAGAGGTGGCCAAAACCATGATTCACGGCAAGACGTTCTTGACATATTTGTACTAATAAATTAATAGCTCTGATGTCTATAATATTTGCAGTAGTATTATCACCAAAATTAAAACAACAAAATCATGCAAAACAAAGTTTTATTAGTATAAAACAAGGATATATACACAGTCCGGGCTAGTGCGAGGGTCTTTGGTGCCCCTGGACAACACAATTCGTCGTCCTCTAAATATATATATTTTCAATAGAAATATATAAAAATAAATAAAATAGAATATCTACATACTACACATAATTTCATAAAAATAATAATATATCCGGCGCCATCAGGCGGTCGCCTGGAAGCGCCTAATGCTAAAACCGACCCTATTTATAGGTCCGTTTAGCTGACTATTGTTTTAACTGACTTTCAACTATTACTTTATTACAACTTAAATGTTTTCATTCCATCCCTGAGTGACATGTCTTTCATCTGACATTTTCCTTAGCAAACAGTGGTGATTAGTCCGATTACAGTTCCATCTTGGATGCATTCCGAGGTACAGCTTCGAAACAGCAATTTGACATGTAGATACTACCAGTACGATGGTTCACTTTAGGGCTGGTGTTGCTTTGACAGTATTCATGGGGGCTCTATAAACATACATGTTATTATAAGTTATGATAATGGGGCGAAGTGCTGTTTCTTGGATATTAGGGTGTATTGCATAACGCAAAAATGTTGAATACACTAAACGTTTTTGTCTTGCTTGGAGAGTGTTGTACTTACTTTGGAGAGCTCTATCGGAGGAAATGGGGTATACGATGCACAAATCTGGCGAGATCCAGGCCATGGTTTGGAAAATCAGCTGTATATTTCAGCGGCCATTTTAAGTGGTGTTGCCCCGCGTCGTCTCCTCGCCTCTCTCCCTAGTTGGCCGCCATTTAATTGCATGATAGCGCTGTAGTTCTATGTATATGCTACGCCAGTCATGTTTGTCAAAAATAATTGATTTTTGTAATGTAGAGTAGAAATCAAGTGTTGCAAATTGATGAAAATGGAAGTGGGTACATCGAGGCAGCATTCCGTGTTAACACCAGGTGCGGATAAGTGCGTGTATGGGTGTGAGAGTGTGTTGAAAGTGAGCACAAGTGTGTGTTGTAACGGAATATTGTTGTTTGCCCGCAGAGCTCTACTTTCTGATCTGCAAGTTTCTGGAGGGTGGCCCGCTGAGGCAGACGGCCGAGGTACGGTGGTTTGTGCAGGAGAGGGTGCGTATGGACCTGGTGAACGGCTCTGACAGGTATTTGTGTTGATGTTCGCAGGTGCTGAGGCGCGAGGTCGAGATACACAAGGTGAGTGCTCCGCGGTCCACAACACTACACGACTGTCTGAATCCACATGGCATACACGTGGTTCGTTCCTGTCAAAACAGATGCATCACTGACCTACCGCACATGCACCCCATGACCCTCTGTCCCCCACCGCGTCCCCTGCCCTCACATTAATCTTCTCTGATTTTTGCAGATTTTGCCAAAACGGCTCGACTGGGAGGGAAATGAACACGAGAGGACATTCCAGGAATTGGTAATTAATTTGTTTATAACAATTTTATTCGTTTTCATCGCATTGTGTTCCGGCGCTCGACGTACCTAGTCTCCACATTACTACCATAATCGGAATTTCCCAAAAATTTCCCATTTTCTCATGATCCTATTAACGATGACCCTTTCCGTTATTCTTATTTTCCTTCGTTCCGCCACCTACAACCCTTTATCCTCTGAGTAGAAATATGACCTCTGTCTAGTCGCCTACGTGCATGACGCAACTCACTATCTCTGTCTCACATTTGCTGTGCTCCAGACAGAGACAGAAAGTGTCTGTCTAGTGCGTTATAGCTCCTGTAACGCTTCTCAAATCAATAAATTATGTTTCGCCTTCAGTGATTGGTTGCACTACATTTAACTTGTACTCCTATTGGCTGATTAGTCAGTCGTAACTTATTCTTGGAATTGTGCGCAACATTGACATTTAAATAATTATAACCTATAACATTGATTTAGGATAAATGGCATTATATGAATTTAGGAAAAACAATATTCACACATCGGCTGGGATCACCTGCTACAGATATGTGCTCGTATCGGTCCGATTTTGGACAAGGAAATTCCACCGGTGGTGTCTGGAGTTTGCTCATTGCTTGGAGCAGGGAGGCAGAGTCTTTTACGGACCGGAGAACCTTCCCATAGTTACAGACAGCTCAGCAATTATGCAGCACGCATCAATAAACAACCCATTACAGATCCACCGTTACAAATTGCTACACATAACATAGGTAAGTGCAAAATACTTCTAAAAATATCAAATTGTTTTCTCTGATATTTTAATCTGTAAACATTTTTTTTTAATTCTGTTTTGTTTACAGTGAAAGCATTGGTTGGTCGAGAATTTTCTGGTCCAATTCCGAGAAGGCTAGCAGTATCGCCAGAGCTTTTTAGAAATCAGCAATTATTGAGAAGAACACTTGGACATCTTTCGGCTGTCTATTGTGTATTGTTTGACCACACTGGCAAATATATTATAACGGTGAGTTTTTATTTTAATCTGTACTAAAGTGAATCTTACAGTCAGTGCATGTACATAACCTATCAGTTTTTTATTTGATCAAAATTAAACAAAAATATATCTAAATACATAAATAAACATAGTTTATTTTGAAATTTAGGGTGCAGACGATTTATTGGTGAAAGTATGGTCAGCTATAGACGGTCGTTTGCTGGCCACATTTCGTGGCGCGTCAGCAGAAATCACAGACATAGCTATCAATCTGGAGAACACTCTCCTGGCGGCGGGTTCGCTCGACCGCATCCTGCGGGTGTGGGACCTCCAGACGATGGCGCCCATAGCTGTGCTGACAGGCCACACGGGAATGATCACCAGTGTTAATTTCTGCCCCAGCTCCCGGTGGGACCTCAGGTACTTGGTTACCACAAGCACAGACGGAAGTGTCGCCTTCTGGACTTATACACATAATAAAGGCAGCAAGGCTAGTTTTATGTAAGTCTAATACATTTTTATACTTTTTGGGATTTCGTAATTATATACAATAAACAACTGGACTTAGAGAGTTGAAATTTGGCATGCATATAAAACTTTTTATCTTGAACATAGAAATAATAATAATAATAATAATATATTTTATTTAGCTAACAATAATTACATGACAAAAAAAGCTTGAATAATACGGGGTGTTTACGGTCTTTTCATTTCTTTTTTAATGGGTGACACTACAGGTCAAAAGAAGGCGAAAAACTTTAAAACACCTTAGTAAAAGTTTTATAATAAAAGAGAATATTAATTTTTGGAGTTTTTCTCTCTAAATATTTATCTAATTAAAAAATGCATTTAGATAAAAGATTTGTAAAGCCGCATTCAGAGCTCTTAAATCAATAGCTTATGCACTGTAGCTTATGGACTGTTCACTGTCACCAGAAAGTTTGTCATATGATAAGACGTGAAATCGTTCACACCTCCAAATTTAATACGCTGTTTGTTGTGGATTGTGCATAATTTTCTAAACTTATAGCTAGTGAGATGTTTTAATGAGACAGACATATAAACACATTGTCTATCGCATTCTATCAGTGACACCGTAGTTATCGAATGCCTTTACATAACCTAACATAATGTCATCATTAACAAATCTTGCTCAAAATTACAAAGACGGACAGTAAATACGATCAATTTAGGTAATTAGGTAGTTAAAATCTAAGACAACACCTTAATAACCAGTAGGAAGTGTTCAAATTATAATTTAATTCTATGTTTGAATGTATACGAAATCAGAGGGACGGAGTTTATGACTTAAACAACCAATGAAAGCCGTAGGCGCAATTTTCAAAATATTAATGAACCTTGCTATATAAAAAAAATACTGCAAATATTTAGAAACCCAAATAATGGTATTAGGCATCCGAATTAAAATTAATAAAAAAATATTTTACCATAAAATTTGTTTTGGCATCCCAAATAATCATCTTTCACTTACTAAATACCTGCGAAACCCTGAAATGTGTGAAAATTCACACTTCACATCAATTTTTTGTTTCTATTTTAAGGTCTAAACCCATAAGTTATCATGAACGAATGCGTCCAGGGCAAGCGCAGATGATCTGCGCCGCCTTTAGTCCTGGAGGACAATTCTTAGCAGCGGGTTCAGCCGACCACCACGTTCGTGTGTACATGATGCACGGAGACGAAGGTCCTCATCGTATCCTAGAAACAGAAGCTCATACAGACACTGTGGACAGCATCGCCTGGGCACATCGCGGTCTACGTTTCATATCCGGCTCCAAAGACGGCACAGCACACGTCTGGCACTTCGAGACCCAACAATGGAAAAGTCATCAGCTGTTGATGAGCTCCAAGTTACCTGGGACACAGGAAAACGAAGAAGAAAACAAAAAACTCAAAGTCACTATGGTATCTTGGGTTAGTAGTGATGATTACGTCATAACTGCTGTAAACGATCACAGCCTTAAAGTTTGGGACGCACAGACAGGAAAACTGACCAGAGTCCTAACAGGTCATAAGGATGAAGTCTATGTTTTAGAATCCCACCCAAAGGACCCAAGATTATTGTTATCAGCAGGTCACGATGGTCATATTTTCATCTGGGACATACTTCAAGGTGTTTCATTAGCACAGTTCGTAAACAACATCGAAGGGCAAGGTCACGGGGCTGTTTTTGATGCCAAATGGTCACCGGATGGAAACAGCTTTGCAGCCACCGATTCACATGGTCACATCCTAACATTCGGTTTCGGTACTGGTCATGAAAGACTTAAAATATTACCAAAAGAACTATTTTTTCACACTGATTATCGTCCTTTGGTTCGTGATACAAATCATTGGGTTCTAGATGAACAAACCCAAACAGCACCGAATTTAATGCCACCACCATTTCTGGTTGATATAGATGGAAATCCATATCCACCGATGTTACAAAGATTGGTTCCTGGAAGAGAACACTGTCAAGTCGATCAATTAATTCCGAACATTGCTGTAGGAGCTGGAGGAATACAAGAAGTCATCGAAGGGCTTCCGAGTGAACCACCGAGAAGTGATATAGATCGTATGATAGCTGCGTTAGCTCAAAGACGGTATGGGGATGGTCCGGATCCGGCTGATCAACAAGAAGCACAAGAGCCTCAAGATAGTTTATTGAGACAAATGCAATCACCTAGAGGATACAGAACTGGGATGCGACGAAACGGGGATGTAGAAGGAGTAAGACAAACCAGTGGAAACTGGCAAAGAGACGTCAATTATAAGTGGTTTAAAAAAGCTTTAATAAAACCACTCGATATATTTGCTGTACAAAAAGCGAAAGAAGTAGTGTACGCTGTGGGTCATTCTGAGATGATAGATTATCGTCGGGAAATGCGTAAAAGACCAGTTATGATAACAACAGTACCTGTAGCGACCCCGAGCAATCGAGCGCGTACCAGGGGATTAACACGGCGTAGAAACCGCGTCCCTGCGTACCGTACAAGAGCCGTACGTTCTGAACAATTAGAAGAAGAACAGCAACAAGATGAAAACGAAGTCAGCCCTTCAAATAGTAGCGATGATTCCGACGATTCAACAGCACTTGAAGAAGATATGAAATCGGACTCAACATCCGAATCGGAATCTTCAGGGTATTCTGATTGGGTTGCGGATCATGGGGTTACATTAGAACCGCCTAAAAGATCTAAGAGGAAACCTAAAAAAAGACCCCTGACTCCTTTGACGGATGATGATAAAAAGAAATTGAATAAAAACAAAAAACTATATTCTACCAAATTGGTGCAAGGTGAGATTCCGGAATTGTTTAAACCACCGGACTGGCTCTCCGAAGTTATACCAAGGAAGGCTCCGTATTATCCACAGATGGGCGATGAAGTTGTTTATTTTTTACACGGACATCAGCTTTATATAAATGCTGTTAAAATGAAGAATGTTTATGAAATTGGACCAAAGAATCAACTCAGTAGTAGATTAAGGGTAAGTTTTTAAGTTTTCGTAGTTATAACCAAAACCATACAAACCGAACAAACAAACAAACAGACAGACAGACAGACATTCGTTTTTATATATAAGATTATATATATATTTTATTTCAGGCACAAGAATTAGTGAAAGTAGTTGGTATTAAATATGAAATTCGTCCGCCAAGACTGTGCTGCCTGAAACTAGCCCAGATGGAAGAAAATGGGCGACTTACGGGTGATACATTCACTATCAAATACCACGATATGGCTGACGTCCTAGATTTTTTGGTGCTTAAACAGACTTACGACGTAGCAATGGCTCGAAACTGGAGTGTAGGAGACAGGTAAATTTACATTGAATTCATAATTTATTTGCATAAAGAACATGATAGAACCGATAATTATATCTATAATATTTCACACAATATGTAGACTGTATTGTCACCAGTGATGGGCGCGTAAGTTACATGATGTAAGTTACCTCATTGTTGACGCGTAAACAATTGATGTAAAGTAAACACAAAAACTCTTGTAAACAATGGAAACAACGTAAACAATGTAAACAATGATTTAGACATGCGCACTTGTTTTGAATTACAGAACCTCATTTTCAATACATTTTTATAAATAATAAAATTTTAATGAAACGTTTTTAAATGAAAAAGTAAGTATATAAAATTAGGACAAGCCGATATACATATTTATAAAAATCGAATTTGCATCATTATACAGGTGTTACATACAAATTAGTAAATATGAATATGAAAAATTAAAAACTTTTTTCTTTAAAAAATTCAGTCTAATTTTTTTAATAACAAAATACATTCAATTTCACATTCAAGAAAATCAGCCTATATTTTTTAATAACGAAAAGATTCATTGCAAATTTTGCATAACGCCCTATATTTTCTTTCATTTTCTTTAATTAATACAAAAGCTAGTTCTTCAGAACTATTCCTTCGGTTTCTTCCCACCATTTTTTTAATAAAATTAACTAAATTAACTCTCTATTATTCGTATTAAATAACTAAAACTAACCTCATTATTTGACAGTTTACATTGTTTACATTGTTGACAAGTTTACCAATTGTTTACATACGTTTACACGTAAACGTAAACAATTAAAGTTTACGTGTAAACGCCCATCACTGATTGTCACATTATTGTGTGGTAATGAGTTGTTAATAACAGAGTGTTAATAACATGAGTTGTTGTTAATAACAACTCATTACCACACAATAATGTGACAAACAACCTTAATCCGGTCGTTAATCCTCCGCAGGTAGTCCCGTCTCTACCCATACCTGATACCAACCACCCAACCAATAGCAACGCACCTATAACCTACTCCCACTCTTACAATACTCCGTATAAAAACTCGAAGAAAACTGAAATGTTTATCACTTCTCGTGATCGCTGAAGACGGAAACAGATTGTTGAGCAGTTTCCGAAACGTCCGAATTTATTTTTATATTACTCTTGAAGTATTATATCTTTTTGATATTAATACTCATTATATTGTACTACAGTCTGTTCCAAACGGTTAAGCGGAACTAGATTTTGCAATCTAGTTACTTTCATCGCTTAAATCGTGCTTTTCGGTCGTTTTGTTTAAGCTTTGTAAATCATACTTACAATAAACATTTTTTGGTTAAGGTTAATATCATTTTAAAATGTCATTTTCTTTATATTTTGATATTTTGTGCATTCTTAATACAAATTTCCCATTTATTTATTTTTTTGTCATTAAAATTTGTAAAAAAAAATAATTTAATTTTGACATGTCATTCGTTTCTATGGTTTCATTGTTGGAATTTTAAATTTTGACATTCCAACGTCAAAAATGAAATAACCCCAGCAAGGTCCCTTCTCCGTGACAACCTAAAAGAACGAAAATCCCATTTAGTTCCGCTTAACCGTTTGGAACAGACTGTATTCTAGCCTAGTACTATAATCTGTCTCAATTTGTAATACGAAACCAGATCTGGTTACTTTGGTGACTGTTGTGGTGTAAACAGACTTTGGCGTATCCGTGTGAACCAATACTATGATAATATTATAAATGTATTGTCAATATACAACATAAAAAATGAACTTTTCCTGTTAGTTCCGTATTACAAAATGAGACAGATAATATCAGCAATGGCAAACGTCCAAAATAAAGGTGTCTGCATTAATATTGGCCCATTGCAAAATAATTTCAAAGATTTTATTATGTAGAATGATATTAAATTAAAAATTTACTATTTACACCTCAAACAATAACAGTCAGAAAAGGTTATGAAGCCAAAAAAATTTTTTTCTAATGATGGAAATTATATTTTGTAATTATCCATAATAAAAATTTCTGGAGAAAAAAAAATATTTTATACTCTAAAGCAGGGGTCGGGAAACGGGTAAATTACCCCAAACGGGGTAAAAACGAAATTCTTGGGGGTAATAAGATTTTAATAGACAAAACCGATCTGTCATATTTTTGGATGACAAGGGCTGTAAAGTCTTTTAAAATTGTTCATGAGGAGACAGTTAAAAAGTTGTTGCCATTTGCAACAACTTATCTCTGTGAACAAGGATTTTCCACTCTAACGAACATTAAAACAAAACAGAGAAATCAACTGGACCCCAAAGACTATATCCAAATCGCACTAACATTAAAAAGTCCCGATTTTGATGTTATTTTATCAAAAATTAAACAACATCATTTCTCCAAATATAGTATTTTTTATTATAAAAAAATATATAATTTTATATATTTTATGTTAGTTAATATGTAAATTCTAAAGAATTCAATAAATCCTTCAATGTAAATAATCCATGATTATTTTTTTTACAAACCAATGGGGTAACGTTGGTGTAGAGTAATATATTTCTGGGTAATGGGTAAAAATGTTCCGCGACCCCTGCTCTAAAGCAATCGATTTCTTTCCAATCTCCCTAATATTAACAAACAAAATTGAGGTTAATTGTATTGATTTAGGTTTCGTTGTATGATTGACGATGGCTGGTGGATCGGAGAGATAGTATCCCAGGCTCCGATCAATTCTGATTACCCGGATTCAATGTTTATGTGCTATCGGGTACGCTGGGACAACGGAGAGTATGAACACATGAGCCCATGGGATCTGGAGCCCATCAACGAAGATCGTAAGTACTGTTTTTTGTATTTTTCCGCCACTAATATCTAACATCGGGGCTAGTAAATTATATCGTTTAAAATTTTGAACAAATTTTAAAGATTGATTTAATGGTTAATGCACATGCTTGGAAATGTTAAACCTAAGGTAATGTTTTTATTAGCATGCTCTCCATCATTCGAACTCATTCATTTTTCATTTGGATCATTGCCATTGTAGCCTACAATAGATAGAGTGCTCAAAAACAACTAACTATGCTTTCATTTCATCACTTTTTCAAAATATACAAATTGACTAAAAATAGAAACATATTGATAAGGTGACAATACGTCCCGAATTGGCTGGGACAGTTCAGGTTATCTTCCTTGCGTCTCAAATTTTTTAGAAATATGAAATGCAGCAGGAGTATATTTTGCCGCGGAACCCTAACACCTCTGCTGCACGTAATCTAAATCAGTAGATACTAAAATTATTATTTATTCAAATTTAAATCAATATGTATTTATCATTTTTTGTAATTTGTGAGTGGTCGAATAATAAAATGAAGTAGTACTAAAGTCTTATAAATCAAATAACACATTGTTAATAGTGACAAATACGTTACTGAAATTGAAAAAAATGCCATTTATCAATGCTTAAGTTAAGTATCAAGGCTTAAAATAGATACGAATTCAATGTAGAAAAAAATCATTGGGATTTTTTTATTTAAATAAATTTATTGTGATGAAATTTTGGAAAATTGAATTTAACAAATTTAAATGAAATCTAGTACTCAAATAACGAATAAAAATTATCAAAAAATTGTTGATTTTGTTGTAATTGTATAAAAAAAAATTGTCCTAGACATTCAGCATTCTGTTGGCTTCCTACACTTAATAATAAGGTCTCCATACGTCCCAAATTGGCTGGGACAGTCCCGGATGTACGCCTTGTGTCCCGAATTTTTTCAGACCCAATATTTGTCCCGAATTCGGATCTTTTGTCCTGAACTATCCCGAATTTTAGAAAAGGTACTTAGTTTTCAATGTATATTTTAAATATATTTCAACTAAAATTACTTTTACAAAACTTGAACTAAAAAAAAAAAAAAAAACCGAAAGGGTATTTTCCATGATGAACAGCTTTTGCACTGTGGACCATGAAGAAAACTGCGGATTTATAAAATGATAAAAAATAAAAAAGACCTACTCAAAAAGATCCATAGTTCGGAAAAATATAAAAAGTTTTGAATAAATTTAAAAAAATATTGTAATTTTAATAATGTTCCTTTTAATAATATAAGTTAATTATCTGTGGTTGGAAATTTGTATTTATTATAAATTATAATTATTTGTTGCATATAATTTGTATTTAAAAATGAAATACACAATTATATTTGAATAATTAACCCGTCTATGAGCTCACGTCCAGAATTTTGAAGAAATTTTGTATTTGCACCTTACAAAATAGCAATCAGAATATTATGAAGCAAAAAAAATAGTCCATAAGAAAGTTATTAATTATAAAATATTAAACAGTTTCGAACTTTAATGACGTAGCTGGTCAAAGGAGTGTCTTATGATAAAGATTAATATATGCGCAAATGATGTCAATGATAGCCCATTAATTTTTCGTATTCGTTATTTTTTAAAACAGATGGACAAAATATAAAATTATAAAAAAAATATAAAAAACAAACTTTATTTTTGATAATATTAGCATGGGATAACATGGATACATGAACGTTCATGCACTCTAAAATGAGGTAATAAATGTACGTCGAATACTAATAAGCAGAACATCGACTAGCGTCATAGTTGTCACCAAATAAGGTATTAAGTAATGTATATAATGTCGAAATTGAAATATTTTGAAAAAGTAAAAATCACAATCATTCAGTTTCATTTAGCAATTCATTCATTCATCATATCACAAATTTGATTTCCATGATAGGTTTACCTACTAATGTAGGAGGAGCAGTACCAGTTCTCCCTGAAGAAATCCAGGCGATCCTCTACCAGCCAATATCGGAGGAATGGCCTAGGGGGGACCGGGACGCAACATGTCGTCGCATCATATCCGGCCTGGACGTAGTCATGTCTCTGGCGATCGCTGAACCATTCGTAGCACCCGTAGATCTGAACCGATATCCATCGTACGCCTTCGTTATCGAATACCCGATAGATCTGAGTACAATAAAGGCTAGGTTCGAAAATCACTTCTATCGGAGAATTAATTCGGCACAGTTTGATGTTCGATACTTGGCTACGAATGCTGAGAAATTCAACGAGACGCATAGTCAGATTGTACGACATGCCAGGATTGTTACAGAACTCTGTTTGAAGATTATAAAGTAAGTACAAAACAGGCTCAGTTGTATAAAACGAAGTCTGACCAATATAATTATATATTGAGTATTATATAATAAATATTTTTTTCAGAGCTGGTGCTGAAGAGGTGGATGTGGGTGCGATGTACCACCAGTTGGTTGACACCTACGAGTCTTCGGACAGTGAGGTAGATGTCGGGAATGAACCGGTTCCTTCTACGAGTAGCGGAGTTGTCAGCACCAGGACAAGATCGGGACAGAGTTTAAAACAACTCGCAACCAAGAAACGCAGCTCGAGGTTGGAGAAGGCCTCAGATTGGAAGATTGAAGCAAGAACTTTGTTGGAAAGTCTTTGGTTGTGCGAAGATAGTGCTCCCTTCCGAGAACCAGTCGACAGACTAGAACATCCAGGTAAAATTCACCTTTTTATGTTAGTATTTTTAATTAAATGTGCCGACGAAGTGGTCGAGCGCATTAAATCGCAGCAGTTTGGGCTGGTGAATACAGTCTGGATTGTGCGATTCTCCGTCGGTGATATTATTCGGGCGAGAATAATATGTTTACATTACTCCCCATTACGCCCCCTGGCATCGGCGATTAGCCTCCTTGCAGAAATAGGCCGATGTAAAATAAATAAATAATTAAATAAATAAATTTAATTAAATGTCGCGTATCAAATAAAATGTCTGGAAGACTTGAATAATGCCAAAGATTATAAAAGTAAGTACTTTACTTTTATAATCTTTGCTAGCGCTCATTTACATTATTTGCGAAAATTGTTTGAATTAAAAAAAGCACAACTCAATAACGGTTTGAGATAGCGACCTGTGGTTAGAATTTTTGGATTCCTCGTAGTTTATTTAGTCTAGAAAAAATTTGAGGCCTTATTCGTTTCGTGTATTTTAAAATTATGACAAATTTTAACATGGCATGATTTATGGAAATTTTCATCTTCGCATGGACGTATCTCAAAAACGAAACGCAATAAAGAGCTGCGGTTGAAATTTTTGAAATCTAATAATTGCAATATAATTAAATAGGTGTGGAAAATAATATTTATATATAATTTATATTTAGGTTATTATCAAATCATAGACACCCCAATGGACCTACGGACCGTGAAAGAGGATCTATTGGGTGGTAACTACGAGACTCCAATGGAATTCTGTAAGGACATTCGTCTCATCTTTCAAAATTCCCGAAATTACAACACTAACAAACGAAGCAGAGTAAGTTGTAAATTTATATTTAAAATACAACAATTTATTAATCGATAAAATTATGCACGCAGCAAGAAATATTGGTAAGAGATTTAATTTTCGATCGTTTCGACAAAATTAACAAAAAATTTGTATGCGTGCATGAAATGGTATTTTGTATTTTTTAAATGTATTTTCTCTTTTAGATTTATTCGATGACGATAAGGTTGTCGGCGATGTTTGAAGAACACATGCGTAGGATTATTTATAATTGGAAGTCTGCCAGGAGACGTGAGAGTAACAGCAAGAAGCAGAAGAGGAAAATGAAGAAGATGCAGACGAGAAATAATGGACAGAGGACTGGGAGGGCGAGGGGACTTACAGAGAGTGACGAGGAATCTGAAGAGGAACTATCACCTCCTCCAAGCACTGCCACTGCCAGGAAGTCTGTTACACCGAGAAAAGTTAACATCGTCACTAATGGTCATGCCAGCACTTCCAGGTTTGTTCATTTTTTTTTATGTTGTTACGAAAATTATTTTCGTTTTAGCTAGTGCTGGAAATCGAAGCTGTTGGTGCTCCATTGTTGGTTTGTTGCCATAAATTTTGCTCTTTATATCCCACTAGCTGGCATGCCCGGTGTTTGTCTCTTTCTGCCGCTCTACTTCCCGTATCTGTGGCTGCATTGTAGATCCACTGTAGAGAGAAGAGATGGGAATTTTGGCTCAGTTTGCGGAACCGGATCAGTGGAGGTCGTTCAGTTTACTGAGCCGGCTCATTGATCCGGCTCAGTGATACCGCTAAGTAAACATGTTCCCAAGACACAGGTCGGTCAGTTGTCGGTCGTTCGTATAATACGATTGTTGGTTTGCAATATGTAGGTAGAACGGTTAGAGATAGCGACTTGCGGTTAAAATTATTAGATTCTTCGTAGTTTATTTAGTCTAGAAAAAATTTGAGGCCATATTCGTTTTGCGTATTTTAAAATTATGACAAATTTTAATATGGCGTGATTTATAGAAATTTTCATCTTCGCATGAACGTATCTCAAAAATGAAATAGGATAGAGACCTGCGGTTGAAATTTTTGAAATCTTGAGGTCCTAATTGACTTATTACCATATTTTGAAACAAAACAATTTTTTGAAAATTTTTCATTTTTTTTAAAACTTTTTGAAAATTTTGAAAAATTCTACCTAAAAAGTGGTTAGGGATAGAAATATGCTGTTTGAATTTTTAAAATACTGATACATTGTAAAGTCTAAAAAAAAATTTGGGCTTTAAAAAACCAGTTATTAAGTTTTGTATGGGCGGTGATCCAAAACCCTTGAAAATGGCAAAAAATCGAAAAAATCGTAAGGGGTACCCCTTACGAAAATCTCGATTTTCAAGCAAAAAAAAAATGTCTCCGATTTTATTGAAAATTGGTACAAATATGTATTTTTGGCCATAGATCAACAAAATTTGGTCCATTTTGAAGTTTGGGCAAAAGTTTTGGAATTATAGGCAAAAAACTTACTCAAATCGGCTCTAACTCAAAAACTTGGAAAGCATGAATTTTTTTAATATTTTTTTCATATTTCTCACACCAAAATAGCTTAAAATTATATTTTGGGTAAAATCGGAGTCTAAAAAATTTTGACCAAAATTTCATAATTTTAGGATTTTTTTTTTTTAAGACTAGGCTATTCCAAACTTTTAGGCGGAACTAGATTTTGAAATTTAGTAACTTTTATCGATTTTTCCTAAGGTCTTCGTGATTGACTAACTTAGAACACCCTTACAATATAATATATTTGTTTAAATGGCAGGGATCATCCAATGGTGAGTCATCATGAAAATTCAGTCCATACTGTTCGTCGAGTGTGGCCACAGGTCGATTCATCGGACGATGAAGACGAAATAGAAAGTCGTTCTCGGGTCGGTAGACTTAAGAAACATTCCGAGTCAGAAGACAGCTATAAACCTAGTACCCGTGGCAAGAGAGTAGTACACAACACCCGAAACCGTGGAAAACAAAAGAAGAATTACTGTGATGATCCCCAAGAAAATAGTGATGATAGTGAAATAACTGAAATACCCAAAAGGACACGTGCTAAAACACAACAAAATACAGACTTTTCAGAAAGTGACGATGAACCGTTAGTTAATTGTATCAACACATCGGTAACGAGCAGTAATAGTGATGAAGAAAAACAAAACTACTCGTTACGTTCCAATATAAGTCAAGATGAAACATCGCAGAGTTCTTCAAGACGATCGAGAGGAAAAAAGAAATCATATGCTGAAACAGATTCCGAAGGTGACGAATCTCAAAATACACCTCGATCACCACGTAAAAAACGTTTTAATTATCGTAAAATGCTTGAACACTCGGATGATTCTGACGAAGATCATCATTTGAGATCTCGGAGAGGTAAAAGACCGCACTATAATGAAGATTCCGAAGACAGTAATGGTAATCCTACATACACGAGGAGTAAAAGGAGTCGAACGCAGGTTAACGAAGAGGAAAGTGATAGCGATACAAATGTTATAAGTATATCAAGTCGGGGACGAATCAGGAAATTGACAGCAAGAGCAAAAGCTTTTCTCAGGGATTAAATTTTTCCAGGTAATATTTTTTTCAAAGAGTATTTACAGGAATCTTTTGATTAACGCGAATTGGTTACACGAAAATGACGCTATTCGAAATCGCGCTAATCGAAATTAATATAAAATCAGAGCCGCAGTAAGGAAAACTTGCGCTAGGGGCAGGACCGTGTTTTTGGCGCCCTTGGCAAATAAAAAAAGTCCTCACCTCTCAAAATTCAAGTGATGAAAAAAAAGCCCTCACCTCCCAAAATCTAAGTGATGAGGAAAAAAAAAGGGTCCTCGCCTTCGCAATAGCGACCCTTTCCTTAGTTAAAGGGGTATTGGGAGACCATTAAAATTGTACAGTAATTTGTTATGCAGAACGCTTCTATGGTTTTTCAAAGCAAAGGTTTTACATAATACTTTTGATGTCATTCAAACTTTTAATACTACTTTTTGAAGTAAAAAGCAACAGAAATAGGGATTCAACACCTGTCTTTTGTTACTTATCACTGCCAGCTTAACAATTTGAAGTGACAGATAAAAGTTTGGTTATAATAACCAATCGAAATGACTCTAATTATCGTACTATTCGAAATCGCGATTATTTTCGAAATAATCGAAATCACCTTGATCTGTGGATTCCTGTACTTTATAAACGTAAGCCAGATTACTATTTTTATTTATTTAACTTAAATATTTAGCCTTATTACGCTATTTTATTAGGATGAATTTTAGGATGTACCTACCTATAGTTGTGTAGATGTTTTAGGTCCGGTTTCTGAGAGCTCAGCCGAGTTTAACCATCTGGTTAAACTCGATTACAATATAACAACCCCATGAGTAACCATAGCATCCATTTTCTGACCATATGGTTATAGTTAACTAAGCTTTCGGAAACCGGTCCATAGTTCCGGGCTTCTGAGAGCTTAGCCTAGTTTAACCATTTGGTTAAACTCGGTTACAATATAACAATCCCATAAGTAACCATGGTAACTGTTTTCTGACCATTTGGTTATAGTTAACTAAGCTTTCGGAAACCGGTCCATTGGTCCGGGCTTCTGAGAGCTTAGCCGAGTTTAACCATTTGGTTAAATTAGGTTACAATATAACAATCCCATAAGTAACCATGGTAACCGTTTTCTGACCATTTGGTTATAGTTAACTAAGCTTCCGGAAACCGGCCCTTAGTGATCTGTCTTACGTGACCGTGTTCGAGCCGATTGCTGAGCGACACTCCCTTGTTATCTGTATCGTTGTGATATGTGTATTATACTTGAGCCAGAGTTCTAACAGACCAATTTATAAAGTCGCACCAGTGGCGGATGTCTGTTTTTTTAAGATGTTAGTTTATTCAGTCATATCTTTGACTCAGTTATTTTTCTATTGAAACTAAGAGTAACTAGTTTTTTTATTTGTAATTATTACAAATAATATTGTGAATATGTTATAAATAGTTCATTTTTTTAGTTAAATAAGTTATTTTTATTGTTGTAGATAAATAAAATTAATATTTTTAATCACTTTGACTTCATTTTAGAATTTTCCTATCAGAAAAGTCGTAATAAAATCTCAAAATATTTCAGAGATTTTCATTCAGTCTGTTCCAAACGGTTAAGCGGAACTAGATTTTGCAATCTAGTTACTTTCATCGTTTAAATCGTGCCTTTCGGCCGTTTTGTTTAAGCTTTGTAAATCATACTTACAATAAACATTTTTTGGTTAAGGTTAATATCATTTTAAAATGTCATTTTCTTTATATTTTGATTTTTTGTGTCATTCTTAATACAAATTTCCCATTTATTTATTTTTTTGTCATTAAAATATCTAAAAAAAATATTTAATTTTGACATATGTCATTCGTTTCCATGGTTTCATTGTTGGAATTTTAAATTTTGACATCCCAACGTGAAAATGAAATAACCCAAGCAAGGTCCCTTCTCGTGACAACCTAAAAGAATGAAATTCCCATTTAGTTCCGCTTAACCGTTTGGAACAGACTGTATTTTCAGTAGCGCATGATGGATGTGGCTAGGCCTAGAGGGCTGCAAACATAACTTGTTTCCAGTGATAAAAACTATAGATAAAATAAAACTAAATATGAGACATCGCAAATATTAAATTTTAAAAAATCAGCTGTGGCCACCACAGGACCCACCGCCATCACAATGTACTTGTATAAAATACATTCTAGCAGCAGAGTAGAAATAACTTAGCCCAATATTTTCTCCAATATTTTTTCGTTTTATCAAAAAATGTCTCAAATAAAAGTTGTTATAATCAGTTCACTTTTGTAAGAACAAACTAGATCTGGTTATTTTGGTTACTTTTATAGTGTGTTACTGACTTTAAATGTCAATTAAAAATATTCCTTGCGCTGTAAAACCGACTTTAGGTTGATAAGATTATGATCATTATAATTAAGATATCATTTTTCATTATGACATATGTCAAATGGATCGACATTCTAAAAAAAGTGACATTTTTTAATACCAACTTGACATATAGCTTTAAAGGTGCGAACTATTGAAAACAAAATTCCCTCTTAGTTTGTTCTTACAAAAGTGAACAGATTACAGTCTGTTCCAAACGGTTAGGCGGAACTAAATGGGAATTTCGTTCTTTTAGGTTGTCACGAGAAGGGACCTTGCTTGGGTTATTTCATTTTTCATGTGGGAATGTCAAAATTTAAAATTCTAACAATGAAACCATAGAAACGAATGACATATGTCAAAATTTAATAATTTTTTTTACTTATTTTATTGACAAAAAAATAAATAAATGGGAAATTTGTATTAAGAATGACACAAAAAATCAAAATATAAAGAAAATGACATTTTAAAATGATATTGACCTTAACCAAAAAATGTTTATTGTAAGTATGATTTACAAAGCTTAAACAAAACGGTCGAAAAGCACGATTTAAAAGATGACAGTAACTAGATTGCAAAATCTAGTTCCGCCTAACCGTTTGGAACAGACTGTATATCAATTACAAAAAAAAAAATTAAGCGGGATGAAATAAAACACTTTACAGCCGCATCCACTATGGGCTTCTTTCCTTTTCTAAGGACTCTAGGGATTTTTTAGGGACTTTGTCCAATATAAACGAATGTTAAATACAAATTTTTGTTTTCCTGTCACTTTTGACAATTAAAATTCTGTAAAATTTCAGTAATACTTTAGTCATGAATCATTTGGAAAATTTATATTTCAGTGATGGAAAAAATTGTGAATTATTATCTGACAGAACAGCAGATTATGTGAGTGTAGATACATGTGATGAAAATTGGGAAAATGATTGGCGCAATGAATTTTCCCGGCTGAGGAAAAAGTGGTCTTACCACAGCAAAGTACAACATAACTTACTGACTATACCTGTATTTCAATGTTCGGCCAATCAACGAACTGCATTGTACGTATAAACACCAAACCACAAATAACGACAAGAAAATTGTTTAAACGACAAGAAAGTTTGCATAACCCTGAAACAAAGGACTCGTCAATTTACAAAAAAAGGGTTTGCGGGAACTCCTTACTGTACACCACTGGTTACAGTGCCGTAACTAGTTTTTTTTTTTACCCTTGATATGATTAAAAGTACAGTTTGTTCCAAACGGTTAAGCGGAACTAGATTTTGCAATCTAGTTACTTTCATCGTTTAAATCGTGCCTTTCGGCCGTTTTGTTTAAGCTTTGTAAATCATACTTACAATAAACATTTTTTGGTTAAGGTTAATGCATTTTAAAATGTCATTTTCTTTATATTTTGATTTTTTGTGTCATTTTAATACAAATTTCCCATTTATTTATTTTTTTGTCATTAAAATATAAAAAAAAATATTTAATTTTGACATATGTCATTCGTTTCCATGGTTTCATTGTTGGAATTTTAAATTTTGACATCCCAACGTGAAAAATGAAATAACCCAAGCAAGGTCCCTTCTCGTGACAACCTAAAAGAACTAAATTCCCATTTAGTTCCGCTTAACCGTTTGGAACAGACTGTAATTGAATACAATTACTTTTTTTTTACAAAGTAATTCAATTACAAATTAAACCACATAAGCGTTGGAAACCTGTTATTTATTCCTTAAAATATTTTTTTAAATTTCTAGTAATCCATCACATAAAATGAAAAAGATTATAGACGTCATATTCCCTGCCGAAGGCATGGATCCAAATGAATGGCAATTACAACTTGTTAAAAAGGATAATACACAAATTTTACCTATTGTTGACAAATATTTTGATTTTATTTCTAACGAAAATCCACAGGAATCGTGTCATGATAACTGCGAATGCAATGATAAAATTAAAGTCGACCAAGAACAACAAAAACACTTGGAAAAGGTAAGATAATAAATTATTTATGATTTTATGTTTTCATTTTTAAATAATTCTAGGATGATATTGTTAAATTACTGCAGTCTTACACTCAATATGTAGAAATAACTCCAAGTTTTCCCCTTCCTCCTATTCCTCCAGCAGTTAAGGGGAAAACTCCCCCCAAAAGAGCAACTCGTAGCAACAGTCAAGATTGTTTACCGAAATGCGATACTTCCAACCAAAAACGTAAAAAAGCGCAAACGAATCAAACGATTAAACAAGAAACTGAATTAAAAGAAAAAAAAGTTAATTTTGAAGATTTAGTTTGTGAAACAAAATGTGATTGTGTTGAATCTTTGATTGTTCCAAATAATTCACTCGTTTCCGTTTGTCAAAGTGATTCACAACTTGATGTACATCGCCGGAAAAGAAGTTGCCGTTTTTGTAAAACAATATTCGAATACATCGAAGAAAGAAAGAAAAATCCAAGCTTAGAACCCCCTAAAGAATATATGGATAAAGTAGATGACTGTCAATTATGTCGTAAATTTTTAGAATTTCTCAATTTACAAGTATGGAATCCATGTTGTAGTGCATTTCGTTGTGAATTTAGTTGTAATCGTGAACAAAAAAACAAATCTTCCTGTTTATGCAGAAAAAAATATCCTAAAAACAATACAAGTATACATTTAAACAAAATAAGAGCTATAGAAAAAAACGAAAATAAACAATGTCTTAATAAACCAAATCTTGCAAATGGAACTCATAAACCAGAAGTGTATAATCCATGCGAAGAAAATATCCGACATAACTTAAAAAAACAAGTCGATCAAAATACTGAAACGCAAAAATTAAAAAAATCACATGTAGGTACACGTACAGATAAAAGAATAAAATCTTGTAATAAAAAAACAGTGAGATTACCACCGAAAGAGCCCGATATATGCTCAGAAAGTAATGATAGTGCATTTAAATCGGCTCAAGAATACTGTCAAGATTCATTGGGCGATTTTTATACATTCAACGAACCCCCTGAACTCCCCCCTATTGATTTTGAAAATGAAGAAAAACCAAAACAGCCCATCCCTGCTAATTTACCCGATATAAAATCAGATTGTCAATCTACAAGACCACAAACAGCTGATAATTCAAAACGATTAAACCTTTTAGAAATGTTAACACGAAAAAAATGTAATAAAAACAAGGCATTAAAAAATGGCAATTTCTTGGTAATAACTAGTCATTCCATGACATGTGATAATGAAAAATGATTTCAGAAAGATTTTTAAGTTTATAAAATTAAATTATTAGTTCAAAGCGCGAGGGCAGCACTTATCTCTGACAGTTGTTTCAAAATGGCACCCAGAAGAAAAAGTTTATTAGTTAAAAAGCCGGTTAATGTTGTTAATAAAGAAAAAGAAAATGTATATTTACATAATTTAAGTGATTTTAATGCCAAGGTACGACGGAGGGAGTCCTTGAGATCTGCCAAGTTACTAAAGGTAATAATTTTTATATTTATAAACATTTAATTATGCTATTATTGGTTTTCTATATTTGTACTTTGTTTTGATAGTTTTATTGTTATTAAATATATTTGTGATGTTTTAACACATTTATAACAGTGTGTAATAAAAATGTTTAATAAATCGTGTTCCAATTTGAATTTGAAAAAATCCGTTAAGACAAGCTCCGCCGTCGAGGAATGCAGGTTCTAACAGGTTGCTATGGATATATTCGTAAACAGTATTTCAAAATTTGGAATTTTCAAAACAACAAAATCAATATGTTTTCACTATGACTCATATAGATCTATCCATATAACAAATAAACATATAAGACAACAAAACAAAACTTTGTCACAATTATTTTTCTTAGGCGTAAAATAATTAAAAATACCGTAATTAATTGTAATTCTGCATTAGTACTGTTCACTTAACACGTACCAAGTGGAATTAATTCGCCAATAAACTACGTACGTCATTCGTTTAATTGTTACCGTGTTATTCACTCGTCTATTGTTGTGCCGTGCGTATTTCGCGATTTAGTGATGATGTGTGAAAGGAAGATCAGAAGAAAAGGACTGATAGAGCAGGCGATGCTGATGCATGCTAGAAATAAAGTCAGGGAAAGATATTTACTGTTTACAAGTACAAATGCGGAGAGTACTTCCTCGTTACCTGTTAGAGGAAGGAAGGCCAGCAGAAATCAGGTAACGAAAATTAAATTCGGTGATTTTTATTTTAAAATTTGACACGTGGTTGTTGTAACTGAGAATTTTGCTCAATGTCTTGGACGGTGTTTACGGGCTTAATTTTTGACCCAACCTGAACCCGTGTTCTATGTTCGAACGATTGCATTTTATTTTAAAATGTTTATAATGTATATCTAAAAACTTAACTCCTATAAATGGTTTATCGTCGGGTCTGCTTGGATACCACAACTAGATGCTTCGCGTACCACTAGTGGTACGCGTACCATAGTTTGAGAACCGCTGGCCTATATGTTGGATTGTTTGTGTATTGGATAGAACTGGAAGGAAGGTGATTCACCTATTTCCACGCGTCATTGAAAACCTAATTACTAAAGTAAATTAAATGATTTTTCCTAGTCGATTGTTGAGGTACAGTTATGTCCTTAGATTGTCATTGTTAAGGTCACGAGGTAATAAATATGGTATTTCATGTTCCAAATCGGGAACATTAGCGATGCATGATTTACTACATTATTTATTACTATCGGGCTTTTCAACAAAATAAGTTTCTATTTTCAGTGAAAACCACACGATAAGACTGGATAGGTGAATATAAAAATATAAAATTAGACTTATCAAGGCTAAAAAAAAAAAAAAAAAATCAGTTGTGGCCACCGGACCGACCGCCATCACAAAGTACTTGTATAAAATACATTCTAGCAGCAGAGCAAAAATAACTTGGCTCAATATTTTCTAACAGTAATATTATTTATCATGACCATGGAAACGTTCCATATAAGTATGAAAAATAGATATGAAAAAAATTTCGAAAAATTATTCAAACATTTTTCTGTTGCTATATATTTGCAAAAATCTTAAAATCGACACGAGTTAACACCCATTTCTAGTCAAACGATTTTTACCAAAATATGATCAACTCGTGCCATTGATGTCAAAAGCTTAAATATGAAGTTTCATAAAAATCCTTTTAGCCGATTTTGTTCTGGACGTGTACACAGACAGACAGACAGACAGACCGACAGACATCATGCTAAAAATAGTCAAAACGTTATGTAGGGACCTCAGTTCGTGGAGATCCATCGAAATCTCGAAATGTCAAAATCGGTATGATCACAATACCTCCCTTATAGGGAAAACTTGCTAAGCAATATGACATCTGGTGGGATTTTAGCAACTACAGAAATAGACATTCTATCGCGCTATTTTTTATAAAAAATGTTTGCATAAAAATATAATTGCATAAAAACAAGTATTAATATTGTAGCAAAATTACAAAAACCACCAGTAAACATTAAAATTCACGTTGTTTATATGTAACGTATGTCTATTTTGAAGGTTCCAAGTATGCCGCAATAGCGCTGGGATCTTAAAATACTTCCCCTATAGGTATATGTTGGCGGTCGGTAAAACTCAAATTGAACCGATATTTGGTCTAATTTCTGCACCGAAACAAATAGATGTTCATGTTTCGCGAAATATAGCTACTTTACTGTCTTGATACCTAATTTACCAGACGTAAATTGATTTACAAAAAAGAAAAAAAAAAGTTTTAACAGCGATACAATAAAAAATATACGTAAAATTTGTTATCTCTTACTAAATACGTAGGAAACCCTGAAATATGTAGGAATTTAGAGTTTTTGAAAAGTGTTAGTTTTGTGAAACGGTGAGTGTGAAACCGTATCCTGCCTAATGGCACGCATATAATAATGGCCCGTTATATTTGCAGTGTTTAATGCAGTCACTCAATGATATCTGCAGTTGATGATTGTTTGTCATTAAATGATGATTTCTAGAGGATATAAGATGCGTCCTACTTCCATACTGACACTCAGCACTCACCTAACACTAACACATACAGTTTCGCTCAATCGGAAAAATGCTTCATCCGGCTTTTTAACATTTACAAAAATACAAATGCACACGTACAAACTCATCTAATATAGCGGTTTCTCAACCCAAAACTTAACGCGAACCGAAACCTGGAAATTTACATTGGAGAATTTTTTTTACCGACCCCCAACATATATAAGGGAGGTATTGTGATCATACCGATTTTGACATTTCGAGATTTCGATGGATCTCCACGAATTGAGGTCCCTACATAACGTTTTGACTATTTTTAGCATGATGTCTGTCGGTCTATCTGTCCATCTGTCCGTCTGTCTCGCATTATAGTGTTCGATTAAGAATTTGATATAACTCTATTGGGCATTTGGAGTACGGTTACGGGCCACTGTCAGTTAAATACCTACAAAACCCTGAAATGTGTGAAATATCACACATCAATTTTTCTAAATATCTTGAATGAATTTTAGTGTGTCAGGCTTGTAAATCATGTAAACAATGGGTAGTGCTAATGTCATTATTTCACAATCGCACGAGAGACAAATAGATACATTTCTCTGGATCACTTTCACGCGAGTCTATTCCGGAGGCCGGTAACCGGTCCATCGGAAGCACACACACCGGAAGAGGCTGGGAACTGCAAACGAGCTAATATCTGCTATAATTACCCAACTGATACTGACGACTTTTTATGGGAAAACATTTGAATAACGAGTTTTAGAAAATTAGAAAAAAATAATCAAGTGTTTTTATAATAAGATAAAAAGTTAAAAATATCTCTTATATGGAATAAAATAAAATAGTTAAAAAACTGATTTTTTTTTATTGTCATTATGCATGGTCCGTATTCATTAATTTTTTTAAAGTAAAAGTTGTTATTTTGCTCCGAGCGGTACCAGTTATAACAAAATTATGAACCTATTGGCAAATTTTTTTTGTGACTTATACAATATATTATTAAAATATTTTAGTGATATAACTTTAACCTGTTACTAATATGTTATTAATTATCAATATTAATTAAATTAAACGAAAAATGAATTCACTTTTAGTTACGCCTAAAGTTGCTATAAAAGCAATAACTAACAACTTTTATTGGAGACATTTTTTGATAAAACAAAAAAAAAATTGAAAAATATTTGACAAAATAGATCTTATTATAATATGTTTTTTGTAAATAATTTGCAGTTGAATAAAAATAATTAAATTTTTACTAATTATTGTTTAGTTATGTCAATATGTTCTCTCATCTAAACTGAAACTTGCAGGGGGAAAACTGCACGATACCCGTAAGTGAAGCGTCAGTTACCGCCAACCATCTACGCACCCGCACTTTTAACATTTCAATACAAATTTTTCAAAGGCAGGGGTTCTTAAACTTACGTAGTCCGAGGACCCCCTCTTGAACAATTTTTTTTTGTGGACCCCATCCCAACCCTAGGTATTTTATGTCGTTCCTCAGACTTAATTTCTGGATCAATAATCTCATAGGCACTACGTTATAATAAATATTGGTAAAAATGTATCGCTGGTTATTTTAATAAATGGTCTTGCGCATTTATAGAGATGAATATTTTTTATTAGCATATAGAATAAAAAACATAAAATGAATAAAAATAGTAGTAAAAAGACTTAAAAGTTACAAATTATAATTAAACTCATACAAACATTTCTTGGTCAAATATTAGTCAAAACAGATCTTATTATAATATGTTTTCTGTAAATAATTTGCAGTTGAATAAAATAATTACATTTTTACTAATTATTTTTTAGTTATGTCAATAACTAATAATTAGATAGCAACAAATACAAAAAGTCTTGACCATGTAGAATTCTTATTAAATGAGTTATTTGAATAAAAGCGAAAAGTTGGGGATGTAAAGTTAATGTCAAAATTGTTTCGCGGACCTCTGGTAATGGCTACACGGACACCCAAGGGTCCGCGGACCCCAGTTTAAGAACCGCTGCCCTACACTATTGAATTGGACTGAATGTGTCATATGTGTTTAAATTTCTGATCGTCCTTTGTTCTGTATTAAATTTGCTAAATTATCACGTGATCTGTTTAATTAATAAGACCTGCCTTAGTCACCATTTAACCTTTTCAACTGTATTAACTCCCGAGTGACGACACATCTTCAATTACATCTCAATACGAGCTGAAAAAAAAACACACATTTCAACATTCCGTAATGATGCCAAGATCACGAAATTATTGGCTTGGGAAATGAAGAAAACGCGACACATTCTAATTAGATGTAATTTTGATTTGAGGTGAAGAAAGTGATACAGTTTTGTAATTTGAATATTTTGGTTTTGAAATTTATTTTATCTTGCTGGCGTATGTGGTATAGGAAATGTTTCAAGTATTTGACATCTTACAAAAGCATTAATGGATATTGTTACATCATGTAACGAGACGAGGAAATTTTCGAAAGTGATTTACTAGCCATAATTGGCCACTTGACTTTATACTTTAGATAAACTTAAGTTGTTTAAAAATAGAAAAATATGTGAAGTGAGAATTTCCACAGGTTTCAGGGTTTGAAGGTATTTAATAAATGATGACAAATTGTGGGTACATACTAAAAATTGATGTGAAGTGTGAATTTTCACACATTACAGGATTTCGCAGGTATATAATAAGTGAAGGTGGCATGCTGAGTGTGTAGGACAAATTTTGCTTTGTAGTAATCACGGCAAAATGAACGATATTTTTAAAATAATTTATCGTCTGTTAATCTAAGAGCTTTAAAAACAAATTTTATGTTAAAATATTTTTTTGTTAATTTTAATTCGAATAATTAATACCATTATTTAGGTTTCTAAATATGTGCAGTATTTTTTTTTTTTCTATGGTTTCGTATACATGACAGAATGAAAATATAATTCCAACAATTCCAACTGGTTATTAAATTTACGCTCTTAAAAATTAAATGCAACATTTGCTAAACTATAATTAGAATTTTGACAAAATAAAAATGAAAAAATAATAATAATATAATTGTTTCCTCTGCCTGGGAGCGAACCCTAGTTTGCTGCGTAGAAAGCTAACTATTAGACCAGGATACGCTTTGTAGTATAGTGTGTTACATAACTATAACTTTTGTACATCGTCAACCAAAAAACATAAAATGCGTTATTTTCCGAAAACATAATGTGATCAAAAATTCCTGTTGTACTATTCCGATTCACACCAATGTACATTACTTAGAATTTTTTCAGATTTTTAGTTTAAACCACCTGAGCTACAGGGTGTGGGACAAAATTTTGTTTGCATTATTTTGCAAAAATTGTATCAAAATAATTTATTTTAATCCGCGTTATCCATCGTTAATCCACGTATTAAGGGCTTTCATATGATACCCTACTCAGAATTTAAAAAAAATATATATATTTTTTTTACGATGAGCACATATTTGTTTATATTTTTAATGTGATATGTTTTTTATCGTGATATTATAATTTAATCATATATAATGTTAAAATATTAAATGCAATGCTATATTTTCGAATTAGATGGTTACGTCCGTAAAATATAATAAGATGAGGAAGTAATGGGATTCGGACTGGTCAGAAATTAAAATTAAAACAATATTTTTATTTTAACTTCGCTAACGTTTCGATTTAATATTAAATCTTCATCAGAGCTAGGTTAGAAAGTCACAAAATAAAATAAATTGGTCTGATAAATAAAATATAACGTCCACATAATGTGAGAAGTCATTGAACTTGATGTCTAATTATGTGGACGTTATATTTTATTTATCAGACCAATTTATTTTATTTTGTGACTTTTTAACCTAGCTCTGATGAAGATTTAATATTAAATCGAAACGTTAGCGAAGTTAAAATATTGTTTTAATTTTAATTTCTGACCAGTCCGAATCCCATTACTTCCTCATCTTATGCTATATTTTAACATTTTTTATATGTTTTAGTATTTTTGCTATGTGCGGGTCAAAGAGTTGTATAAGCATGCCAAATTTCAACTCTCTAGGTCTAGACGTTTGGCTACAATTTTTACCGAACAGATAGACAGACGACAAAATGACGGTATAAGGGTTTTTGGTCATACCTACAAAACCCTAAAAATCATTAATTTTGATAACTTTCATACTTATAGAACAAGTAGACAAATACCTTCTTGCAAGATGGATAATTTGGGGGTGAAATATTGGAACGAGAGGTAAAGCTGCAGTAGGCATTATTAGACATTATTTCATTTTTCCGTAGCCAACCGTTATGTAATTACTTTTTGAACGTATGGTACATACTTTTAACAGTTGAAAACGCATCAATGATGTTTTTGGCAGGTGTCAATAAATTGGTGGCATCTATTATAAGTGTTTGTTTGAGTTGTTATTGTTTGTATATTTGATAGGTTGTTGTTGTGTGTTGTGTGGGGTGGGTGCACGTGGTGTCTAAGTGAAAGCGTTACCGTGGTGGGTGCGTTACAGCGGCGGTCGGCAGTTCTCTGCGCGACCCCAAACCAACAACACGCGAGACCCGCTCGAAGATCTCCGCGAACATCACGTGCAGTGCTGTGAACAGTGACAGTGAACGGATACTGAACAACCCTTCCTTAATCATAGGTAACGAGGGGGTGACACGGGGTTATATGCCAGATTTTAATCAATTATATGTTATAATATTTAAAACCAGTGGCGAAGGGAGACCTTCGCTAGTCTTGCCCTTCCATAAAATAGTAATAATAACAAAACAAAAATAATAATAAAAAAAATAAATAAAAAAAAGGTTTAGATAAACATTCAAAAATACATCAAATTATGTATTATACAAACTTTTGTCCAAGGCTTAGGTGACTAGTTATGCATTTAAAAAAAAAAAAAATTAATAACTTCCGTTTCCGATTTCGGATTTTCATAAAAAACAATAGGGTTCTTCCCAATTATTAGGAGAATTTTTTAGAACCAGAACGAACTCTCTAAGTTAAATCGTTTTTGAGTTATTGTGTAAACACACACACACATACGGACGGGACTTCGAAAATATGTTTTTTGGATTCCCTGGACCATGAAACGTGGTCATCAGTCAAAATCTCGACATCGAAAATTTTCGCGATTACAATACTTGCCCCTTATATATTAAGATAGGTAGTGTGACCATTTTCTTAAGAAGGCAATGCGGGACGGAGCAAAAAAAAAGGTCATCTCCCAAATCCAAGTGAAGAGCAAAAAAAAGGTCCTCATCTCCCAAAATCCAAGTGAAGAGCAAAAAAAAGGTCTTCACCTCTCAAATCCGTGAAGAGAGAAAAAAAAAAGGTCCTCACCTCCAAAATCCAAATGCGGGAGAAAATATCAAAATGCGGGACGAATGGTCACCCTAAAGATAGGACAAGTAAAAATCAGCTGTAGGCACCACATTACCGCATTGGCCAACCGCCATCACAAAGTACTTGCATAAAATACATTCTAGCAGCAGAGTATAAATAACTTGGCCTAATATTTTATTAAATGGTATGTTGAAAATTTAACGTACCGGGCTCGCTACAAAAGCACCAATAGAACAGAGATATAAGACCGAGAGACAACCTATTGCCAGTCTAAGAAGAGAAAGACTGGTTTAAAAATATGTTTATTATTTTTTTGGTCGTGACCGTCTTGTCCTTATAATTTTTTACAAATTTATTGTGACGTAGGGACTGTATGTACATGATTTTGTCAATGTAAAATCATTGAACAATTCAATAAGGCCAGTGTATTTGCAATCGAAAATTTTATCATACTGTGGGTTTGGCTATTTGAAATTATAAATATGTTAAACGTCCTATCTACCAACATATACAAAACAGTGGGCTTTTAATCATATACTTAGATGCATGACAATGTCACACACTGTTCACTTGAGGAACCTGCACTGTTGCACTCTATTTATAATTAATTCATGAAGAGTAACAAACTTAAAAAATCAGCTGTGGCCATCACAGGACCGACCGCCATCACAAAGTACTTGTATAAAATACATTCTAGCAGCAGAGTAGAAATAACTTGGCTCAATATTTTCTAACAGAGATATTATTTATCATGACCATGGAAACGTTAAATATAAGTATGAAAAAATAGATAATTAGAAAAAATCTGGCGGTCCGGAGGTTGCCCACCGTTTTCTCGTACGCTAATAGCCTGTGAAGTTTTTTAAAACATTAAGTTCAAATCTGTAGACTTAAACTTAATGTTTTAAGTAAATTTTTCAGAATCTTAAAAACCGTTAAAACGAATTAACTATTGCAAGGTTATTAACTTTCTGAACATTCCAGGTTTTTATTAATATTATTATATTATTCCCAGTTTATGGTAGGGGGGCCAGGGGGGCTTTTTCCCTCAAGGTGACCCCTTAAATATTTTGCACAGTGGATCCGAATTCCTAAAACTAGTTTTTGCGAGGTTTGTTTACGTTTTCGATTTCTTAGTTAATGACAAAATTTCTAATTTTATCAATTAAGTTTAATGTTTAATTTTTTGAAAGTTTTTGTCACTAAATCTTTTAAATCTGGAGTAGGTGATTTAGTTTTGTCACGTACAATGCATTTCATGAGGTGGAAAGTGTACCCGAAAAAAAAAAATCACGTATATGCAGTTCTCACGACGTGGTGGACAACAGAAAATACTGATAGGAAAGTTAAAGAAAAACTAGGAATGCGTGGAAAAACTGAAAAATATTGTTTTTTTATTGGAGTTGGAAATCCTTTCACTGAGATAACGTCAGAAAGTTGACAACAATTGTTTAAAGATATGTTTGAAATGCAAAAAATGAATAATAGTGCGAGCGTTGAAGTGTTTATCGGCAAATGACAGGTCATCTACACATTAGAATACATTTTCCCCCTGAAAGATTGTGTTTACAAAAGTACGAGCCAATAATCATGTTAGTTCGTTCTTTGCATTATTTAAATTATTAATCTTCTTCTTCTTCTTCGTCTTTGGGCATTGTTAGTCGAGTTGATTCTTGGCCTCACTCAAATACTCCATCTTGATCTGTAAATGGACAGGTGTTGAATCATGCTGTTATATTATTAAATCAATGTACTTATTCATTTGTATTTGATATATGACCGAAGTCGAAAATCTTATTTCAAGTAATTTCGTAGTTGGCGTCCTGGGCAAGAACGCTAACTACGAGAAAACTCGTAATTGGCAGTCAACGTGTTAAACAAATAAATTAGACTCAAAATTGTGGAAAAAATATTTAAAAAATTGTACGGATGTTAGTTTTTTACGGATTTCACACGTGTTGCTTATTAAGTAGTCTTGGCAGGTATCTTGTATTAGTTTTTGTTGCACCCTAGTGCAGCTCACTTTGTACCTTTTTGTCCCAATTTACATAAACTAAATTTTTCTGTCATTGGAATAATTATAAACTAGGATGGTTAAATATTTGTTTATATTTTTATTGTTTTTAATAAATCTAATAGGATATTTTTGCAGAGCTCATCTGTAAAAACAATGTTTGTTATTTTTTGTAGAGCAAACATCATTTGATCTTACTTTGTGTAGTGTTTATTTTTCGTAAGCGAAACGCAACTTAAAAATCCAATTAATATAAGCCAGTTAGTTTAAATTGAATTAGAGCAGCCCAATGTAGAGGGTTATATCTTTCAACATCGATCGGAACTTTATTTTTGAAAAATCTTCCCTTTTCCGGAAGTAATAAATATAAAGTCCTTGGTGAAGTGACAAGGCTAGCGCCGGACGAAACGGCCTTAACACCCGTATAAGAACATTTGCATATACTGGTTTATTTCGCTAAAAATATTGAAAATCCAATCGATACACATATTATTTCTCTACCTTGGATATTGTCACTCAAAATATTTTGTTTCATTTGCACAAATCCTCCAGTTCTGAAATATTCTTTTCAGGAAATATTCAGTCGATGACGTTTAAAATACGCGTATGATTCAACCGAAAAAATTATCAAAATAAAACGTTTTCGGAGGGTAGAAAGAAATGTATCTTTTCGCGTAACTGATTATATTTGATGAAATTATATTTAACAATAATGCGACTTATTGTCTTTCTGTGCTTTAATTTACTATTAAGATTATTTCGCACAGTATTATTAAAAATTTACATAAAGAATAATTGAAATTGAAATTAATTTAAATCCAAAAACTTAAGTGAAATGCATTGAAAATTAATCATGAATGGGGCCGTTTATTATGAAAGTGGTGTAAGTCCATCTTTACTTGTTTTAAGATTTTTAAATCTTCGCATTTTTTCATAAAGCAATTTTTTTAATTTCTGAAAATATTTAAAAAAATAAAATAAAATATTTTTTTTTCTGGTTTTGGATCAAAACGTCTTCTGAGAATATTTCGAACCTCAAGATGTCAAAAATTCTAACTGGATGACTTTACTTTTTGAGATATTCAAAAATATTTTCTTTTTATAATTACAAATTGAAAATAAATAAAGGGTTCTAAAAATGAAGGTCCTAAATTATTTATAGGATAAATAAGCAATAAGAAATACAAAAATTTAATCCGCAAATCCCTATCACTTACCGTTTTTGAGTTGTGATTTTTTGAAATTTAGTTAAATTGTGCCAGCAACTATTCGCTATCGTAAGATGGACGCACCTTAAAATTCTTGGGAATCGAGAGACCTTTAATAACTTATAAATCAATGAATGGCTATCTCTATATTTTATATAAATACCAACGTAACATACGCGACTTTAATTATTAATTTTTTCATTGCACAACCAATTTAAAAAACTTTTATAACTGAATAATTCTAAGAGCAAATATTGTTCAAACTGAAGGAATGTCATGAAATTTTGTAATTATGATCTTGGGGGGGGGCACGGATTCAGTCAAAAACACGCTTTTAAGAGACACATTTTTCTTGTAACTGAACGTACACCGCCTAGATTTTTTTTTGCTTTTAATCCTAGCTAAAAATAATGTTTGCGTCCACCAAAAAAAAAAACCTGTTGCAAGCCTGTTTGGCAAAAATATCCTCGAAAAAAATATCCTTTCTATTTCAATAGTGTAAAAATCTAAAAAATGAAAAATAGTCAATAAAAAGGAATCTACGCCACTGAAAAACAATCAAAAAGTTTCTTAAAGAAAGTTAACCCTTTAATGCATGCATTTTTATTTTTGATTGAAATAATTCATGGGCATTAGGTATTGGTTCTTATTGATAGATAAATTAATTAAAAAAATATATTTTAAATATTAATAATTATTTTTATGAAAATAGGGTTTGTGTCATACATGGAACATTATGATTCTACATTATGTTACAAAAGAAAAATATTCCGTATTATTTGCTCGTCAATTGCTAGGTGTTCTTCATTAGGGATTAAAAGCAGTAGCTCTCGAATTTTTTAAAGAAAAGGTCGTATCTTCTAGTTGGCCTTTCTCAATAAATTTATAGAGTTATCGTTGAAGTGCAAATTCAGCTTGATATCCTCAAATCTATTGCAGCCCATTACTTGAGATACTGCAAGATCCATTGCTGTGTATGTGGTATATATGAACATTCATGAAGTAACATTCTGATTCAGTTCTAAAAGTAAAATAAAAAATAAAAATCGGAATATGCCATATATGGTACACTATGCGGTAAAGGGTTAAACTTAAATCTTTTATAATTTTCAATACAAAATTTGCTGATTTTTAGTTTTTTGATTAAGTATATCTTATGCAGTGTTTCTCAACCAAAATCTTACCACGGACAGGCAAAAGATAAAAAAAAAGAAATACTGGGCGATAGGTGGCCAAGTGGTGGTCAGACCCAAGGCCAATAAAGTAAAATAAAAAAAAATAAAAAAAAAAAAAGAAAAAAAAAATACGCGGGCCGGTAGAATATCTATTCTTTTTTTCGAGGTCCGGTGGAAATATTATTTTACAAGAGAAATTTATTGTAAAAGGTTGGTAAATTGTTTTATATAAAATAAATACATCCACAAAAAATAACCATTCCCGGTTAAATATTGGAAACGGTCTCCAATAAAGAATTAAAAGTTCTGTCTAATTATTAAAGTTTATGGAGTTTTGATAAACGGTTCTTAATTTTGAAAGTAAGTGTTATTAATTTAAATACATTGTCGGTGTATAATTAAGTTGTGATATTAAGTTTTCCCATCGTTTTTCCGGTCAATTGAAGAGGCGTTGATAGAGTCGCGCCAATCGCAAATATGAATAGTGCGATATGTTTTTGATTGGCCGCTTTCACTGCGCATTAGTGCATACTTCACTTGAAAGTAATAACATTTTATAATTTCAATAAGTGTTTGACAATAAATCGCTACACGGGAAAAGTTCGCATTAAAACATTTCACACAAACTCAACAAGTACCGTTGATAAGTGAGAATTTTATTTCAAGTACTAAGTATATATATAGCGTCCTAGATCTCCTCGCTGGAGCATAGGGCCTTGACAAACTCGCGCCATCGGGGTCTGTGAAGAGCAAGCCTCTTCACCTGGCGCCAGGTAGTTCCGTGGACATCAAGTTCTTTGTGTATCGTTCTCCTCCATGTGGATACAGGGCGACCTCTGCGACTGCTTCCCTGACGGTTCCACTCTAATGCCATTCTGGAGATGTCGTTTGTCTTTTTATTTTAAACAATATTTGCTTTACATATTTTGCTGTTAAGTCAATAATAAGGGAGTTATTAAAATTTTAAATTTTTGGAGTTTTCCCGCCATAACTCTATAAACATCTATCGAATCAAAAAAATATATTGAGATAAAAGATTTGTCTTTTTATTTTAAACAATATTTACTTTACATATTTTGCTGTTAAGTCAAAAATAAGGGACTTATTAAAAATTTTAATTTTTGGAGTTTTCCCGCCAAAACTCTACAAACATTTATCGAATCAAAAAAATGTAATTAAATAAAAGTTTTGTCTTTTAATTTAAGACAATATTTGTGTTACATATTTTGCTGTTAAGTCAATAATAAGGGAGTTATTAAAATTTTTATTTTTTGGAGTTTTCCCACCATAACTCTACAAACATTTATCGAATCAAAAAAATGTATTTAAATAAAAGATTTGTCTTTTAATTTAAGACAATATTTGTGTTACATATTTTGCTGTTAAGTCAATAATAAGGGAGTTATTAAAATTTTTATTTTTTGGAGTTTTCCCACCATAACTCTACAAACATTTATCGAATCAAAAAAATGTATTTAAATAAAAGATTTGTCTTTTAATTTAAGACAATATTTGTGTTACATATTTTGCTGTTAAATCAATAAGGGAGTTATTAAAATTTTTAATTTTTTGAGTTTTCCCGCCATAACTCTACAAACATTTATCGAATCATAAAAATGTATTTAAATAAAACATTTGAGCTTCCGGAGGGTATGCCCAATCCAGTTCCACTTTCTTGCCTGAATTTCCAAGTGGATAGGTTCTTGTGCTGTCGATTCCCAAAGATGAGTACTGGGAATATGATATGACCAAGTAATGCGAAAAATTCTGCGCAGACATCTGTTAGTAAAAACTTGGAGTTTATGGGTAATTTCGTTAGTGACTTTCAAAGTTTCGCAGCCATCAGAACTGATTTTACATTGGTTTTAAATATGCTTAGTGTTACGAGAGATCTTATTGGATTTCCAGACTTATTTCAACAAGCCAAATGCTTTTTGAGCTTTAAGTATTTTGTTTACGTCCCTTGTAGTTCCTCCATCTTTCGTTATTGCACTACCGAGGTAGCAGAATTCTTCCACATCTTCTAAGACTTCGCCATTAATGTAAAATCTGTTGATGTTATTGGTACCAATCCGCATTACTTTGGTTTTGATTTATTTATGCAAAAGCCAACTAAATTTGCCAAAGTACTTATAAGTACTAAGTGCTTCGCCCTTAATAACATCTGGAGCATTACAGTTCTCAACAAATACCTTCAGACAACTCTGTCAATTACCTACACCGGCTGGATATTATTTAAATCAGTGATTCCCAACCAACTTATTCATTTAGGGCACGCGAAAAGATACATATATTAACAATGAAATATCATCGAACAGTATGTAGTTTAATATCTGCATTGTTAAAATTTCACACGAAAAAATATTAATATCTATATCGAAATTTTTGTAAATATAGTTAATTAAAAACTGGCATATGACATTCTAGTTGAAATGTGCGCGTAAGACTATCGAAATGTATCGAATAAGACTGTACATTGTTCCTGAACAAGAAGAACAGAGCTGCCCCTCTCAGGACAAGTTTGAGGAGCACTGGTTTGAGAACAGGGTGACTGTGACGCACAGCAATAGGAAGGGACATGTGATAACTGTGGGCGAAGACAGAATCAACAACAGGAATCAGAGAAACAACAACAACAACAGATTTGAGGTAATGTTATAAGAGATTTCAATGCGTGGACAGGATGGGAAATTTTAAATTTAATATGGATGAAGGATGTGGAAAATTTTTAGAGAAAACATAATATTCTATATTGGATTTCTGATGAATATGCAAACTATTTTTCTGTCGGATTAAATATCCTGCCACATAACTCTGATTAATTAGATTTATATAGGCAATTCTTTAGGCGGAACTAGATTTTCAAATCTAGTAACTTTTACCGATTAATTGAAGCTTCTGATCATTTTATTTAGGAAAAGCCAACTTCAATATATAAAAAATTAACTAGTGACAACTTAAGAAAATTTAAATTCCATTTAGTTTCGCTTAAAAGTTTGGAATGACCTATAAGTGTCATTTTCTTAGGCACTATAATCAGAGCTGGGAATATTTAAAATAAAAGTATTTGAAAATGTATTTCAATTACTTTCTGATATTTGAAATATTGTATTTCTAATTTCGATTACTAAATATTTAAAAATTCTCTTGGTATTTGGATTTGCAAATTCTTTCTCAATGGTATTTTTATTTGATATTTGTTGTTTAAAAATGTCAGTATTTGAAATACCCTTTAAGTATTTAAAATATTTTCTATTATTTCAAATATTTCCCTGGTATTACAAATATCTTTCTAATATTTCAATTTTTTTCTAATATTTCAAATATTTCCTAGTGTATTAAAAATATGTTCCTAGTATTTCAAATAACTCGTAGTATTACAAATATTTATTTAGTATTTCAAATATTTCACTAGTATGTCAGTTACTTCTAGTATTGCAAATATATTTAAATTATTTGAAATACATTATTCCAAATACTTTTTAAAAGTATTTTAGCCTTTTTCACACAAGTACTTGCTCTTTCAAGTGCTTTTCCTAAGCATATTTTACACTAAAAAAAGTAGTGTTATATGGACTTCATGGTACACTAAAAAATGAATTTTTATTATTTAGTCCAGCGTTTCCCAAAGTGTGGGTCGCGATCCGGTACCGGGGCGCAGAAAAATTTTGCCGGGTCGCGAAAAAAATTGTAAAAACAAAAAAGATTTTTTTTGTACATATATATATATATATATTTTTTTTTTCAGTTAATCACTAGAATAGTGTGTATTTGTGCTCTTTATTACTATACTATATTCTTTATTACTATACTATATTCTTTATTACTATACTATACTCTTTATTACTATACTATACTCTTTATTACTATAATATACTCTTTATTACTATAAAGCTACTGCTTTAAAATAAAATTTGTTTTGTAAATAAATGTTTTTTTCATAAGGTGGGTCGCGAAAAATTTTAAAACCTCGTACCGGGTCGCGGTCAAAAAGTTTGGGAACCACTGATTTAGTCCATCGCTTTTCGTGTTAATTATATACACTATTTTTTGGTTAAATTTAGTGTAAATTTTACACTTACATACTGGTTAAATTATAGTGTTAGAAAATAAATAGTGTTAAAGTGGTGTTAATTTTAACACTGAAAAAATAATATTTCATAAAAATGACACTATTTGAATTAAGATTTACACGGTGATTTGATTAAAAATAGTGAACTTATTACTTTTTTTTAAATGAAAATTTTAACACTAAAATTTTAACCAAACTTGAGGATGATCTTTTACACTTGTGGATTTTTTGGTGTGGATATCAACCGCTAGATCTCTTAGCTGATCTCTATTTTGTCATGTCTTCTTCCTGGCTTAGAGTTGTTCCTCTTTAGATCTGGATTCTTCAAGTGTATACTATAATCATCTACCTCTCATACTTGTGTGATTGAGTTGACTACTCGAATGTTAGAATTTCTTTGAGATTTAATAGTGTTCTTCTTGTGTTGTCCGCGAGATATTCACTCTTATTTTCATGTGTCGCGGTCTGCTAAGTGGTTTTTAAATCTAGAGTCATTTGCTCGTAGCTTTCTAAATTAATCACAGCCCATAATCACTTAGCAGCTAGTATACTGATGGACATCCACTGTTAATAATCGCGCTACTGTATCATTCGCTATCAATTAATAGAGAAATTGCCATATGTCTACTGCGAAAATACTCTCTCCCTTCTAGGCACGGCTAGTATGGATCTCTGTGTCAGCTCTTTCCAGGTGTATCGTGTACAAAAGCTAACATTCTGTCTGTCGAAACCTCGTTGTTTTGCGAGTTATATTTGTGTTATCTAATTTTTGAAATGGCGTTTGTTTGTAAACGGCGACTGGTCCATTATACAATAGTTGTGTGTGCTGATTGAAGTGGGATTGTGTGTTACATCAGAGCGAATACCTGTGCACCTGTGCATGTGTTGGCCAGACACGGGGGCGCTTCGGGCGATCTCCGGATCCGACCTGCCATTTGCGGAGATCGTGGAACGTGACCGGTGGAAGGCTGTACACTTTTACTCACGGATTGACTAATACCATAATTATTGAACTCTTGGGAACATCCTTAATTCTATCCGTAAACAAAAATATTTACACACAAAAAAAAATCAGAAGGCAAAAATTATCTCTAAAAAAAAAACTTAATATTTTCAAGATGAAAAGATGAGAGTGAGCCGCAAATAGCCCTTTGGCCCACTTCTATCTTTGAAAGATGCCCTGGAATTTTTCTGCCCCCCCCCCCCTAGCTCATGGATACGAAATCGTTTTAAAGGGAAGGAATTGGGAAATTATCCGGAAATAAGAGCTGTTCAAATCAGGGCTTCGAACCGGAACTGAACCGAAAACCGAAAAAAACCGTTATTTTTGTCGGAACGAAAACCGGAACTGAACCGAAAAAAAAATATCGGTTTATTTCGGTTCAGATAATGTTTATGTGAGTGAATATAAAATACATTTTATTTAAGATTATTTTTTAAACTGATGAGCAGAAAAAAAATCGTAATTTTTTTAACTGATAAGTAAAAAAATGCGCTTCTATTATTTCGGTAGGGGGGGGTGAACGCCAAGAATCCCCCCCTGGCAGTGGCCTTGGTATGATTATTACAAAATAAGGAATAAAATGTTCTACTAAATTATAGTACAAAATAAATTTCTATTACAAATACAAGCATTTACAAATTTATCACTCGGAACTGAACCGAAAACCGAAAAAAACCGTTATTTTTGCCGGAACAAAAACCGGAACCGAACCGATATATATTTTTTTAATTGAACCGGAACGAAAACCGAAACGAAAAAAATAATGGTTCGAAGCCCTGGTTCAAATACACTTTAATTTCCTAGATACTAAGTGATGACCTAAAAAAAGGTCCTTCCTTCTAAAATACAATTAATGACCCTAATGAGCTCTTTTTAGAGGTCTGGGGTTTTTTTTTCATACTTTCATAATTCGAGATTTTTTCTAAGTACCTATCTATTTTTTCATACTTATATGTAACGTTTCCATGGTCATGATAAATAATATCTCTGTTAGAAAATATTAGGCCAAGTTATTTCTACTCTGCTGCCAGAATGTATTTTATACAAGTACTTTATGATGGCAGTCATAAATGGCAGTGTGATGACCACAGCTGATTTTTGATATATGTATTTCGATATTCTGTATTTTTTAAATTAAGCGATTAATTAAGAGATCTTGCAAAATATCAAGAAATCAGTTGAAGGAATATCTAGCACTGTTATCAGTGACGGATTGGAATATTTTACCAACCCTAGAAGATTTAAATAAATCGGACCCATAGGTTTAAGGGCGGCCCCATTGATTCAAGAACCGGACCCGACATGTCAGTCAAATTAGTATACAAAATACTTGAAAAATCATTTAACAGAGCTAAGGTGTAGAATTGATGTAAGAGCAAAAATCCCGATTGATAATGGTGAAGAAGACAGTGAGAGTGTACTGGTGCACAATGGTATTGCACCTTATTTTGAAACAGTCTCACGATTCTTTCATCACCTGTTCTGTGAATTATAGCACCTGTAATTACAATGACCGATTGCTAAAAGACCTACAATTCAATCCGAACAATACTTTCATCGAACAACCTAAATGTTACATTAAAAACAAAACACAACAATCAACTTGTAATAAACAGTATATTAATCTGAATCGAAGGGGCAAAATATGATTAATACCGAAGATGAGGCATCGTCTGCCGTCAAACGTGTTCTCTCCCCTAAACTAAAACTTACAGGGGGAAAAGTGCACGATACCCGTAAGTGAAGCGTCAGTTACAGCCAACCATCTATACACCCGCACTTTTAACATTTCGTTGTAAGGATTCCCCGAATTTAATCTCGTTTGTTATTCTAGCGGTGAAGTGTAGCGAAAGCTGTAATATTATTATTCGGTGCAGGTGTTGTTTTACCTATATTGTGCAGAAACAATCAAGGTTTTTAGTTCTTGAGCTCAGACTTGCGTGGATTGATAAAACGAAGAAGAAAGCTAATGAAAGTGGAGCATGATAACAATAAACACACTCAACTATCAAATTATAAATAATTAAGGAGATACCGCTTACAACAAATAAAATTAACTATTAAACCTTCTAAAAACAAACTTCAGCCAGCTAATTCTTTATTTGCACTTACTCCTCTCTTTAATACGTGATTGGTTAATTAATTTTTTTGGTGCACAGCAACGATGGCGGTCGGTAAAAATTAAGGCATATCTATACGATACTGACAAAATTAGCGACTATCGAACGTGTATAAACAGAATTTCTAGATATTAGACCTGGTCGTAGAGGCGGTTCTGACTGTCAGAAATTATTAAACGTATAAATATCATCTCGTGTTTTGGCTAGTACACCTTACAAAAATTAATATTTAATTAATTTATTGAAAGCAAATAAAAGTTGTTGGTTTGTAGTTTGTCTTTTTTTGTTGTTGTTTTAAACATTTTTACTTGCCCGACCTTAATATATAACGGGCAAGTATTGTAATCGCGAAAATTTTCTTTTTCGAGATTTTGACTGCTTCATGGTCCAGGGAATCCAAAAAACATATTTTCGAAGTGCCGTCCATATGTGTGTGTGTGCAGTAACGGCGCTAGCTCTTAAAATCTGGCGGGGGGGCAAAAAAAATGAGTAAAATTTGGGGGGTGTTAGGAAATATTTTTTTATCATTTACATATGAAAATACAAGTTATGACCTAAAAAAAAGGTCCTCACATCTAAAATATATTTTTTCCAAGTAATTCTAGGGGGCCAACTGGGGGCCAACTGGGGGCTAGAGCAACTTTTAAGGGGCCCGGATCCCCGCTACCTCCGCCACTGTGTGTGTGTGTACACGATAACTCAAGAACGGTTTAACTTAGAGAGTTTTATCTGGTTCTAAAAAATTGTCCTAATAATTGAGAAGAACCCTATTGTTTTTTACAAAGATCCGGAAACGGAAGTTATTAGAGTTTAGAATTTTAAAAAATTCATAACTAGTAAACCAAGCCTTGGACAAAAATTTGTATAAAACATAATTTGATATATTTTTGAAGGTTTACCTAAATCTTTTTTTTTCAATTCGTTAAAAAAAAATTTTTTTAATACAAAAAAAAAATTATTATTTTTTTTATGGGAGGGCAAATCTAGCGGAGGCCACTGGTTTTTTGTAAAACCATAATAGTTGTGTCTAAAATTAATTGGAACGAATTAAAATAAAAGGCAGCGCGTAATTGTTTCTTCTTTGAAGCGTATCTTGGAACTGTACACTGTATGTACATGCTGTATGTTTTGTCATGTCGGACATCGGCACTGTGTTAAGGTAATGTGCCAAAGGTTACACAGTTCTCATGTTGGCTTAAATGGACAGTCTTTCCAAATGAAATACGCCTCGTGTATAGACTGTGCCGCCGTCATCAAGTGTTATCAAGGTTGCCTATAGAGCAAGGAAACGCTACTTGTAATATTCACGTTAAATTTAGTAATTTTTATCTATTATTCGGACTTTTAGTCATTTTGTTTAAGCTTTGTAAATCATACACACATTGCAAATTCTAGCTTAAATTGATTGTCATTATAAAATGTCCTTTTCATTGCATTTAAATTTTTTGTCATTCTTAATAAAAATTTATTTTATTTATTTGTTTTCAAAATATAGAAAAATGTATTAAAATTTTTGACATATGTCATTCGTTTCCATGGTTTCACTGTTGGAATTTTAAATTTTCAAATACCAAATGTGAAACATGAAATAATCCAAGCAAGGTCCCTTTTCGTGAGAACCTAAGAGAACGAAATTTCCATTTAGTTTCGCCTAAAAATTTGGAATAGCCTATAGTTAAAAGTAACAACGAATTTTTAAGAAATTTTATACTAGTGATAAATATTAATAATTTTTTAATAATTAGTTATGTTCAATTAAGAGTAATTAAAAATTATTACTACTTAAATTTTTATTTTTGTTAACCACCCCGTTATTTAACCTTTTTAATCTAGTACTACAAGCAGTGGCGTAGCCAAACGGAGGGCCGATGGGACCCCCCAAGGAAGAGGTGAGGGCTTTTGTTTTTTCGTTTTTCTCCATAACTTGCATTTTGGAGGTGAGGACCTTTTTTGCTCTTCATTTGTATTTTCGAGGTGAAGACCTGTTTTGTTTGCTCATCACTTGTATTGTTTTGGAGGTGGAGACTTTTTTTTTTTTTTCTTTCATTATTTGTATTTTGGAGATGAGGACCTTCTTTTTTTTAAGTGAGAACATTATTTATATTTTAAATAATTCTGTGTTCCGGGCCCCCTCTAAACAAAAATCCTGGCTACTCCACTGACTACAAGTACTCAAGTACTAGAGTAGAAGGCGTTACTTTCTGTTTTTGGCAAAATCTGAAAATTATCCTGGTTTGAGAAAAAAAATATTATGGTAAGTCTAGCTATAACGCCTTTAAAAACAGACTGTTGATGTTGTTTTTGTGCAACAATTGTCGAATATGAATGGGGTCCTTGATAGCGATAGTGTATCGTTGTGTGGGCGGACAGGTACTCGCAATCCGTACTGGTTACGTAAGGGAATGACGTAATCGGTCAATTCATACGCCAGCTCTCGCATCACTCCGTTAGAACGGCCCGTTCCCAGATATTATGTTGGTCACTCGGCTCTGATAAGCTATCAACGATAACAGGAAATCCGGAAATGTTGCTATAATTATTATTTATAGAAAAGAACGGTGATAACACTTGCAAAAGGAGGTAGGAAAACGTCCAAAAAACACTTCAGATTTTGAGTTTGTTGGTTAGATAAAAATTTTGGCGCACAGCAACAAAGCCTATTTGCGCCTAACGCAGCCCATCTAAATGACTACACTACATGTTAAAAACAATAAATAGATAATATCAATAAAATTACGGATACTCAATCTTGCACAGACAAACACGAATAAATAAGATAAAAAAGTCTGTTCGAAAAATTGAACAGACTCAGGGTGATGGTAAAAGGCTGTGAAGGGGCCAATTACCATCGAATATCACAGTTTAGAAATAGAACACATTAAAATAAGATGCAAGACGTCACAAGTAAAACAGTAAGTTCGATTCTCTCAGGAAGAGTATCAGCCTGTCCATGAGTACTCTGTCGTCACCTAAAGCAACTGACAGGTCATAGCACAGGCGTAACATCTCTCTGACATCCTCGAAATGTACAAAAGGTGTGACACAGACAAATCTATGTTACACGTCTCACAGATAGGGGACTCTTCACCTCGAAGGAGGTGTCCATGGGTCCACCAACAATGGCCTATACGGAGACGTGTAATGGCGGTTTCCTCTCTGCGGTTAATCCTGCAGGGTGTTTCAGATGACTCGGCGTCATCTTGAAAAATGAAACTCATATCAATCATAGGTCTATAATATTTGCCAGTTTTCATTTCCTGCATTGTATCTTTTAGAAGAGTTAATAAAACAATAAATATCGTGCGAAGGTTGCAGTTAAGGCCGCGATTGAAATAGACTACTGGTCGGTACAACTTTAAATGTCAGCATAACCTCGCTATATTCAAATTTACCGGCGTAATTTATTAATTCAATCAAAGGGAGTAAATTATAGTATAAAGTAAGTTATAATATACCGGGTGAATTATTTAAGGAGCAACATACATGTTCCACATACAATGTTAATGAAGTGAGTTATTTCAAAAGCAACATAGCCATAAAACAAATGCTTATCGTATCCATAGAAAAGACAAGTATTATTTTTTTTAATATTTTTTGGACTTAGCTACTAAGGACATTATTATTTTTGTTTGTATGGATGTAAATATAAAAAAATAATAAAAATTCATTTATTGTTTCTAATTTACTATTTTTTAGCCTAGGAACTTTATCATGTTAAATAACTGTTATATCTAATCACCATTGCATATCTGTTGCCATAGATATGAGCTTGCTTTCATAATTTGCTACGTTGCAAATGAAATAACTCACTTCATTAACATATGTGAAACATGTTGCTCCTTAAATAATTCACCTGGTATATAGTAGTAAATTATAATATATATATATTTATATAAAAATAAGGTAATAATAATAAATGGTTGTTGTAGAATATTCTTGTCTAGCTGGGAAAAATTGTCTCAAGTAGAAGGAAAATAGAACTAAATTCATGGATCTTTTGTTCGAGCTTAGAAAGCTGCATCCAGGTTTTAAGATCATGATTACGGGGTATGGTGAAGTTGTGTTAATGCTTTTTGCATAATGATTAACTCTTTTTTTTGTCGTAAATCGAAGTGAAAATAATAATTTAATGAAGGTACGATCATGTTAAAGTAACCTCGACATATTCATAAGCAAATATTTGTCAAAATCTTGGCAATGATTATTTGTTTCTCCTTTACGAAGCATAGGTCTGTGTACTCCTCCCACCCCTTCGCCGTGGCCACAAATTTACCCCCTGGGGGACACAATAGTGCTGCGCCTCGTGCAAGTTGGCCTGCGCTGGCCGAGCGTTTCCCTCAGTCAGTTGTTGTCTGTCCGCTTGTAGCGCACGCCCGTTTTAAACCGTTACCATAGTTACCGGCAATTGTTTAACAAACAAGTGATTATACTGTGATAAGAACAGTGGTAATTAAAAGTGGCACTTAGGGTTTATGTGGTTGATTTGCAGTTTTTGACTTAAGTTTTTGTTTTAATATGCCAGAAATTTGTGTAAGTTTTTATAAGACCGTGTAATAATAAAATACAGAATATTTCAAAGCAATTAGGAACTGATAGCTCTAAATACTAGTATAAATATTGCACATAAAGTTTATAGAGAATGTTTAAAGATATAACTAGCTTTAATGATTATAAAACTAGTTATAAAATGGTTTTAAATTCAAAACATAGTTCAACATTTCTTCAATGATATAACTGGTTTTAATGACTATAAAACTAATGATAAAATGGTTTTAAATTGTTTAAAACATGGTTTAACAATTGTTCAACGATATAACTAGTTTTATTGATTATAAAACTAGTTATAAAATGTTTTTAAATTGTTCAAAACATAGTTCAACATTTCTTCAATGATATAACTGGTTTTAATGACTATAAAACTAATGATAAAATGGTTTTAAATTGTTTAAAACATGGTTTAACAATTGTTCAACGATATAACTAGTTTTATTGATTATAAAACTAGTTATAAAATGTTTTTAAATTATGGTTTAACATAGTTCAGAGATAAACTAGTTTTTCTAATTATAAAACCAGTTTAAAATTATTGCAAACAGTTAAAATTAGTTCAATAAAGATACCAGTTTTAATGGATATAAACCAGTTGTAGTTGTTATTGTCTTAATTGGTTTAATAATGCAGTTCATTCTTAGTAATTTAGTATTTTGAGCTATTAGATCCTTATGCGTGGAACTGGCGTAGAAACACTGTGTGTGTTTATCGTCTGAAGCTATCAGCGCCTTATCTATGTTTTTTTCTGACCATTTATGTAGTTGTGTAGATTTATTTGCAAGTAATTAGTTTATTGTTCTCGGTATGAATATTTAACTGATGAATTTAATTCTGGAAATCAGCCACGTAAGCCACTGGTCCTTGAATTAATAAATGTCGATGTGTTGAGTATTTTATTTAAATTATACTGGATATTACGTCATGCCTCCATCTATGACACTAACTGCTTCAGTAAATATCAGACCGCATTCTGAATAATTCTTAAATATTTCCTACACAAAGCCACCAAAACAAATTGCAAAGTATCCGACACAAACACACTTGGGGAATAATGAAAGAATATGGGGGACCGTAGTCCCCTAAAGCTAGTAGCCCCAAACCAATATGTAATTAATCAATTAGCCCTAATAAATTATAAGAAAATTTGTATAGTAGCTTTTTAAAGGCTTCTGAAGTACATAAGTAGCATCCCATTTTTAGTTTCTTGTAGGTATGACCAAAAAACCCTTATACCGTCATTTTGCCGTCTGTCTTTCTGTCTGTTCGGTAAAAATTGTAGCCAAACGGCTAAACCTAGAGAGAAATTTTGTATGCTTATACAACTCTTTGACCCGCACATAGGAAAATTACTAAAAAAAAACATATCTCCCTAAAAATATAAACAAATATCTGCTCATCGAAAAAAAAAAAATCTGAGTAGGGTATCAAATTAAAGTCCTTAGTGCGTGGATTAACGATCAAATTTTTATTTTTGCAAAATAAATTATTTTGACGCGATTCTTGCGAAAATTGTACAGCCCAGGTGGTTGAAACTAAAAATCTGAAAAATTCTAAGTAATGTACATTTGTGTGAAAAAGAATAGTACAACAGGAATTTTTGATCAGATTATGTTTTCGGAAAATAACGAATTTTTTCTCCAGACAATGTTATTTTTCTATTTTTTTGCATTTTTATTTTAAATTATTTTTTCAAAATTCTAGTTATATTTGGGAAAATGTTGCATTTAATTTTTAAAAGCGTAAATTTAATAACCAGTTGGAATTGTTGGAATTATATTTTCATTCTGTGTAATGTATACGAAACCAGAGGGGTGGAGCATATGACTTAAAACAACCAATGGAAGCCATAGGCGCAATTTTCAAAATCTTAATGAACCTTGTAGCCAATGTCAGGACAGACGACAATATGACGATATAAGGGTTTTTTGGTCATACCTACAAAACCCTAAAACTGGTCATCTTATGCCTAATCAAAATGAATCGCTGCTGGACATGTCTTTGAAAAATAAATTTGTTGTATCTATACCGTTATATACTAAACAACGCTTGTTTGAAAAGAACGGTACGCCAACGAGTTAATTAATTTGAACACCTAAAACCCGATAGAAAATTCTGATGGTGTGTTTATTATTTCTATTTTATTTATAGTGACCAACGGATACTCAGGTGTCTGGTATTTCCGGGTAAATATAACACTGTTTTGTCTTAAAAAATAATAGAGGATCTTTACCTGGGTAAAAAGCAAAATTTGAACACAAGAAACACTGCTCTGAATGCGGCTTTAAAGTTCTTAAATAAACTAGGATTCATATAAATCTTAAATTGTAGATTTCTTATAAATATTTAATTGTAATTTCTCACTTTTTGGGCTGTCAGATTGATTATTGGACGTCACACGAGAAAATTATCTGTCACAAACCTGTACGAATTGTTAGTAAAATTATAGTTTTTCATGGAAAGATTACACGATATTCTAATTAAGTTACATGTTTCAAGAAATGAAAATATTGAGTTACGATAATGTTCGTTGGATGGGTCAAGTTGAAGCACTATAAATCGGTTATTTGTAAATTATCGTCATAATTCGATTGAGTAAAAATATGTTGCAAATTTTATCGTATAGATAAGTGTGTTTATTTCTACAAATTGAAATGTTGAATTTTTGTCGAATGACTAATTTCACGTACGGCTGTTTATAAATATCCATGGGGGACACTCCTCTATTCTTAGACAACTCTTTGCCTCTCCGTTATCTGTTCAGATATTATCTTCACAAATATTAGCACTTAGCATAGCTAATAACTAACAGATTTACAATAGTCTTCCCACATAAAAATTATACAAAATCACACACATTTCAAAGGATCAGTTAAACTATTATAGTTCATTTTGAGGATATATAGTCCGTACCAAATTAGTATTGAAGATCGCAATAAAATAATATAGGTTAGGGAACTCATAAAATTACAATAGAAGTGATATAACTAGGCTTGTCAGCCCATAACCGTAGAGATTAGTTTTTCACATTACGCATCTTACTTAAAGGATTAACAAAAACAATTATACTTATTTATAGTTAGTAGTTAAACGTATGTATGCGCCACTGACCGTTGACTGTTTACAACGTGGTTGTAAACATGAACCCTAGTTCTTTTGTAGTTTAACAATGTGATTATAGTTATACGGGATAATTGTTTTATGCCGATCTTCAAAAGTAATATGGTATGTTCTATACATTTTAATTTCTAATATAACTGGTTAAACAGAAATATCTGAACGCTGCTGTATATTTTAAAAATATTAAAAGTATTTAAAAAATATTTTAGAGCAGTGGTTCCCAAACTTATTCCCTTTCGAGACAACCTAAAAGAATGAAATTCCCATTTAGTTGCGCCTAAAGCAAAACCTAAAAACCAGCAGTGGCCACCACAGGACCAACCGCCATCGTAAAGTACTTGTATAAAATACATTCCAGCAGCAGAGTAAAAATAACTTGGCCTAATATTTTCTAACGGAGATATTATTTATCGTAACCATGGAAACGTTACATAAAAGTATGAAAAATTTTTTAAAAAATTTTACAAAAATTTGTCGAAATTTTTCGTTTTATCAAAATATGTCTCAAATAAAAGTTATTAGTTATTGCATTTATAGCAACTTTTGTTCAATAAATTTTTTCGAAATATTTTTCTGTTGCTAAATATTCGGAAAAATCTTAAAATCGACACGAGTAAACTCCCATTTCTAGTTAACCGATTTTTACCAAAAGTTGATCAACTCGTGTCATTGATGTCAAAAGTTTAAATATGCAGTTTCATAAAAATCTTTTCAGCCTAATTTGCTCGTGTACACAGACGGACAGACAGACATACCGACAGACATCATGCTAAAAATAGTCGAAACGTTATTTAGGGACCTCAATTCGTGGAGATCCACGAATTGATCACAATACCTCCCTTATATATGTTGACGGTCGGTAAAAATGTATAAAGCTGTTTGATTACTGCTACATATATATATATAAGAAAAAAGTGAAAGGAAATCGATTCCAGGGCTCTCTAAAATCCCTAATTTAAAAAAAAAATACGTTCGAAAACGTACGTCACTTAATAGTAATTCAAATTCAGTAGAAATAATTATGTTTCTGACAATAAAAATCCTAACTTTTACAGTATACTATTGGAATAAAATGATAAAATTAATCAGTAAGACACGGACATTTTATGCAAAACAAATTAAAATATAAATCTTATCATTGTTTTTGTAAGCGGTTAACTACCCGCTTTACAAAGATATTGATGAGATTTATATTTTAATTGTTTTTGCATAAAATGTCCGCGCCTTATTGATCAGTAATACAAATCGTTTTTAGGCTCTTGTACATACGAGGTTACAGAATATGCAAGATTTACACCTTCAAATCACAAGATTTAATGCAGTTTGATTCACTTGTTTTTCTGTTAGGTCATTTATTTATTTTTGTCCCTGAGGTGATTTGTGATGTGGTCAGGTTGTGTACCTGGGCAGGTCTACGTGAGCCGTGTCCCAATGGCCTGATGTAATCCGATAATCTCACCAGACAATGGTTTTGGGTTTGGAATTAGTACAAAAATAATGTGTCCCTCTTAAATATTGATCCTAATTGATATTTTCACATTTAATAATTGAGTGGAAGTGAACAGGGTGATTGTGATGCGTAGTGCATGTGGATGTAGCACGTGTTGGTCGTGCTGCGCATGCGCATCATTCCCCCTGAGACCTCAGAGGGCAACAACCAGAGGAGGGTTGCAATAACTGCCGGCTATCACACAAGGGAGACGTTAAACAAGGGTAGATATACGTAAATCCTACAGAGGGGAAAACTAGCTTGAACGAAATTCGTTTTACGGAACGCAAGATTAAGGCTGGAGGGTTTACTGAAGTTTAGGAAAGTGTCATATAAAATTAATAGGCCTTAAAACAACGGCACAAAAGAGATTTTTTTGATCGATTTTTGGGCTTGAATTTTCGTCATGGTAACTTAATTAAATGAATAGCTAAAAGGCAAAGGCAGCTATAGTTTATTTCTTTGGTTTAAGCCAGTGGTCTTTAACCTTCTTACATCTGCGGAACCCTACAGTTTAAATGCTATTTCTTTGGAACCCCAGAGCAAAAAGCCACATTAGGCTGTCCTTTTTAGGGTGTTGTAGGTATGACCAAAAAACCCTTATAACCATCATTTTGTCGTCTGTCTGTCTGTCTGTTCGGTAAAAATTGTAGCCAAACGGCTAAACCTAGAGAATTAAAATTGGGCATGCTTATACAACTCTTTGACCCGCACATAGGAAAAATACTAAAAAACATATCCCCCTAAAAATATAAACAAATATCTGCTCATCGAAAAAAAATATATATTTTTTTTAAAATTCTGAGTAGGATATCAAATGAAAGCCCTTAGTACGTGGATTAACGATCAAAATAAATTATTTTGATGAAATTTTTGCCAAAATTGTGCAAAAAATTATTGTCCCACACCCTGTAGCCCAGTTGGTTTAAACTAAACATCTGAAAAAAATTTAAGTAATGTACATTGATGTGAACCGGAATAGTACAACAGGAATTTTTGATCAGATTATGTTTTCGGAAAATAACCCTTTTTTTTTTTTGTTGACAATTTGGTTACAAAAGTTAATTATGTAACACACTTCACTAGAAGGTTTATCCTGGTGTAATGGTTATGGTGCTCGCTTCTTACCCAGCAAAATATAATTCGCTCTCGGCGAGAGGAGACAATTTTATTTTTTCTATTTTTTTTTGCATTTTTATTTTGTTTAAATTATTTTTTCAAATTTCTAGTTATATTTTGGCAAATGTTGAATTTAATTTTTAAAAGCGTAAATTTAAAAAGTGGAAATTGTTGAAATTATAATTTAATTCTGTTTCAATGTACACGAAGACAGACCGACAGACATCAAGCTAAAAATAGTCAAAACGTTATATAGGGACTTTAATTCGTGGAGATAAATCGAAATCTCGAAATGTTAAAATCGGTATGATCACAATACCTCCCTTATATATATAGGGAAAAATTGCTAAGTGATATGACATCTGGTGGGATTGAAGGAACTACAGAAATAGACATTGTGTCGCGATTTTTTTTATAAAAAATGTTTGCATAAAAATATAATTGCATAAAAACAAGTATTAATATTGTAGCAAAATTACAAAAACCACCAGTAAACATTTTCCATAAGTAAAATTCACGTTGTTTATATGTAACGAATGTCTATTTTGAAGGTTCCAAGTTTGCCGAAATAGCGCTGCGATCTTAAAATACTTCCCCTATTGGCGGTCGGTAAAAATTTAATCGAATAATTAGCGATATACTGTTTTGAATCTTATTTATTTATTATAAACATTTATTAGCAATCATTATAAACATAAAATCCCATAATACAGTACAAAATACATATTTAAATGGTAGGTGGTATACGAACAAATTTGAACTTTTTGTCGAGCAAAATATTGATATAGATCATCTTACAGAGCTTACATTCTACATATTTTACTGACATTATGGTAGGAAATATTTCTTAAAATACTCAACACATCTTTATTATCCTTAAATATATATATATTTAGCCTGAACATGTTTTTAGCGGAAAGTTCCTAAAGTGTAATATGTTTATTGTGCTTCGATAAACTTTGAAAATGGATTCGTGTTTCCCGCCCTTAGCAGCCCTTAGTTTAAGGGATGGACGTAAAGGGGGCCAGAACACCAACAGGCATTCCTCCCACGGTGGGCAGAGTCCCACCGAGACTGGCAAAATAGAAATACTGCAGGATCTGGACCTGTATTATATACGACAAATCGCCCACAACCTCAAGGTATTACATAGACTTAATCTAAGATAGTATTAATCACACGAGTGTATCATACACAGAGATTCGATATATTGAAAATAGTTGATAAGTTTATAGACCGGGAGCTCATGACAGTTTTTGGTCTCCGATTTCATACAGCATGCCTTTTGGAGGAGAGAATATTTACCCTGTGACAACAAAAAAGGGATGGTACTAAACCCCTGAACGCTTTCCGGTCATAGGGAAAATTGCATTTCCACTTAAACACAATTTTTGTGCTTTTATCTGATTTAATATTGCTTGCCCTTTTTTCAAAAGAAAGTTATAACAAATTTAAAGTCTTTTAAATATATGCATGCGATTCGGAGGGTCCCAAAGGGCTCAAACGGTCATGTGATCTTGTCATAAAAAAATATGATTTTCCGCGTTTTCATACAGCATGCTTTTGTTAATAACCCTATAAGGGAGGCGTATATGGAATGACGAAGATGTCGTTGAATGCACTGACAAGACAAAGTGAAGACAAAAGTGCCGCTAATTTCCAAGAAGCGCTGTTTTGTTAATAGTTTGAAATGTGAAACTTGTACGGTCGGTCCGTGCGTTCCTCGAGACAAGGTGTTGTGTGACAGCTGTTCGTGTCCACGTGGCAAGGAACCCCCATCATCATCACATATCCGCTCCTCATAACCCTGAACCACCTAATCCAGATTATTCCACTAAGTAACAACTCTCATCACTTCATTCAGGATGTCTATTATTTTGTTACAGTCTATTCACTCTCCCGCTCCGCTTGTCATTTATAAAAATAAATCACAAAGGCTTCTATTAATAAAAATTAGTGTCGTTAAATGGTCGTAAAACACTATAAAAACAATGTTTTTAGGCCGTTGTTTTAATGCATAGAACACATTGGCCGGAGAAAGGATTATCTGATAGCTGAAGAGAGAACACATTGCATTGGTGAGAGAGTGTCCGGGGAGGGAGGAGTAGTACACAAACTCTCAGCTGTGTTAGATATAAATGACTGCAATCATAAAACGCAGGTCTGTATTAAGATAACATAACATGCATTAACGACACATTCTAATTATTAGATAATAAAAAACGTTATCCAAAAATTCAGGCGAATGCAACTCGCCTCCAGGGTCGGCTCAGGGGTACCTGGCACCCTGATGCAAATTAGGTTAGCCGCCTCCCCCCCCCCACATATATTTTTTTAAATAATTTTTAAACTATTATAAATTAAAACAAAATAAAATAATCATATTTCTTGAGTTGTAAAAAACAGAATTTACATCTTTGGTATAGTAACAAAAAACATTGTTATAAAAAAATAACATAGCGAAAGAATCATTTTAGATTTTTATTTTTTCGTTAAATTTCTTGCATAGGGCCCCCTTTACTAGAAACCTGAAGTGCCGCCCAGTAAATAAAGTTTTTTTTTTCTTCTAAATTTCCGTTTTGAAAAATATGTATTTTTGATAAATATATACTAATGTATACAGTCTAGATACTTTACATTATAGAATAATGATTTTATAAATACATATATATTTTTAAATAATATAAAAATCGAAATATCTTTAGTATTTATTTAAATAACACTAAGTAATCATTAATATTTTGTTTTAGAATGCATAATGGTGTATTGTTTTCCTCCAAATTGTAACAATTACAGCTACATTCTTATTTGCAATATTAAAAAAGAAAAAGAAAATGAGAAACAGTAATGGATAAAATAAAAACAACATATTGTTCCTTCAAACCATTTAAATATGGCATACACGCTTATTGCTATGTTACTTGCCATAATAACGATTATTAACGTAACATTTTCAAAATTAACCTGCAAAATAATATTGTTCTGTAAAAATAATGACATATTAAATTATAATGTATAAAATAAGAGTTTTAATAAATAAATATTGACTTAGTTTTGATTTGAAGCATTCTCTTACTTTGAAAACTTAATTTATATTTCCAAAATACAATTTAACAAAAAAAACAATATGCTAGATTCAAATAAAAGGAATCGAATCGCGAGGCGACAGCACTGAATCCCATTTTGTGACGTAGTTACTAATATGGTCTATTATATATGATAAAGAGTTTTATAAAAATGCTGGCAGGTTATTATCAATGTCTCAACTATCGAATATGTCAGCCTTTCCCTTTTTTGACCCTTGTGGAACTCTCTTTCTGATAACCCCTTACGATTTTCCATCTATTAACTTTTTAGATAGATTTTATAGTTTTTTTTTCCTCCTGAGTTGCATACTGGAGGTGATGTGATTGTTGTGTGTCATGCACGGTCCGCTAGAGCCATGTTACATCTCTGGGCTGGTCTCCAGCCGCAGGGGTCAAGGAGGAACCAGCCCAGCTCTGCTCTCCCAGCTCCCAATTAACTCATCTCCAGACCATGGATCGTCCTCCATATTACACAACACTACGTCAAACACACCACGTTCACATTCGAACTAAACATATTTGTAAACAAATTTAACTCCACTATTATTTCTTCCTCATTGCTCTCAAAACTAAACAAAACTCAAAAATCTTAATGAACCTTGCTATATAAAAAAAAATACTGCACATATTTAGAAACCTAAATAATTAGACCGGGAGCTCATGACAGTTTTTGGTCTCCGATTTCATACAGCATGCTTTTTGGAGGAGAGAATATTTACCCTGTGACAAGCAAGGATGGTACTAAACCCCTGCACGCTTTCCGGTCATAGGGAAAATTGCATTTCCACTTAAATACAAAATTTTTGTGCTTTTCTCTGATTTAATATTGCTTGCCCTTTTTTCAAAAGAAAGTTATAACAAATTTAAAGTCTTTTAATTATATGCATGCGATTCGGAGGGTCCCAAAGGGCTCAAACGGTCATGTGATCTTGTAATAAAAAAATATGATTTTCCGCGTTTTCATACAGCCTGCCTATAATTAAAAGACTTTAAATTTGTTATAACTTTCTTTTGACAAAAGGGCAAGCAATATTAAATCAGAGAAAAACACAAAAATATTGTGCAAGTGGAAATGCAATTTTCCCTATGACCGGAAAGCGTGAAGGGTTTAGTACCATCCCTTTTTTGTTGTCACAGGGTAAATATTCTCTCCTCCAAAAGGCATGCTGTATGAAATCGGAGACCAAAAATGTCATGAGCTCCCGGTCTAAATGGTACTAGGCATTCGAATTAAAATTAACAAAAAAAATATTTTAACATAAAATTTGTTTTGGCATCCCAAATAATCATCATTCACTTGAATACCTGCAAAACCCTGAAATGTGTGAAAATTCACACTTAACATCAATTTTTTTAAATTTTGGGTATTTTTCTTGGTCCATAAATCGACGGAGTCCAGAATGTTCACGGATAAAGGTTCAAGCATCACTACAGTAGAAGGCTAATACCCTTTTCACACTAGATCTTTAAGACGAGTGAACTTAAAGTTCACTGATGTGTAAGATCGGTATGCTTTCACACTTGATGTTTAAATCTCTGGTGCTGTCATCAGCTACAGTAATTTTGTCCTTAAGTTACCGTCATGAAATTACCAGTTTTGAACTGTCTGCGCAGACGCACATTTGGAATTATTATAAACAATTAAGGATATTTCATTTAATTCTATAATAAAGGCACTACAATAAAGAATATATTACACCTGTATCAACATGTAAGTCGATACATTTTATCTCAATTATTGTAGCTCTGTATTTTATTAAACACATTATTAAAATAAATAATTTTATTATAACAATAAGTATAAACTTCTTATAACGTCGATATAATACAGTATTCTTGTTTATGATAATATAAAATGTTGACAGCACAAATTCAAGGAGTATTTTCTTATAATAGAAATTAAGTTGGCAATGCGTACGAAGTTTAAGACGCAGATCTCTGTCTTAAACATCGGTCGTGTTTAGACGAGGCCGTACGGTTTCACATTAGCGTTTAAAGATACATTCACTTTAACATCCGATCTTAAAGATCTAGTGTGAAAAGGGTATGAGACTTATTTTTTTAGGAATTCACCTGTTTCTCTTCTTGCATTAAGCTTTCAACGGATATTGATTTCTAATGTTTGTTTCCGTCATTTCTATCTTCTTGGTTTTCTTCTATTTATTATTCCTGCTAATTTTTATAAGATTATTGTCTTGTCTTTCGACATCGTCGTTCCACCGTTTTCATCTTCCCATTGCCGTTCTAGAAGTGTTTGTTCCTTGGGTTGATTGTTGCAATTATCTGCCTTCTGGTTAATGAATATAATAAGTTAGTGTCTGTCCGTGAGTGACGTCATGGATGCAAGTGCATCTTAAAGGGGTCAGGGGTCATGTGATGGTTGTCTGGGCAGCATCAAGCGCCCGCACACAAACACAGCAACAGCCATACGGAAATGATTCAAATAAAAATTAAATTGTATTGAAATATTTAAAATTGATAAAACATCAGACCATCCAACGGTGTAATATTACTGCTGACACAACTAAAACAATTACGACATGGCTTAACAATTTTTGTTAGGCAATTCTAATAGCGGCAGCTATTAAAATGTATCTCATGGATATCGACAAAAAATATTTTACACAAGTTAAATGCGGACTGAATCATGGGTGTTGAAACAAATAAATAAATGAACTACATAAGTTCTTTCTAAATATGGTCCTTACAAAAATTACTAAGAAATTATCATGGATAGAAAGATAGATTATATTTTTGTGTACACCAACAATGGCTATTTGCGCCATGGGTAGAAAGGGATTCATAGTGAGGAATTTATAGAATCCGAACGGCTTTCGACGATAGTTCATACCAAAATAGTTACTTTCTTTGGCAATATACAACAAAACAATGGCAATTTAGAGAAATTTTACAGAGGAAAATTGTTCGTAGAAGATCTCATGACTGGTGTCCCTCCAGGACGGTGATTCCCAACCGAGGGTACGCGTAAATCCGGGGGTACGCGCCTGTTCATTTAGCGGTACGCGAAAAAATAATATGTTATAAAATATTCTAAAAATAAAAGTAGTATAAAAATATGAAAAAATTCTAAGTAATATACATTTGTGTGAACCGGAATAGTACAATAGGAATTTTTGATCAGATTAAGTTTTCGGAAAATACGTTTGTGTTTTTTTTTCTTGACCATGTAAAATATTTAATAACTTATGTAACAAAGTAAACCAACATGCTTTCATGGTGTAATGGTTAAAGCTCTCGCGTTCTAATTTGCAAACTAGGGTTCCGGTTTCGAAACAATTTTATTTTTTCTAGTTTTTTGCATTTTTATTTTGTTTAAATTATTTTTTCAAAATTCTAGTTATATATGGGCAAATATTGCATTTAATTTTTAAAAGTGTAAATTTAATAACCAGTGGAAATTGTTGAAATTGAATACACGAAATTAGAGGCGCAGAGTTATGACTTAAAACAACCAATGGAAGCCATAGGCGCAATTTTCAAAATCTTTATGCTATCCCTTACTATATAGAAAAATACTGCACATATTTAGAAACCTAATGGTATTAGGCATTTGAATTAAAAGTAACAAAAAAATATATTTTAACATAAAATTTTTTTTGGCATCCCAAATAATCATCATTCACTTACTAAATACCTGCGAAACCCTGAAATGTGTGAAAATTCACACTTCATATCAATATTATACATTATATGTACGTAAAATAATATAAATTTTTTATTAATTTTTTACGGAGAAGGGTTGGCTTATATATTAAAATAATTTTGCTTATAATTTGATTTTTATTAACAAAAAAGTGATTTTTATTTTCAGTTGCTTAGTTTTGATTAAGTAAAAGATTTTTTCATTCTTGTGGGGGTCCGCAAGGGGGGGTTCTTGGCCTTCCTTGTTTGCGCGTTTCGGTTCTTATGTCATTACTATAACTATAAAAAAAAAAAAAAAAAACTCACTGCTTAAGATTACAACTTTGACTCATTAGACGCTAATAGCCATTGGTGGTGTGCATGGAACCTGTACGTGTTTATATTGTAGATTTGCATTTGAATTTCCGGAAATGTTTGTGTATAGAGTTGCAGATGTAACAGGAATACTATCGCGCCGTAAGCGAAAAACTTAGCAGTTCAACAACATTACAACTCGACTCGATCTTTATGAATTTATTTATAAAGAGCCTTGAAAAAATTATCTAGAGAAATAAGCGCTTCGGAACGTTTCCACGCATCGCCAATTCTGCAGTGAATGAAGCAAATGGCAACATATGGGGTGACGTCACAGCCGATGCTCTCATCGCGTCAACAAACAAAACAAAACAAAACAATTGAACGCGATCAAAACCCAATAAACGACACCGCTCACACCGAACTCTCACAGAGAAAATAAAACAGCACTCTGGAGCAGAAGAAAAGACTATAGAATTACAAGATATAGCTCGAGAAAGGCCTTAAGAAAGGAGCTTATTTTTAGGGCTATGCTACAGTGAAACCCACCAGGGAATTTGGCGACAAAAAGGTTAACATCATGGCGAAGAACAATCATCAAAGAACTAGGCTTCAAGATGAGGGGTGTGAAAAGGGAATCCTCCTTAAATATTACTTGGAAAATATCAGTTGGAAAACAACAAACAAAAAGAAAAAATATATATATATGTTAGCGAAAATATAATTATGCAACATTATCGTTGCTAATGCATATCGTTTTATGTAAATAGAATAGTAGAAAATATATCATATGATGTAGACTGACCATTTTCTTGAGAAGGCAATGCGGGACGGTCCAGGGTGAGGACCTTTTTTTTTTTCTTGTCACTTGGATTTTCGGAGTTGAGGACCTTTTTTTTTTGCTCGTCACTTGGATTTTGGGAGGTGAGAACCTTGTTTTTATTTGCTAAGGGCGCCAAAACACGGCTCTGCGTACATGAGAGGAAAGGAGTACAAAAGATAACAAAAATGTATTAAACGATTTAACAATTGTGGCTAGTATCATTTAATTACCTCGACTAAAAAATTAACAATTGAATAAAAAATATCACAAAAAAATAAATTACACTGATAACTACATATACCACGAGCTCAAAAAGAAATAACACAAGGGTTGCTATGGAAAAATAAAATAATGTCTACTGCAGGCTTTATATAACAATATAAACTTATGACAACAACAAAAGTCATGACAGTTAATTAATTCTAAAGCTTGCTGATGACATTACTTTTATTTTCCATAGCCAACCCTTATGTAATTTCTTTCAGAACTCATGGTATAATGTAAATATACACATTTTAATATCAAAATTCAAAAATTATCATTATCAAACTATAGGAAAAGTAGAGCACACACAGTTAAATTGATGTAAAGTTAGTTAGAATTAAAAATGCGGGACATTTTGCGGGACAAATATCAAAATGCGGGACATTTTGCGGGCAAGTAACAATGCGGGACGAATGGTCACCCTAATATGATATTCGAGACGTATTAGTTGATCAATAAAATTATGTCTTATTATTCATAAAATACATTTTTTTTTTTGACACGACTATCTAGCTAGCTCTCTCTCTATCTCTCTCTATCCCTCCAAAAATAAATAAATGGGAAATTTGTATCAAAAATTACACAAAAATCAAAATATAAAGAAAATGTCATTTTAAAATAATATTAATCTTAACCAAAAAATGTTTATTGTAAGTACGATTTACAAAACGGCCAAAAACCACGATTCAAACGATGAAAGTAACTAGATAGCAAAATCTAGTTCCGCCTAAACGTTTGGAATAGACCATATAGTATAGTTGTTAATTTAATACTGTGTTTTAAACCACATACTGCCATAATGATTTATTAAATTTTATATCCACGAAAAATGTGTCCGGATTTGTCCCGCGGGTCGTATTTTGAAGACCGTTGGCTTAGACCAGGGGTCGGCAAACTTTAGAAGCCAAAGAGCCACAATCACCCTTTACTGCATCTGGAAACATTTTAAAGAGCCATAAATTTGTTTTATTACATGAGTTTTTGCATATTTTCTAAATTTTATTCCTTATCAACTTAATTTAAAGTGCCATACGAATGCCTCAAAGAGCCGCATGCGGCTCGCGAGCCTCGGTCTGCCGACCCCTGGCTTAGACAGACAGTACGTATTTGTATTACATATTTATACGTATTATGTCGACGCAATAGGCAAATATTCGTGACGTCATGTTCTTATATAAATTCAAATATAGAGTTGATGGTAGGCTACATACGCAAGTGACTCCCTGTCTGCGAGTTGTGGTTTTGCGAACCTCTTACTGTATGGAGTTAGTGCCACGCCACATGGTTATGTCAACATGTGGTCAGAATAGCAGTCATAGTAAAATCAGTGATATATTGCATGTTGTTACATCCGGTACAAACGCACACACGCACACGGACACGGACAGTCAGCAGTCAGGAGTCGACACATCCCCGCCTCACGTACATATTCCTCGAACATACTCCTATATTAATATTCAAGATGCGCTGACAGACATGAAGACTGCCTAAGACAATCCAAGAGATTCCATACACACAGCAGATTTGAACATGTTTATAAACAACGGATTTAAATACTTCCTAATTGTTTAATGTTAACCAAACAACTTCCGTTCTATGTTTATTAGATGATTTAGTTATATTGATACCAAGTATCTAAAACTATTGTACCCTTTTCACACTAGAACTTTAAGACGAGTGAACTTAAAGTTCACCAATGTTTAAGATCGGTATGCTTTCACACTTGATGTTTAAATCTTCGGTGCTGCCATCAGCTACAGTAATTTTGTCCTTAAGTTACCGTCATGAAATTACCAGTTTTGAACTGTCTGCGCAGACGCACATTTTGAATTATTATAAACAAATATGGATATTTCATTTCATTCTACAATAAAGACACTACAATAAAGAATATACCGTGTGATCAGAATTTCTTGCCAGTTACATAACAGTAAACAATGAGCTTAAAAATATCAAAACTGTATTCTATCTCATATCTAAAAATTCAAATTTAACAAAGAACCAATCAGTAAAAAAGTCTTGTCCATCAGTGTCGGCTCAGACAACCGTCGGCCAGTAGCGACTTGCTTAGTTACATAATACTAGTAACTCATTAGTATCATTACCTTATCAAATTATCAAGAATTGATAATCCTAATTTAATTAACAAAACATTCTAATTAAAGTAAACGTATTCTAACATTGATTTAATATTAATAATTAAATTTCTTATGTAATAATATTCCTAAAATAATGATTTTCGTTTCTTCTCTCTTCTCCTTTTTTGTCAACTTCTAACAGTATAGAGAATTTTTCAAGAAAATTAAGAAATTAATAATAATAGTAATAATTATTTTGTTTAACTTGTAGGTAATCTTTTACATAACAGTTTTAAACTGAACAAAAAATTAAATGTAATTGATTATAATAAATAATACACTAAATTAAAACAAAATATTGTAACAATAAATGCTAATTGGGATAATTGTTTTATGCCGATCTTCAAAAGTAATACGGTATGATCTATAAACTTCTACTGAAATATAGCCTCATATGGTTGTTAAATAAAATATGATTCTAACCCACCTGTCCGTAATTACTTGGTCACCTGTCGCTTAGAGAAATTTAAAATTGTGTTTACACTGGTTGTAAAATTTTATAGAAATCGTAAGAGTTACAATGTTGTGACTATTTGAGATTCTTGGCAAATTTTCAGGATGTGTGACAATTTTAGCGCAACACGCGAGTCGCTTTATTCATTTTATTGCATTTTTAAAATATTTTAGTGCAGTTCACTGACTTTACTGTTGGTGTAAAAAATTATTCAATATTTATGCAACCTGCAGTACGTATATGTGATTCTGGTTGTGTGTATTATGAAATATTTTTTGTTTGGAAATGTATTTTCTAAAAATATTGTAATAGGATTCTTGTAGGATGTGGGGCTCATTTACAGCATGAAGATGCCGTGGTTTGGTCACCTGCACTTGTGTCTGAGAACGTTATTTCGGGACGTGCCTGGCGTGTCACTGATCTACAACTGCAACTGTTTATATATAGAAACAAAGATTCGAATCACTTCAGGATTCACTAACTGACATTAAAAAAAAACACGGATCTTTTGTTAATACCTATATTTACGGATGTTATATGTGCTTAAAGTTAACATGGGAAACGAGAATTACTGTTTTTAGTGGGACAGTTATGTGAACAATATAATACATTTACGATGAATTTTGTTGGAATTTTATATATTGTTGCCTCCAGTAAAGTAATATAACATAGAGACTGAACGAGGACGAGTTGTTATGAAGCAAACACCTCTTTAGGCGGGGAAACGGGGGCTGCCCCGCGAAATTGTACATACAGTCTGTTCCAAACGGTTAAGCGGAACTAAATGGGAATTTAATTCTTTTAGGTTGTCACGAGAAGGGACCTTGCTTGGGTTATTTAATTTTTCAAGTTGGGATGTCAAAATTTAAAATTCCAACAATGAAACCATGGAAACGAATTACATATGTCAAAATTAAATATTATTTTTTTATATTTTAGATTAGATTAGATTAGATTAGACTTTATTTAGCATTATTTTGCTACATAAACAAATATTAATAGGTACTAGGTAAATATAATTTCATGTAATATATTTTAATGACAAAAAAATAAATAAATGGGAAATTTGTATTAAGAATGACACAAAAAATCAAAATATAAAGAAAATGACATTTTAAAATGATATTAACCTTAATCAAAAAATGTTTATTGTAAGTATGATTTACAAAGCTAAAACAAAACGGCCGAAAGGCACGATTTAAACGATGAAAGTAACTAGATTGCAAAATCTAGTTCCGCTTAACCGTTTGGAACAGACTGTACATCAATGTTTTGCCGATAAGAATTGAAAGTAAAAATATATTTTTTTAATACTGTAAACTGCAAATTTTAATAAAATAAATTTTATAAATAATATTAAATTAACCTGAATTTATTAGTATATATTTAAGATGATTAGTAGGTTTCTAAATTACATACATTTAAATTATAATATGATCGAAAAAAAAGTTTAGTAGGCCCTGAATATAAAATGTTAAGTGGACAATTCTGTTAATATAAAAATAAATGAATTCTATGTCTATCTAGACACATTTTTTTCTCGATCATATTGTAAAGCAATGCTTCAGACACTTTCTAAATTTAAAACGGGCAGATATTACATCATTTATTCCATGATAAATTAATATGCTAAGATGGATAGGATATCTAGAGGGAATGCACGAAAGTATACAGTGAGAAGAATCTCTAAACAGCAGGCTTTCAATAAAAAAAAGTGTTGGAAGACCAAAAACGAATTATATGGATCAGGTGGAAAATGTTTCTCAGTCTCTAAGAACAAGATTGAATATAAAAAACCCTTCAAAAGACCTGGAAAGGAGAGGAGAGGGAAAAAGTTTATCGAGATAGAATTGATAATAATTCTATAAACGGTTATATCTTTAAAAAAAAAAACGCTCTATCATTTTATACACCTAATATTAAAAACTGTGTTTTTGTTTATTGGTAAGCCTGTGGCTACAAGTGTTAAACCGTTTGTACCTGCTGTTTGTCCGCTAAGCAAGGGCATGGACGAGAGTTCAACCCCTGCTTATGTCAATTAATTTATGTAAAAATATTTATAGAAATTACAGGTTCTACTTAGCCGTTCGCAACCGGCTATAAACTGTAGGTGCCTTTCTGTGTATGCTAAAAAATGAACGTAATACTGACCATATTACTCCTGAATGTACATAGATTGAAAATACGGTCATGGAACCTGGAAACAGGAGGCCTAGGCTCAATTCGGGCTGTCGTCCCAATGATGATGATTTTTGTTTATTAATATATTTATTTATTTTTTTATAGGAATATGACTTGGAGCAAAAGATCGAGTTGGAGATTAAGATGCGGGAGGGCACGACGCGGCTTTTGGCGGCGTGCAAACACCAGGCCCAGACCCTGGAGGCAGCTAAAACCCTCCTCACCTCCACGGAGAGGATGTCCGCTTATATGGCAGAGCTGCAGAGGAGAAAGAAAGCACAGTCACTTCCAAGATCAGTACCGTAAGTTGTTTATTTATTTATTTAAGTGCTGGCACCACGGCAAATAACTACATAAATACAAAAAAATCAACTTTAGTGCCTTAAGCCGCATTCAGAGCTCTTTAAATTATGAGGTCGTAGACTGTGCTTTGTTAGCTGTAAGTTGTGTTTCTATGCATTCTTTTTAACGTTCCATGTACCGTTTACATCTATTATAAATTAGTACGTTACGAATAACCCTCCATAAAATATTTTATATGTATTATCGTTCTTATAATTGTGTTGTCTTAGATTTTAACTACCAAATTACCTAAATTGATCATATTTACTGTCCGTCTTTGTAATTTTGAGCAAGATTTGTTAATGATGACATTATGTAAGGTTGTGTAAAGGCATTCGATAACTACGGTGTCACTGATAGAATGCGATAGCCAGTGTTTATATGTCTGTTTCATTAAAACATCTCACTAGCTATAAGTTTAGAAATTTATGCACAATCCACAACAAACAGCCAGTGTTGTAATGTATCTAGGTATTTGTATCTAGATACAGTAACTAGATACTGTGCAAGTATCTAGTTACTGTATCTAGGTACATTTTAAAATATGTATCTGTATCTGTATCTAGATATTTAAATCAGTATCTAAGTATCTGTATTTCAGGTACTTTTTTCAGATACTTTCCTATTTTGTCTTTTTCAAGGTCTTTTTTTTTTATTTTTTATTTAAAAAAAAGGAAAAAAATGAAAGTATATTTTCCAAAATTTAATTAATTATATATAGAACTTGTATTTTATCATAATTCTCAAACTTATAATTTATTTATTTATTTAATTTATTTTTATCTATCAAACTTTAATAAAGTGTAATTGTATTTCCAGCTCTGAATAAATTTAAAAAAATAATAAATAAAAAAAAAATAAATAATTTTATTAACAACGGTTAAGTAAAACAACCATTAAAAAATGTTCGAGATATCCGCTGAAATTGGAATAAAAAAGTGATTTTTTTAAAGATTACATAGGTATATAGTTAGTTAATATTTCTGAAACACAGCTTCAATGGCTATTTGTGTTTATTTTGAGAGTAATAATAGTGCATAACTTATTTTTTATTGTGAAAAAATACATTCCTTGCTCTAGTTATTTCTTTTTTTTTGTGGTGTTTTTATTTTTCCGAAAGTATCTTAAAAGTATCTTGAAGTATCTAGATACATTGTAAAAAAAAATGTATCTGTATCTAAATACTTTTTAAAATTTGTATCTGTATCTGCATCTAGATACATTTTTCCTCAAGTATCTGTATCTGTATCTAGATATATTTTCAAATGTATCTATTACAACACTGCAAACAGCGTATTAAATTTGGAGGTCTGAACGGTTTCACGTCTTACCATATGACAAACTTCGTGGTGACAATGAATAGTCTATAAGCTACAGTGCATAAGCTATTGATTTAAGAGCTCTGAATGCGGCTTTAGTTCACAAATAACTATTCAACTATTGATAGTAATATTTAATTTTTCCAGTGGTAACAAAGCAAGCACCTCGCGAGTGTCTCTGTCGGACCTGAGGATGCCCCTGATTTGGAGAGACACGGACCATTTCAAGAACAAAGGAGACTACAGACGATTCGCCGTTTTTTGCCTGGCGAGGATAGGAACAGAAATTTACGATACCTCCCTTTTATGTCCCGTGGATAGGTCTTTGACAGATCTTACTTTCCCAGACGTACTATTATTGTAAGTACTGACACTATTTTAGTAATTTAAGTATTAATTTACAGCCATTCGTAACTTACACAATTTTTGTTCTAAAAAAAGAAAAAACAACTAAAAAATCAACACAATCAGATCAATTCTGTAAAAAGTTACTATAATAGTTACCGTGTAGTAACGTTACTACAAGATAACTTTTATAATGACTTTCATAGTAACATTTTTCGTATTCTGTAATATCAAACTGTAGTGATGTCGCTATGAAAGTTATATCTTTGTGACATTTACTGAGAAAATAATGAAGTTAGTTACCGAAGCGCAACACGCATGCGCATTGGTGGTATACAGATGACAGTTGAGGTTAAAAATGTCAAAATATTGTATTGCTTACAATAATTTGTTTTTAAATAATATATATTATGGTATATACATTTATAAAATATTAAAAAAAAACAAAATGAGCGAAGAATAAAAAAAAAAAAAAAAAAACGGAATGCAAAGACAAATTTTCGACAATAGAACCAGTGACGCAGGCAGGTGGGATTTGGGGGTTAGTACCTCCTAAGGATTTTTGATTACTTCGATGCATTTTCCTTGTTTTGTCATTACTTCCATACGTCTCATTTTATAACCCTCCCCCTTCATGAAACTACTTGTGCGTCACTGAATAGAACTTTTGTTAATTTTTTTAAAAACAAAAACTATTTTTTTTTTTTAAATAATTTAAAAAGAGACTCATATTAAAAATGAGGAATTGGAAAAGTCTTTTGATCTTTAATATATTTCATCTCCTGTAATATAAACATTTACCTACACTCATACATACATATTTTATATATATTTAATTTATATAATTTTCTTTACTAATCTTCTTCATTTTCTATTATATTTAAAAATTACACTTAAAATCAAATGTCCGTCATTTTTATCTTGATAAGAACTAAGTTATTACCTATAAACACCAGCATTTGGTAGTTACTATGATAGGAACTTTTATAGTAACATGTTACTAAATATTGTAGTAACTTTTGTCTTACGTAATACGAAATACCCCAAAGTTACTATGATAGTAACTGACCTTGCTCATAGTGACAAATTTAGTTACTATGATCATAGTAACTGAGTTACAGAATTGGTCTGAATAGCTCACTACGATTGATGTGGGCTTTTCAAAATTTTCAAATGCATCGTTCAATCGTTAAAAGTTATTAGATTTAAAAATCTAGTTCCGCTTAAACGAAAGAATATACGTAGATAGAGGAACAAAAAAAATTTGTTGATGCATTATGAAAAATACCGACAACACTTTGAAATGTGTTAAAATTTACAGTTTTTTTTTTTACAGTAATAATATCCCAGCTGAATTCGAATTTCACCTGGAGGTCTATAGTCACATCCTGCAGGACGATCTAAGTATCGCCAGCACACCTAGGAAAATTAAAAAAACAATTCATAGTTCGATAAGTCGTACAGTTGGGAAAAAACTAGCAGCGTCCTTAAGAGACGAATTGAACTCAGGAAAAATAGGCCCTCACTTCGAGCTGATGGCCTCAGCGAGGCTGACACTAGAGGACGCTCACGACAGTATTCACACTCACGATCTAGTCACGGTGAATCACGAAAATAAAACACATCAACTACCACTGTTCGGACATTTCTGTTGTCGGCTGGCTGTCCAACCGAACTGTATAACTCAAGAAATTTACTCGGGTGATATCTCAGTCCACGATAGAGAAAGTGACAAGTGGTTGAACATGTGGGGCCAGCTCCAGGCGTTCAAACTGGACCTGTGGGACAAACAGGAGCATTGGGAGGATGGTAAACTTCCTTCGAGGTTCATAACTGTCGACAGGGAGTCTACTATTCAGATCGGGAAGAATAGCGGAAGTAGAGAGATTTTTATTTCGAATTTACTGGAAGGCAGGGACGAAGTCAGTATTATTAGGTTGAGGTCGAGGGAGGAGCAGCAGAATTGGGCCAAGGCTCTCGTGCAGCATGCCAAGGACCATCTCCGGTGGAAACACACCGCTGAAAATGTTATGGAGATTCAGACGGGCAATGCTAGGAATAGCTTTTGTAACAGACAACTTCGACAAGGCAGTTTATATGATGAGACTCCGTTAATTGGTAAGTTTAAATTTGTATTTCAAATATCAAATACTTTTAAAAAGTATTTGAAATACTAAAAATATTTGAAATACTAAGGAAATATTTGAAATAATAAGAAAATATTTGTAATACTAGGGATATATTTAAAATAGTAGAGAAATATTTGAAATTATAAAGAAATATTGGAAATACTAGGGAAATATTTAAAATATATAGCGGGGAAATATTTGCAATACTAGGGAAATATTTGAAATTAATTTAATTTAATTTAATTTATTATACCACAAAATTATTACAGAAACTACTAGGGAAATATTTAAAATAGTAGGGAAATATTTTATACCACAAAATTATTACAGAAACTACTAGGGAAATATTTAAAATAGTAGGGAAATATTTTATACCACAAAATTATTACAGAAACTACTAGGGAAATATTTAAAATAGTAGGGAAATATTTTATACCACAAAATTATTACAGAAACTACTAGGGAAATATTTAAAATAGTAGGGAAATATTTTATACCACAAAATTATTACAGAAACTACTAGGGAAATATTTCAAATAGTAGGGAAATATTTTATACCACAAAATTATTACAGAAACTACTAGGGAAATATTTAAAATAGTAGGGAAATATTTTATACTACAAAATTATTACAGAAACTACTAGGGAAATATTTCAAATAGTAGGGAAATATTTTATACCACAAAATTATTACAGAAACTACTAGGGAAATATTTAAAATAGTAGGGAAATATTTTATACCACAAAATTATTACAGAAACTACTAGGGAAATATTTCAAATAGTAGGGAAATATTTTATACCACAAAATTATTACAGAAACTACTAGGGAAATATTTCAAATAGTAGGGAAATATTTTATACCACAAAATTATTACAGAAACTACTAGGGAAATATTTAAAATAGTAGGGAAATATTTTATACTACAAAATTATTACAGAAACTACTAGGGAAATATTTCAAATAGTAGGGAAATATTTTATACCACAAAATTATTACAGAAACTACTAGGGAAATATTTAAAATAGTAGGGAAATATTTTATACCACAAAATTATTACAGAAACTACTAGGGAAATATTTCAAATAGTAGGGAAATATTTTATACCACAAAATTATTACAGAAACTACTAGGGAAATATTTCAAATAGTAGGGAAATATTTTATACCACAAAATTATTACAGAAACTACTAGGGAAATATTTAAAATAGTAGGGAAATATTTTATACCACAAAATTATTACAGAAACTACTAGGGAAATATTTAAAATAGTAGGGAAATATTTTATACCACAAAATTATTACAGAAACTACTAGGGAAATATTTAAAATAGTAGGGAAATATTTTATACCACAAAATTATTACAGAAACTACTAGGGAAATATTTAAAATAGTAGGGAAATATTTTATACCACAAAATTATTACAGAAACTACTAGGGAAATATTTCAAATAGTAGGGAAATATTTTATACCACAAAATTATTACAGAAACTACTAGGGAAATATTTCAAATAGTAGGGAAATATTTTATACCACAAAATTATTACAGAAACTACTAGGGAAATATTTAAAATAGTAGGGAAATATTTTATACCACAAAATTATTACAGAAACTACTAGGGAAATATTTAAAATAGTAGGGAAATATTTTATACCACAAAATTATTACAGAAACTACTAGGGAAATATTTAAAATAGTAGGGAAATATTTTATACTACAAAATTATTACAGAAACTACTAGGGAAATATTTAAAATAGTAGGGAAATATTTTATACCACAAAATTATTACAGAAACTACTAGGGAAATATTTAAAATAGTAGGGAAATATTTTATACCACAAAATTATTACAGAAACTACTAGGGAAATATTTAAAATAGTAGGGAAATATTTTATACTACAAAATTATTACAGAAACTACTAGGGAAATATTTAAAATAGGGAAATATTTTATACCACAAAATTATTACAGAAACTACTAGGGAAATATTTAAAATAGTAGGGAAATATTTTATACCACAAAATTATTACAGAAACTACTAGGGAAATATTTAAAATAGTAGGGAAATATTTTATACTACAAAATTATTACAGAAACTACTAGGGAAATATTTAAAATAGTAGGGAAATATTTTATACTACAAAATTATTACAGAAACTACTAGGGAAATATTTAAAATAGTAGGGAAATATTTTATACCACAAAATTATTACAGAAACTACTAGGGAAATATTTAAAATAGTAGGGAAATATTTTATACCACAAAATTATTACAGAAACTACTAGGGAAATATTTAAAATAGTAGGGAAATATTTTATACTACAAAATTATTACAGAAACTACTGGGGAAATATTTAAAAAAGTAGGGAAATATTTTATACCACAAAATTATTACAGAAACTACTAGGGAAATATTTAAAATAGTAGGGAAATATTTTATACCACAAAATTATTACAGAAACTACTAGGGAAATATTTAAAATAGTAGGGAAATATTTTATACTACAAAATTATTACAGAAACTACTGGGGAAATATTTAAAAAAGTAGGGAAATATTTTATACCACAAAATTATTACAGAAACTACTAGGGAAATATTTAAAATAGTAGGGAAATATTTTATACCACAAAATTATTACAGAAACTACTAGGGAAATATTTAAAATAGTAGGGAAATATTTTATACTACAAAATTATTACAGAAACTACTAGGGAAATATTTAAAATAGTAGGGAAATATTTTATACCACAAAATTATTACAGAAACTACTAGGGAAATATTTAAAATAGTAGGGAAATATTTTATACCACAAAATTATTACAGAAACTACTAGGGAAATATTTAAAATAGTAGGGAAATATTTTATACCACAAAATTATTACAGAAACTACTAGGGAAATATTTAAAATAGTAGGGAAATATTTTATACCACAAAATTATTACAGAAACTACTAGGGAAATATTTAAAATAGTAGGGAAATATTTTATACCACAAAATTATTACAGAAACTACTAGGGAAATATTTAAAATAGTAGGGAAATATTTTATATTATAAGGAAATATTTGAAATACTAGGGAAATATTTGAAATTATAAAGAAATATTTGAAATACTAGGGATATATTTAAAATATATAGTGGGGAAATATTTAAAATATATAGCGTGGAAATATTTGAAATTATATTGGCAGCTGTTTTAAATGAAATTTTATTTTCCAGAATCAGTCCAGACGGATTACCACAGACCGACAGTCCAAGAAGTGTTCGGTTTGACACCGTCCACCTCTCTCAGTTCATGTGCGAGTTCTTCCTCATCTCCGACATTCCGGGAGCGGTCACTGAGCTCCGGGGGCAGCGGTAAATCCCGTGCGGGCACCCTGCGCTCTCACTGGCCGTTCAACAGCCGGGAATAACACCCGACAAGTGCACCAGCACTTTAAATACAACACTGAGATTACGAGATGTCTGTCGTCCATTCTAGATCGTAAGTCTGTGATACCGACTGAAAGGAAATGAAGAACATTGAAATTTTGTAATCTTGCATTTAATACTGAATTATTCGTACTTGAAATTATTTCTGGTGATGAAACGGGTACACAGAATATAGTGTCCGGTATTTTTCTAGTACCTGTTTCATCACTAACGATTTCCGAAAGGTTTTATTTTGTATTAGTTTAAGTACAAGATGTTGAAATGGACATATAGATCTGCAATATGAATTTGTCGAATAGATTAAGAATGTTTTATTATTATTTTTTTGTGTATTTGATATATGTTTATTTATTTATACATTATATATACAGTTAAATACTTAGCTTTAAGTAATTTAAGTATATCGAATGTACATGGTTTGTCTAGTAACAAAATACTTTTTATTACACTCTACGATTGTTCTATTTTTCTTTTTTAAAAACCCCAGCTGTCATTCCGATCCCAACGATCAGAGCTAGAACGGTGAAGCCCTGAGCTGCAATCCTCGTCCTCATCATATATTGAGACATCTTTCTGTTTCCTTGTCTAAAACTCCACAGCCCATAAGACAGAGCACAAAATGTTGCGAAACAACCTGTAATTTCACAAATATTTAAATTCAAAGACCTTGTTTGACATTGACATAACCTTAAATTAAAACTAACCTATTGGAACGAACGGATTTTCTTTAATTTTTCTTATCATACGATTTTTTGTATTTTCATCTTCCAAATGTAGTGTCGGAACATCTTTATTTAATTGGATCCAGTCAAATTCATCTTTAGTTTTTTCAGACATTGTGAATTTTCAATAAACAAGCCTAAACATTTTCTAAAACAAAATTTTGCAGGGACGTACTCCACACACAGAGGGATTTAAATAGTATACCAAAAAGGACTAAGGAAAGTTCTAAGAGATTTTTATAACCCCTTTTAATGCATTTTTTAGTATATATATATATAAAAAAAAAAATGTGTTCAAATTAATATTATTTCAGAAAAATTCTATTTTCAAAATTGTACCACAAATGTTCGCATCATTAGGTACATATATTTGCAAATTGTACTCGATTTTATCAAATGTATATTTGTATTTTACACCTTTAAATATTAATAAAAATGTAGTAATAATATTGTGTTTTCTTCCCAAAACCTACACGCATTAATATTTCAGAACAAGCTGGCAGTGTTGAAAGTGTGTTTTTAAAAAATGTGTTTTCTTCCAACAACCTGCACCCCCCTTAATGCTTCAGAACACTGAAAATATGGCTGTAATAAGATAAGTATGTATAAGATATTTAGATTATATATTTAAAGATAAAAGATAATATAATTTTTGTCTGTGAAAAACACGATTTTTTACATATTTCAAGGTATTTCAAAATTTGAATCTTAAATATGAGTGGGGGGGGGCTTAAACACGCAAAATATGTGGAGTCTTGGATTTGAGGACCGTTATAGAAAGGGGGGTAAAAAACACGTTAAAAACCCCAAATTCTGAACCCCTGAGGCGCTACAAGGCATTTTTAATTTTTTTTCAACCCTTAAGAGTTATAGGGTTGGTTTCGGATACATAGGCACAGAAGGGTATAAGTTCTCTACATCCACTATGGGAACCCTGTAACCCTTCTAGTTTTCGAGATATTAAATAAATAAAATTCACTATTTCTCAAAACAACCCTTATTCACTGGCCATATACCGTCGATGGACAAAAATTTGTTATCAGTAAATAAATTAGAAGGGTTGAAATTAGGGGATGTAACTTTTAAGCATATGTTTTAAGTGTTCTACTGCACTTTCGTACCCCTATTTCATCCACCTAGTTTTGTCGGATAGCTGGTAAATTTTTGTCTGTGAAAAACACGATTTTTTACATATTTCAAGGTATTTCAAAATTTGAATCTTAAATACGAGTGGGGGGGGGCTTAGACATCGCAAAATATGTGGAGTCTTGGATTTGAGGACCGTTATAGAAAGGGGGGTAAAAAACACGTTAAAAACCCCAAATTCTGAACCCCTGAGGAGCTACAGGGCATTTTTAATTTTTTTTCAACCCTTAAGAGTTATAGGGTTGGTTTCGGATACATAGGCACAGAAGGGTATAAGTACTCTACAACCACTAAGGGAACCCTGCAACCCTTCTAGTTTTCGAAATATTAAATAAATAAAATTCATGATTCCCCAAAACAATCCCTATTCTGTGGCCATATACCGTCGATGAACAAAATTTCTTTATCGGAAAATAAATGTTAAGGGTTAAAATTAGGGGATGAAACGTATAAGAGTATGTTTTATATGTGTTCTACTACCCCCTGATACACCAATATCAATCACCTATATCGGAAATTTTTTTCGTGGAAAACACTGTTTTCACACATTTTAGAGTACCCGGCGATATGCTATCAAGGTATTAGGATTTTAAAGAGGTAGATAAAAGTTTTAGGGAATTTCTCCGGAACTGTAAGGGCTAGGGTATCCATATTGGGTGTGTCCCTTGACAGGGGCCCTTAGTATATTCTATTAAAATTTCATCTCTCTAGATTTAAAGGGTGGGATGTTATTAAGTGTTTTTTATATCTCGTAACCCTTACAAGTTAGAGGGTTGGTTTTCGGTATGTAGGTACTTCATGACTTACAGACCCTACAACCATCAAGGGTGCCCTACAACCCTTGTAGTTTCTGAGATATTAAATTAATAAAGTTCAGTGACGTCACATATTAAAGCAAAAAATTTTATTTTATTTTATTAATATTTCGAAAACCATAAGGGTTGTAGGGCTCCGATTGTGGCTGTAGGGTCCTAAGATCTTATAGTAAGTACTTACCAAAAGCCAACCCCCAAACTGGTAAGGGTTGCAAGATATAAAAAACAGTTAATAACATGCCTTCCTTAAGGGATAGAGGGATGAAATTTAAATAGCATATACTAAGGGACCCTGTGAAGAGACATACTTAATCTGGACACCTAACCCCTTACAGTTCCCGAGAAATCCCCTAAATCCTGATATCAAATCGTCAGATTCAAATCATTTTACTCGTTTATAACCGTATTCCTTGTTTGAAGAACTGCGAGTGGACATTACTGTATCTATGCAACCCGAAACACAGGGGTGTTGAATTGGTGGTATCATAACGAATCAACGAAACTTTTTTATGTGGACAGTATTTTAAAAATTCGTATGAGAGAGGGCAATTTTTTATTAGAGATCTAAAAAATATGTGTCTGCGTGGTAAAACGGTTGCCTATTAACAGGAACGTGGGTTCGATTCCCAATCTGATTAAATTTAAATCTTTGCCACAGATTTTTTTTATATATGTTATTTACATATCTCATTCATACTTATCTTATTTCAGCCATTAATATGGTTGCAGGGTTGTTTGAAAACACACTTTTAACACTGCCAGGGTTTTCTGTAATATAAATGGGTGCAGGTTTTGGGAAGAAAATACAATATTATTTCCATATTTTATTGATAATTAAAATATAAAATACAAATATACATGTCATTAAATGGAGTACAAATTGCATATAAATATATACAATGAAGCGAATATTTGTAAAATTTTGGAAATAGAATTTTCTGAAATATTAATTTCAACACAAATTCTTTGTCGCATTTTAAAAATGCGTTTATCGATTTTTTGCAACACGTAGAACATCTCAAGTACGATTGTACGTCTTTAGCTGGAAGTACGTAGTTGTTTTTTCAAAATTTATGACTTAATATGTACCTATAATTTGTTATCACTAACTAAATACTTACAAAATCCAGAAATGTGTGAAAATTTACACTTCAAATCAATTTTTTAATTCTTTTATTGTTTAATCGTTACATCAGTTATATTTTATTGGAGTAAATGTTAAAAGAAATAAAAAACAACATGAAATATTTTTTAATATATTTTATTCATTCAAAATTCTAAATCACATTCCTGAAACGTGACATTATAATTGACCAATCAACTATTATATCACAAAAACTATATTCTTAAAACAATCTCTGTAATAAACATTAATTATATCTATATAACTCTAATAAGGTCTGTGGGGGGGGAGATGAATGTGAAATATTTACAAAAGAGTCTTGTCATAGAGGAATTCTCCAAGAGGACCATGTTTATCCATCATCTTGTCCAACGTGGAGATCTTTCCGGCAAGATCTCGTTGACCCTTGTACTGTTCGTTCAAGAATTCTCCCGTCAAATAATCTACCAATTCGTAATCATTGTATTTTCCAGTTGGATCTTCGCATACTTTAATCACATCTCTAATCTTCCTCGTGACACTAGCTTCAAGAGATAATGCATCACGTAAAGCATCGGTAGCTGTATCCCATTCCACTTTAGCTGGAACATTCTAGAAACAAAAAAATAAATTAGATATTTTAATATATATTTGATAAATTATGTCCGTAGATAATATAATTAATAATATTTGGAAATAATAGAAATCCATTGCAATCCGAATCCTATTAATACATTATTGTTAAAATTAATTTAACGTAACTTACGATTCTCTTGATGAGATTGCTAACGCTTGTAGTAAGTTCACCTCTGGTCAGCAAATAAGAGATCAATTTCATGGAATGTTCACGTTCTTCGGAAGCAGAATCAAAGAATAGTTTGCTGAAACCTGGTCGGTTGACGCTGTCTCTCGAGTAGTAGGCACCCATTGCCATGTACTGAATGGATGCGTTCAACTCCTCCTGGATTTGCTTACGGACAGCCTCCACACATGTTGGAACCATGTCAATCCAGTCCTCCGGGATATTCGCACGCCTCTGCGTACCTAAATTTCAACATAAAAACAAATATAAACTAATTGGATAGCTGTATTAAATTACATTTTCAAATAAATGATTAGCAAACACGATTCAACAAATATTATCTTTTAACAGATAACAAATATCTATTATTCAAATTAAAACATTGTATTTCTCAGTAAATACGTACAGTATGTATCAAAATTTGTTGTCAAATCTCTTAAGATTGATAATTTATTTTTAATATTTGACATGTTTTGAAACAGGCTACATGTGACATATTTTCTTAAAAAACAGCATCTTTAAATACGGAAAAATTAAAAAATAAACTAATCTTATATCATGTATGACCAGTTTTACTGAATAAATTTAAAGCGGTTCCTTATTAACTTCGCATAAAAAACTTATTTACAAGTTTCAAGCGACGAAAATAAACAATTTATGTGAAAAACAAGTGTGAAATCAAAAACAAATGTCACATGGAAACAAAATAATAAAAAATCTTACATTGGAATCCTTGAGTAGATGCGAAGATCGCAAACAGAACAACAGATGCAAAAACCACTGCCTTCATTTTGAATGATGTTAATGAATAAAGAATAAAAGTTGATTTGTCAAAACGTTACGACTTAAAATGTCTTTGGTCCTCACAAGTAGTATCCTTTACACTCACTGGTGTAGAAGGTGACTACACTTGTACGGCCTTTGAAACGAAACCAAACTCAAATACTCGAAATTATCTATAGCACAATAAGTGCTCAACCAATGCTTTATCGCCAACGAATACTTTGTTATTCAAGTTCTAGGATATTTTGTGGAATTCCAACACTTTTTCTTTGTCATTAGTGACAGTTAATGCGCATTAATAAACTGCGCATGATCATTTATCTATAAATTCATTTCATTGGCTGCCGATATTTAAAGTCATTCATAAACGCCACTATAAGGGTTAAAAAACACCCTTTTTATTAAATTCAAAACAGATTTTCCCCCAGAATAAAACTACCATTGTAATTATATAACTTGAAGGGTGTACCTAAAATATTATTTTGGGAGAATCATTTGCTTTTTTGAGGGGAAAATGAGATTTTATTGAGTGTTGCGTAATGTGATCGCACGCCACTGATTCGAACGAACGTCATTGGTGTTGTTTGTTCTCTGAGAATAGTCCTACTAGAACGTGTTTTTACATTGTACGATAACAAATTAAATACTTATTAACCCTTGGCCGACGTATTGGCTATAAGCGAACAGTAAAATATCCTCATTGTCAGTCTCGTTGTCGCAAGTGAAGTTTCCTTCGTAACGAGGTACGAACAAGTCTTCACTTGAACCAGACGTTCTACATCTCTACAATACTAATCATAATTATATTTTGTTTTGACAGATCAACATGAAATTCTTCGTAGCTTTCGCTGCTCTCTTGGTCGCTGTAAATGGGGCTGATCATTGTTATGACGATTCTGTTGTAGCCTGTTCTCCCGGTGAAAAAGGAGGTAAGAATAATTTTTACAAATAAAACAATAAAACAACAGCTGATGTCATTTTTTCAAAACCTGCTTGATATTTATTTTAAAATTATACTAAATTCAACTGTTTTGTTTTTACAGTAACAAATTTTTTGGCAAACTGTGATGCTAAGTATGGAGGTATCGACAACGTTCTTCCCGAACTACAAGCCTTTGCAAACACCCACATCATGCGTTCTTTCGAATACCTTCTAATGTCTACCTACTTTGGAAATTACGATATGAATCGTGAAGGTTTTAGCAAAGTATTCCGTAAACTCTCCGACTCTACCTGGGAAGATGGTATCAATCTAATGAAATACATTGGTAAACGCGGTGGTAATCATAGTTTTACCCAACGTAAAGCTGATACATTGAAGTATGGAGACGATAAGGGAGCTTATGAGTTAAACGAACTTCAATCTTTAGCTAAAGCTGTTGATATTCAGAAACAATTGGCTACTGACGCTTTTAAAATCCATGAAGGTGTAACCCGCAGACATACCAACACTCACGATCCAGAAATTGCACAGTATATTGAAGAGGAATTCGCTGAGAAACATTCTGATGAGATCCGTAAACTAGTTGGTCATGTTTCAGACTTGACGAAGATATTGAACGGACAAGACTTCTCGTTAGCCATGTATTTGTTTGACGAGTATCTACAGAAGTCTGCCTAAATATGTAACTGTATATATGTGATTTTTTGTAGAATAGTATCACATGTTTCATTATTATTATTATAGTTTTTGTCAACATGAATTGTAAGAGAAATATAAAATAGTTTAATAAAATGTTTTAAGACCTTATTTGTACTCTTTTTTTAAGGTTATGACCACCAAAAAATCCTTATAATGTCACTTATCTGTCTGTCTGTATGGTAGAAATTTTAGCCAAACAGCTGAACATAAAAAGTTGAAATTTGGCATACCTATACAACTCTGACCCACATGTAGGCAAAATATAAGAGTTCAAAAAAGCAGCGGGGGATAAAAACAAATATTTATTAAATGAAAAAATTCATATTTTGTAACATTTTGAGTGGGATATCCAATTAAACCTTTTAATGCGTGGATAAACAAACAAATTTTTAATTTTGAAACAATTTTTTTATGGTATTTTTGCCAAACATATGTCAAAAAGCTTTCGTCCTCCACTCTTTCCCAGAGGGGTTGAAATAAAAAAATTAATAATGTATATTGATGGGAACTGCAATATTTAGTTCAACAAGAATTTTTAGTTTTTCGAAAATAATTTTGTCATTGAAAACCATAATTATTTTTTAAAAAATTATTGTGAGCTATCAAAAGAAAGCTCTTAAGATATATAGGCTATTTCAAACGTTTAGGAAGAACTAGATTTTGAAATCTAGTAATTTTTATCTATTAATTCGGACTTTTGGTCATTTTGTTTAAGCTTTGTAAATCATACTCACATTGCAAATTCTAGATTAAATTGATTGTCATTATAAAATGTCCTTTTCACTGCATTTTAATTTTTTGTCATTTTTAATAAAAAAAATCCATTTTTTGTCTTCAAAATGAGTAAAAATTAATTAAAATTTTCAATAAACATCCATTTCCATGGTATCACTGTTGGAATCTTAATTTTTCACATACTAAATGTGAAACATGAAATATCCCAAGCAAGGTCCCTTCTCGAGACAACCTAAAAGAACGAAATCCCCATTTAGTTCCGCCTAAACGTTTGGAATAGCCTGTAAATTAAGGAACAAACAGTAGTTTATTAGAATTTTTTTATGTTAAAAAAATTGTCCCGCACCGTTTAAAGCAAAGGGGTTAACTAAAAATCTGAAAAAAATCTAAGTAATGTACATTGATCTAAATCGGAAACATACGAAGGAATTTTTGGTCATATTTCGTTTTTTTGGAAAATATTACAGTTTTTGTGTTTTTGACAAAATTATATTAAGTATATTTTATTTTAAAAAGTATGCTCATGGATACCGAATAATTATATTTTTTTAAATTGGTCATTATATATATTTTCCGATTTCTAACTATTATACAGTGAAAAATAGATTTAAAAATCAGCTTAGCTTTGATAATATTGTTTTTTATTTCTGAAATTGAAAATTAAAAAGTGTCAATTTAAAAAATGTTTGAATTAAAAAATGTAATGAATTTAACAGAAAGTCAGTGTATGAACAATATTATTTCATATATATTAATACCATCCGCAAATTTCGTCTGTAAAAATTTCAAGAAACAATTCGTCCATTGTGAAGGTAATCTCAAATCTTTCAAATTACTGTCTTACATGTGGATTGCATATAAAACTCAATATGCGTTCGGGGATTAAATTCCAGATTGGAATAAATGCGCATACGTATTATGCTTTCCTAACAATAAACATCCAATCAATTTCAAAAACAATAATACGCACAGTGGCGTCCGGTACATAAGAAGTTTGGGGGGTACAGCTGCCCAAAATTAAATTAATTCAAACATATTTAGTAGTAGAGAAAGTGAAAAATATCGTAAATTTACGATATTTTTCACTCTCTCTACTACTAAATTTACTTAATTTTTTATTTAAAATCGTCACTAATGTCGCGCATCATGCGTAAAACAAATAGTTCGTCTACAAGTCATGATGTACTATGTACTGCAAGCACTGGCAGCTCGTATTGCTTATGGTAACGCGGTGATTGACATTCGCATAACGTCTGATTATACATCTTTGCAGTTAAAAACTTGCGAAGTGCACATTTGATATTTTTATGGGTATGAATAATTACGATTATGTAATAAAATGTATATCTGGCAATGGTTTAATGGTTTTAAAATGTTTCAGATCATATATTTTCCGCCCTCCAAGAACATGAACCATTATTTACATCTCACAATATGTACGAACTTGCAAAAATTTTAACTATACCATTATTATTGTTTTATTTTATGCTTCTGCTCGCTTTTATATCAATAGCGGCTACACCATTCTTAATTTACAATTTCGTAAAAACTAGAAACGATATTGGAGACCAAAGACATTTTAATAAATCTACATTTTGTCTAAAATCAATCTCAACGATGATATTTGTCATACTAACAGCGTAAGATGATTTATTTTAAAACGCTAGTTCGTATTTTTAATTTTTGGAATAGTTTTAGCGCAACTGGATGTATACAAATGGCATTAACATTGGATAAAGGAATAAGAGATAATTTGGTAAACACTTCTTTTGCGATTAAACAAGCGCATTGCCATTTCAATATGTTCAGTGTTCAATTAGATGACTTTTATGACTATACTAACACACAATTTAAAACAGCCAATTGTCTAATAAATCATCTACCAGAGAGTGTATCTAAAAAAATTGTTGATTGTGAATCAAACAATCAACTAAACAATGTACATGACAATTTGGTGAACATTTTTTTACAATTAAGCAACAATCAAATAAACGGTAAATATTACAATCCCTAAATAAAGAAACTAGCGCACAGTGGGAGTGGCTGGGCCTAAAGGGATGCCAACATAACTTGTCCCCAGTGAAAACTGTAGATAAAATGTAACTAAATATGACTCATGTCCGCAAATATTAAATTTAAAAATAGATTACATCAAACCCATCTTAAGATACAATTTATGCGTGTAATACAAAAATTAATACTCCATTCGTCCGAAAATATGACATACATTTACAATTTTAATTAATCAGAATGATTTTATTTATGAAATAGTTACAAATATCTAGTAAAACAAAGAATAATACTAAAGTTTTAATTTAAAAAGGACGTGGCTGTCTCCACAGCTTGTATGAAACATGATAATGTTGTTTGTAATCGTCCCTTACGATGAAATTTTGCCTTATTAATGTACGGAATCTTATAGGAATTCCCTACTTTTGCTATATATGGTTTGTGCTACTTCCTTTGTTTAGGGAATTTAGTAAATAGCTACCAACATCATAAAATAAGAACTAAAAACGTATTTTTTTAGCGATTGAAGATAATAATAATGTAGAATTGATAGAAAAGGCTGTAAATTATATTCAAGATAATTTTACTGTAATAAATAATACAATAAGTCCTAAAAATCAAGAAGTTAAAGAATTTTTAATACAATACAGCATTATGCATGATGAATATAAGGTTTTAGAAAAACATTTTTTTGTTTTGTATTCTTAAATTTTATTTTTGCAGCTTCCTGATTTACTAAAAGTTTATTCTCAACTTGAAAGTACATTATATGACTTACCGGAAGTTATTGATGGACTGAAATTGGGTCAAAAATATTTTGATATTTTCCAAAACAACACTAAAAATGACAATACTTATTTCATGGAACAAATTGGTCATCTTAACTGGGATGTTACCACAATTCTTAACAAAGTTAATGATATTTTTCAAGCTGTCTTTTCTAATTTTTCACAATTAGGTTTTCTGGAATCAGCCATAGATGATTATACATTGAAATTAAAAAAGTAAAACCTAAAAATACCTATACTCTGTCCCAAAAAAGGCAAAGAGTATTAAAAAGTCAGATTTAGCTCCACAAAAGCAATAGATCGGTCAAATCCCCAGAGGAACTAGTAATAGAGAGTCGCTGAATGTTGAATGAGGTGTTTCACAAGGATCCATTTTCGGACCACTTCTATTTCTATCTTCTATCTACGTAAACGATTTCTCAAATTGCATTGAAAATGATTCTATTTTATATGTAGATGATACCACCATAATCTCTCACTCACTAAATTTAATAAATAAAAATAATATAATCATTGAAAAAGCAAATGACTGGTTTCTTTCCAAAGAATTATCCTTCAATAATTCGAAAACTTTTTAATTAGTTGTAAAAACTATAATTTTTCAAATTTCAAACTAAAACAATGTTATACTTTGTATTAGGGTCAATAAATAAATTATTATTATTATTATTATAAAATTTGCGTTATACCTTCTCTACTAGTTATTCCTCTGAGTTTAAAACTGGCCTGGAAATAACCAATCATATGCCTGACTTTTCACAAGCGTTTCAAATTTACTCTTTGCCTTTTTGGGACGGACAATAGTGATCAATATATATTAAGCTATTTGTATTTCAGACAAAAACTTGTTGGGAGCCTTTATTGGAGCACATTATTATTATTGGTACCAGGAATACACAGCATGATGTATGTTTTATTTTCCATGGCAGCTTTTGTAGCTGCAATGCATGATACTAGCGAACAAAAAAGGAATGTTATGAACAGTTTTGGACAATCAAGAATTTGTAAAAGTGCCATGATCATAAAGGTAATAATCTTCATGTAAAACTAGGTCCAGCGAGCCGATCCTGTAATGTAACGCGTACCGTAATGCGTAATAAAAACGTTCAAATTTATTTAACCGAAAAAGAATAATTTTTCATCATGACGATCTATCGTAAAGTTTTCTCAGAACATTTTGACGTACAAGCGCTATTTGTGTTGTTTACAGTAACTTGAAAAAATCTCGGCTAAAAATGGAATTAAATCATGAACATATTCGAGTGATTTTTTATAACTTTCAACGTGGATTAACACAACAACATTGCATCGATGAACTTAATTCGACTTTTGGCGATCAAGCACCATCAAGGACTACTGTTTATCGATGGTTTGCCGACATCAATCGTGGCCGTAGTTCGCTTAAGGACGAATTTTATAAAGGTCGTCCAAAATCGGTTGTTCCGGAAAACATTGATGCTGATATTGCTAGATCGTCATGTGACTTATCGTGAGATTGATGTATCTTTGGGCATTAGTGGGACCAGCATACATTTACTATTGCATGAACATTTGGCTGTCAAAACGATTTGTTCGCGTTGAATCCCACATAATTTGACATTTGCAGTGGAAAAAACCTCAATCGGAGTGCCAAAAGTGTTTCGAAAAATGGTTCAAACACATGAAAAAATGTATTGATCTTCATGGAGAATATTTTAAAAAACAATAAAGCCACTTTTGTTGATAAAAGGTTTTGATCTCAAATCCCGAAATATAAAAAGCAACCATTGTATCTTAGGCATTATGATCAAATAACAGCGAAGTGAATAAATTTCTTTAACGGTTCTTTGTTTCACAATCGGCGTAAATACAGCGTAATTCCCCACAAAAGTGTTTCATCATTTCCGTAGATAATTTATAGATTGCATGTTAAAAATACATGGCGTATCTGACGCAGCATTCCGGCGTAATTCCTAGAACGTAATTACAAAAAATGCCAGTCATCGTAAACACTTACGTTGGGTTTATAAATCGATCAACCAATCAGAAAGAGACACGATATCTTTAAAAAATTTATTGCTTGTCACTTACGACAAATACGAAAGTCAATATTTTAAGTTTGTTTTTTTTTTATTACAGTTATCGAATTTATTTGGAGTGGCCTTGTTATGGGCTGGATTGTTACTAGCGGCGTCATGCTATCTTTTGTCATTAACCACAAGGGTGTCATGTATGCCTATGGAAACAGGACACTTATACAGTGATTACCTCGATAATAAACAGGTAAATACGTCAAATACTTGAATATTGATCTAGAGACACATTAACTGATTGAAAAAATACAATACAATGTAAAAAAAAAATAGATCAATATTCCAGAATGATTATTAAAAATAATTATCAATTTAAAATGTTCAAAATATTTATATTATTTAATAATTTGTATTATCTTGATATGAATTTTGTGAAAAATGATACAGAACAAGTTCATCTTTATAAAAGTTTACGTTCGTTTTAACACGTATAGATAAGAGTAACAACTGTTTAGCAACTTTGAGATAACTATTATAGAATATGCAAATTTCACATTGCGTAATAAGAAAATTTATAAATTTTTGGTGAAAAGCGAGCGTAATAAAGTTTGTATCATATATTTGAAATGATTTTACAATGATCTATCATTAATGCGGACTTTATTTTGGACGTTTGCCATTGCTGATAGTAGTAGGCTAGAGTAGCACTATATATATCGGGTATTAGTATCAAAGAGATGCTTCATAAAATATAAAAATCGACGCTAATAGTACTAGGCTATTGAGAAGTGACATTACCGTTGGCGGCGCTGTAATTCATGTCAAAATGGCTGAATTGTCTAGTATTCAGCTGTCAATATGCTAACAGGGAACAGGTTAATTTAAGCACAGTACATTTTTATTTTATGAAAATGTATCTATCGACGTTCTAACAAAAAATCAACACCAGAACATATGTAATAATTTCAAACAGTACTACAGTCGCGTAGTACAATATTTGACCACCAGACTGCGTATCCGAGCGTGTCAGTTCTCAATAGTGCGTTCGAAGGTGAGTTTGCAGTACAGGGCACATGGAGTAGTTCTTTTTCATACTCTCTAATGGGTTTACAGAATGACGCTATCCTTTTCTTGCTAGTCGACGTTGCCAACTCTAAAACGTGCTGATCTGTGAAGACGCAGTATTCTACAAAAGGCCATTTGTTTTTGTTGAGTGTTATTTTGAGTTTTATAAGAGTTGATTTTTGTAAATAATACGAGTTTTTCATATTATTATAATTGACACATTTGACACTTTTACAACATTTGGCAACACCGCTCCCATTTGCCATAAGAGCTATACTGCAAACTCACCTGCGAACGCACTATAGAACAGCATATTAGCAGAGACGTAACGAGTATTTTTGGCGCCCATGGCAAGTAAAGGAAACTGCGCTGTAATAAAAATACAAGTCATAACTTTTAAAAGAAACTAGGTTATTACCCGTCGACAATGACGGATTTATAATATAAAAATGTCAATTGTTTGTATCGAATCACGGGACAGGATATCACAAGTTAGCCAATCACGGGAGAGGGCGTCACCTATCAGCCAATCAAGAGACAGGGTGTCCCCAGTTAGCCAATCACGAGAACCTTAGGAAAATATAACGTCACAATGTTACCCAAATTTTATACAGACACTTGCTAATTATATATGTACGATGAGAATCTTGGACTAATTTAGAAATTTAAACAATTTAAATAAATTTTCGCCTTGCGTACCGAATTTTTTCAGCGGCAATATTTGTCCCGAATTGTAGAAAAGGTACTTAATTTCAATATTTATTTTTAATATATTGCAATTAAAATTATTTTTACTAAACTTGAACTAAAAAAAATCTTCCGAAAGGGTATTTCCTTGATGAACTGCTTTTGGACAAATGACAAGACGCAACTTGATGTAGACACATTAAAAGCAATATTACTGATTAAAGTAAATTATGAAGAAACCTGTGCGGATTTTTAAAAAATGTTTAAAAGCAAAAATGACCTACAAAACTTTAATAAAACGTCTTTAAAATCGCAACAGGAAATTAACTGCAATGTGAATTGTTGTGTAACAAATGGCAAATGTCAAAAATATCCTATTCCAATCGCCATTTTGTAAGCGACAACAGCGCCTCTATAGGTAATGTCACTTCTGAATACTCTTATTACGTCAGGTTTCACCATAAAATTTCGGATTTTTCTGTACATGTGGAAAATTAATATTATTTATGTAAAAATTGTATTATACCTATATAAGGGTGTATTTAGGATTTATAATAGAAATAAATTTAGTAGTTGTTTTAGTTTATATTATGTTTTCGCGATGTGTACATGTATTAACAGGCGATCTTAATAACATAATGTAGTCTTTGACCCCGTTACTAATTCGCGACCTTGTCTCTTTTTAATTCCTGCGAGTGTACTGGTCACATGTCTATGACAGCCCGTAGGTCAACATATGCTGCACTTTTATCAACGAGCAACGCCTATCGACATATTCAAATTGCGCTACATTTCGCCACTTATCAAATTACTTAAAACGGAAACCGTATTGGTGACACTACCCCAAACAGAGCTGCCAACCCAAGTATCGAGGGGCGGCAAATTATCAGAATTGCTTCCTTGTAATTTTGATATTATTTTAAAGGGTGAAATAAAAGAGAAATCCATTCAACTCATGTAAATCCTAAAAAATAATAATCATGTGTCTGATTTTCAATAATTTTAGCGTGACTCGTATGAGATTTTTTTAAATGGCGTGTTCGAAAAGTAAATATATTTGATTCCTATTGTTATCAGTGATATGACATGACTACATACTGGATTCAAAGTACGCTCCAATCATTGTATTTAATTATCTTATAATATTTGCTCCATTTATGTTTCAATAACATTACAAAAATAAAATAATATCCAGTTTTTTGGCGGAGAATTTTTTAAATTTGGCCGATATTTATTAGTATAAGTAAATGAAACTATGTTTTTGCATTAGTGGCAATTCAATAGTCATTTTTCATGGAAGTGACTCATTACAAACAAGTTAATCTACACAGTTTGATTATAATTATATAATTTTAGAACAGACACATGCTAACATTCGAGAATAACAAAAATATTGATAACAAAATTTTAAACAAAAACAAATATTGAGTCAATAAATTACAGTATTTTTTTGGTATTGTATGGTACAGTGGTAGAATGGTATAGCAGGTATATTGTATGGTATAGCAGGCGCGCACCCAGGATGGGCTCAGGGGTTTGACCCCCCCATCCTTAGTACTTTGTTTTTAAATTAAATTTGCTGTTTTTTAATGATAAAACCATATAATTCTAGATAAAATATTGTATTTGACTCTCATATATTACACTCGGATGATTACAACCCTCGCCTACGGCTCGGGTGGTAAACTTAATTCTCATGAAATATTGCCTTGACTATATGCTTGTTAAATATAACATGAAAGATAAGTTAAGTATGCAAATATCTTCAGGAAAAATCACAGATTGTGAAAAATTTAACTAAAACAATAGCATCTGTGTGTTTTGGACATCCTTCTAGTTATTTTTTTTTTTAATTTTTTTTTTTTAATTTTTAATATAGTGCTTCAACTTTGTGAAGTCATTAGCATTCTTGGGTTTTATTAGTTAAAGTTATTTCTAAATCTCAACAATGTTTTAATAAATCTGATTGGTTAGTTCTCTTAGATTTTTAAATTTTGGAATTAATTAAAATTTTCCGTTTTTAGGGCTTTGTATGACCACCAAAAATACCTTATAACGTCTCTTATATGTTTGTCTGTACGGTAAAAATTGTAAACAAACAACTGAACAAAGAAATTTGGCATGCTTATACAATTCTATGACTCATATATAGGAAAAATACTGAGAGTTCAATAAAAAAACATTACGAAATAAATATATAAGTATTTAATGAAAAAATAAATAATTTTTAAAAGTTTGGGTTCTCCAATGAAACCTCTGAATGCATGAATAAACAAGCAAATTTTTATTTTTGAAATATATTTTTTTTTAATGGAATTTTCGCCAAATATATGTCAAAAATCTTTTGGCCCCAACCCTATTTCCCAGAAGGATTGTTTTAAAAATCTGAAATAAATCTCAATACTGTACATTGATAGGAATCGGAATAGTTAAACAGAAATTTTTGATCCGGTTAGTTTTTCGAAAAATACAGAATTTTTTGTATATCAAAAAAAAGCTTTTAAGACGTAGATTAAGGAACGAAAAGTAGTTTTTTAGAATTTTTAAATACGTTTATTACCAAAAATGTATAAAAATTACTGTCCCATAGCGTTTAACTCAAAGTAACGTTGATCTGAACCGGAAACGAATGAAAGAATTTTGTTTCTGAAAAACAAAAGATTGCGTTTCTGGAAAACATCTCAGTTTTTGACAAAACTAATTATTTTTTTAATTCATGCCTAAATTATGCCTAATAATGTTATGGATTTGTTGTATTTATGGCTAAGATAGTATATGTCTTCTTTTGAAATTAAAAATATAATAAAAAATTACATTAAAACAGCTTAGAATTGAGTTCATGTGTGTAAGCTCTACCTTCAGTATTCTGTTGGCTTCTTACACCTATTAAATACCTAAAAAAACCCTGAAATGTGTGAAAATTCACACTTCGCATCAATTGTTATGCAATAATACCACTAGAGATTTAAAAAATCGATTGATTTTTAAAATTCAATCATAATTCTTTAAAAAAAATCAGCTAGCGGACACCCTTCCGCTATTAGTTTGTTAAATTGAGAGTTTTCTGTAGTTATAAACCCTTTATTTTTTAGTTATGGCAGAATAAAACTTGGTTGGACAAAAATTTAGGTGAATGGGGCCATAATTATTACCTACAAGACGTATTACAAGAATGTTCTAACAACCGTACCATTTTCGACGCTTTTAAAGTATCAGAGGTATTAAACAATCCATTTTAATCGCCACATATATTAACTGCTCTGTCCTAGCACTGGAATTTGGAAAAACTATTCCACAAATACGAACTTAACATGTACGACGAATCAGTTCGAAAAAATTACGAGAAAGCGATGAAAAATATAAAAATACCAGATACAGAAATAAAGATTAAAATGAAGAATGAATTGAAGTTAGCTGAAAAACAACTGGCTGATAATTTCACAGATGATGTACTTTTTTGATTGTTGTCTCTATGCAATTATTATTTAAGTTGTTTTTTAGATTATATTTGACATTGAGATATTGAAACAAGAGAATTTAAAACAAAAAGTAATCAAATTAATGGATAGTCTAGCTGAAAAGAAGACTGTCAAAGTGTTTTTGGAAAGAATTTTATATTGTTTAGACATTTTAGAAAAAGAAAATGTCAAAAACACTCTAGAATTATTAGTTAACTTAGCACAGAATTTACGAAAGGCTCAAGTGAGTTTAATTTTTTAATCTATATTACATTTTCATCTGATCTGATATCGTTTTCGGTCTAATTGTTTTTCAAGTATTTTGTCTGTGACTTAAATCACGTCTAGATAAAATATACTTTAGATAACAATAGAATAGGCTGTATTTGAGATAAATGCAATTATCATAAAGTAGCTACGTGAAAGATAAGTTACTTTGTACTAATAATAATAAACTTTATCTCTTAAGTTCATTCCAAGAAATTATAAAAATTTTGTAAGGTCTCGAAAGTGATTTTTAAATGTTACCACTACTGAAACCTCAAAAATTATAAATTTAAATTACACCCTTATTATTGACTTAACAGCAAAAATTTATATAACAAATATTGTTATGAATAAGAAGACAAATCGTTTATCTAAATTCATTTTTTTGATTGGAGAAATATTTGGAGTTATGGCGGAAAAACCCCAAAAATTATAAATTTAAATACTCACTTATTATTGACTTAACAGCAAAAACTTATATTACAAATATTGTTAAAAATAAGAAGACATATCTTTCATCTAAATGATTTTTTTTATTGGATAAATACACACACCGGCAAATTTAAAGGAACAGGCATAAAAATCTAATTATTTTCCCTGTAGTCAGAGCCGTAGCAATGTTTTTGGCGGCCTTGACAAATACTTAATAGCGTCCTTTTTTTATCTTTTTTCATTATATTTATGGAGGGCATAATTTTTATTTTAATAGACAGGTATGTGAAAATACAAGTGATGACCTAAAAAAAGGCCCAACATGGTCTTGAAGAATATCTCTGATGTACCTATTTGCAGTTAACGCTCCGCCATCAATCACCACTAACTCTATGCGAGCTCCCAAACATATTCCATCCCACACCATAATTGAACCTCCACCAAAAGATACACTAGTAGCAAAATTAAATGGTGCATTTTGTTCTCCTTGGCGTCGATACAAACTGTCCCTACGGTTTAGTAGAGTATTCAAAGCTATCTAGATATAGGCTACAAAATAATAAAATTAAAAAAAAAAACATATTTTTCAATCTGTTCTTTAAATTTGCCCGTGTGTTTATTTGGAGAGTTATGCCCAAAAATTAAAAACTTAATATCTCTTTTATTATAAAACTTTTACTAAGATGTTTCAAGGTTTTTCGCCTTCTTTTGACCTGTAATATCACCCATTAAAAAAATAACAGGACTGTAAACACCTTGTATAATAATTAATCCCAAAATCGACCCAGGCGTTTACATGGTCAATTCGTGCCGCTTACGTAACAAAATTACGCGCGGCTTGTATGGCTGATGCAATCTAAATAGATCTACCATCTGTCTTCAATCCATTGACACCATTAACTTTCACCTGCGTCGTATACTTTTAGAGATATAAGAGTTTAAAGCCTGAACTATTTTTGTGTTGGTTAGATTTTCGAATATGCAGTCCATTGGCGGCGTTAGTTTTTAAAATTTGGGGGAGCCAGGGGGATTCAGGAAATATTTTGTGGTACCATTTTTTATCGATATATATAGTCACGTCAAATGTTCAACAAAATATCTCTGGTTACTATAATTTTTACATTTTTTTAGGAGGAAATGTATAAAGCAGTATCTATCGAACTAAAAATTGCTAATATAATGCAAAATAATTCAACGCATCTTATTGAAAAACAACTAATAGATACACAGTACCGAATGGATGAAGTAAAAGAACAATTAAAAAGCTACATAATATATAAAACTCAGAAAGATGTAGGAAAATGCAGTTTTATTCCCGACTTTTTGAATACTCAGAAAGATGTATGGTGCAATAAAATGCTTCATGTGCTCGTAAGTTACATTATACAGTGTTTCCCAAACAATGTGACGCGGCCCGGTACTCATAAAAATCATAAAAGTTCTCAAAAAATATTAGAATAATCGTTGTTATAAAGAACAAAAATATTGTAGAAGTAATAATTGTATCAATTAGTGTTGTAACAGATACATTTAAAAAATATCTAGATACAGATACCTAAGAAAAATTGTATCTATAGTGCGTTCAAAGGTGAGTTTGCAGTGCAGGGCATATGGAGTAGTTCTTTTTCATACTGTCTAATGGGTTTACACAATGACGCTATCCTTTTCTTGCTTGTCGACGTTGCCAGCTCTAAAACGCACTTATATGTGAAGACGCAGTGTTCTACAAATAACCATTTGTTTTTGTTGACTGTTATTTTGAGTTTTATAAGAGTTGATTTTTGTAAATCATACGAGTTTTTCATATTATTATAATTGATACATTTGACACTTTTACAACATTTGGCAACACCGCTCCCATTTGCCATAAGAGCTATACTGCAAACTCACCTTTGAACGCACTATAGATACAGAATTGTAAAAAATATCTAGATATAATATCTATGGTCTATTTCAAATTAAAAAAAAAAAGTAGATAGCGCTGCGAACCGAGTACGATTTACATTGGATAAATACAGTATAGCGGAAAATTTAAAATAAGTTACAACTAGGGCATGGGCGTAGTAACTGGATTAGCAAGTGATTTTTTTTTTTTAGTTTAAAAAATGATAATAAGATATTGAAATTAACAAGGCAGATAATACACTTACGTTAATTATACGACATAAATTCAGTTTAATGGGAAATTTGAAAAAGTTAAAAAAATATTAATTTTAAAAATTATGTACTATATATAAAAAGAGAGATTTGGCTAAAAGAGTTTAAATAAAGCAATAAAACAAACAATATATCTTCAGAGCTAAAGTTTCTTATTTAAATAATTATTTTAAATAAAAATTAAAAATATATGTATATATGAAGGTCTAAAAATTATATCAATAACTTCTTTGGGCACAATCAGCTGGGCTGTCTTTTGGCCTCACATTAGTCCTATCTCTTGATCTGTTAATTGTCAAGTGTCAAAAAATATTTATATGTCAGATAACCTAAAAAATATATAACTGCGTAAAAACAAATTACAAGAAGAATTTGCTCCATAAAATCTACGCCAAGAATATAAATAAAAGTCTAAATATGTAAATAATAACAAAATATACGAAAAAAATAAAATAATATATATTTCCAATGTACGACACTGAACATCTGTCAACTTGGACTAAAAACAATATTTTAACAGTGTAATAGGGATGACGATCTAAACCAATCCGAAGCAAGGACATACAGCTCCTATCTTCTTACACACATTTTTCTACTTTGAAATAGACCATAGTTTCGGCTTTCGCCATTTTCAAAGCATAATTACGTCAGACCCATACTAATAAGAACCCTATATTCCACTTTATTTATTATTTTGTTATAAAATAATGCGGTAATTGATGGCTTTGACCGAAACTGGCGCCTCAGTTACCGATAGTACGTAATTTTGGCATAAAATTTAGTAATCAGTATTTAAATCTGTACAAATTGAGACAGATTATATATAAATAAAGTAACGATCAAAGTATCTGAAATACAGATACAATTTGTATCTAGCTACTTGAAAAATTATCTAGATACTGTATCTAGAAACTTATATCTAGATACATTACAACATTGATTGTAACAAATATTAAATTTGACTGCATGATGTCCACTCGAGAAATTTCCCGTATAGAATATATTGAAATACCCGTACATAATTTAAAAGTGTTTAATATTTTTTTTAGGACGTGACTTGGTTGGTGCTATTCGTCAATGCTATATTTATGATAGTGACAATGTTTTTAACGAACTGTCTGACAAAACATTTAATAAGAGCGCAATGTAATTATTGGCATATTTAAGTATAAAAAAAAACATAAAACTGTTGAAAATTTTAAAGTAAAAAGTTAAATTTTTAGATGCAAATTTGGATTGGGATGCATTATATGAATATATGCATTTTCAAAAAACGGTTGAAGATCAATTACAACAACCTAGAAGCAGAGATTCTGCGAATCATCAAAACAGGAGTAGCTCTTTAAGTACAAGATAGAAAATGAAGCAAAAAACTCAAACAAATTAACAATAATAATTGTAATGTTATTTTTTGTAAGTGTAAATATTGAACTGTAACTAAATAAAAAAAAAATACATTTTATACCTCTCTTTTTTGACGTAGAATACGTAATCCTTTCGTCTTAGTAATAGCTCCTGCGGTAAAAATCTGTTTCACTAAAATAGTACACCAGACTTCTATAATTTCAAAATTGTAAAAGCTAGCAACAATATATTAGGTCGTCAAGGATGAAATTTGTAGAAAAAAAGGCAAAGTTGGTTGATAACTTACAAATATAAGGAATTATTTTATTCATCAAAGTATGCACCCATATTGTCTATACACTTTTACCATTTAAGCGGTAGGTTGTTCAGGCCGGTGGTATAAAACCCTGGCGGACGAGTCAATGAATTCCTGGAAGGCCAGTTTTACAGCATTGTCGGAATTAAACTGTTTTCCTATTAAAAAGTTGTCCAAATTGCGGAAGAAGTGGAACTCACTGGGGGCTAGTTCTGGTGAGTACGGAGGATGATGAAGAAGTTTCAACTCCAATGTAGTTTTGCCACATTTGTGCAGTGTGTGGTCTAGCGTTATCATGCAATAAGATAGGAGTCGATCTGTTGACCAATCTAGGCTGTTTTTCTTTAAGTTTTTGTATCATTTCGTCCAGTTGGTTACAGTATATTTCTGCTGTGATCGATGAGCCAGTTTTTGTTTTTTTTTTTTGTTTTATGTTACCTACGAAATTTGGCGAACCAATTTGATATTGTCTGCTGCGTAGTAACACTAGAGCCAAATACACTATTAATGTTTCGCGCGGTCTGCGATGCCGTAGTTCCACGTAAAAACTCATACTTCATACTAGTGCGAATTCCGACCGTTTCATTTTCAACAAAATTAATTTAAAAAAAGTTTTTGAAATTTTTTAGAGCATATAAGCAGTTCTTTTGTAAGAACAAACTAGATCTGGTTATTTTGGTGATTTTTATAGTGTATTACTGACTTTTAGAAACTTGGTTATATTGTAAAAAAGGCTTTACATTTTTTGGTCATGTTTGCATTATTTTAGGTTAGTATTATATTTACAAAATATTTAACTATTCATAATGAAATATGAGAAATGATATTTTTTTAAATGACATATTTATAATCTGACTTTTCAAATTATTTTTCTGTAATACCAACATAACATACAGTTGTGCAAACTGTTGAAAACAAAATTTCCTCTCAGTTTGTTCTTACAAAAGTGAACAGCTTACAATGATTTCGTTACACAGGCGAGATGTGTAACTTTCCAACAAAAAAAAAAAAAAACAGAACGATAAAATATTAAGCCAATGTCAAATAATAAGCTGTTAAAGTTGGCAATATTATTAACTACAAATTACATCCTTGACGACCTGATACGAAATTTAGAAAATTATCCATAATCCACAACGTATTAAATATAGAGGTCTAAACGGTTTCACGTCTTACCATATGACAAACTTGTAGTGACAATCAACAAAGTACAAGATACAGTCTATAAGCTATTGCTTTAAGAGCTCTGATTGTGGCTTTATTTAAAATAATAGACGTTTAAAAAAATAAATACAATAATTGGAAGAGATAGAGAAAAAATTTTATTCACACATAAATCTTATAAGAACAATGTTTGGAGAGAAAATGGAATGCCAACATACATATCTCAATATTCAGATTGAAGCCACAAAACGTTTACACAAAAAGATAATAATATTAATTAAATTGGACCTGTGCTTAACTATTTATGTGCAACTATCTAGCTGACATATAACTTTAAATAATATATTGGATCAAAAATATCTACAAGATAAAATTAAAATCCCTCCTGGTACTGTCGGGAATCCATCCTTGTTTGTAAGATCTCAAGCTGTCTCTTGGCTTCGCATTGTGGGAAATTCGCTAGGTCATAATACTGCGGAGCTATTTTTAACAACCAGTCCGCTGTAAACAAAATAAATCTTCAATACATCTAGGAGATTCGACCAATCTCTATATAATAAAAGAACCGTTCATATATTTGCGTCGTTCGTTCTTTGGCAAAAACTTTCTTCCAGCAAGACGGGGAGTGGAAAGTGAAACGGCATCTGATCCAGGAGGTTTACTCAATTGGTTAGGGGAATTTTTATCATTTTAGGGGTCGAGATTATATTTAAAGAAAAGCAAGTCTTTTTTTGACGAACTGTCTTATGTAGCCAACCAGAGTAGCGTAGTGGTAACACATGTGCTCTGCGTTCCTAAGGTCTCGGGTTCGAATCCCATTATCCCGAAGCAGCAAAGGCCATTAAAATAAAAAAAATCAGCTGTGGCCACCACAGGACCGACCGCCATCATAAAGTACTTGTATAAAATACATTCTAGCAGCAGAGTAGAAATAACTAATATTTTCTAACAGAGATATTATTTATCATGACCATGGAAACGTTACATATAAATATGAAAAAATTGAGACTTGGAAAAAATTTCGAAAAATTTTACAGAAATTATTCGAAATTTTTCGTTTTATCAAAAAACGTATCAAATAAAAGTTGTTAGTTATGGTTTTTATACCAACTTTTGTTAAATTAATTTTTTCGAAATATTTCTGTTATGAAATATTCGCAAAAATCTTAAAATTGACACGAGTAAACTCCCATTTCTACTTAACCGATTTTTACCAAAAGTTGATTAACTCGTGCCATTGATGTCAACTAAAAATGGGCAAAAATTCAAGCCCATGCATGCATGTGTTCTCGTTGCATTTTATGGAAAGTGATTTTTTACGTCCAAGAAAAGACTGAAAAAAAAGCATTTATCCCACCCAAAATTTGCCTAAATCATCAGTGGATATATTAAAAGGCCCTTCTACTTTTTCCGGCAGAGATATTAATTTTTACTATATTTACCATTTAATATATTTACCATTATTTTGTTGTTATTATATTGACAGTCAAAAAGAATTAAAAACACAATAAAAAACTAAAAATTTCCTTGAAATTTCTTTAGAATAGTATATTATTACATATCTTGTAAATCGTAGATTACCTTTAAATTAAAAAAAAGCTCGGAAAACAGGGAAAATACAACCCGTGTTCATTTTCACCATGTAAACAAATACACGAGTAACGGTTTAATGTCACTTTCGAGTGTTCCAGCTTTGCCGCATATGGCGCTGCGATCTTAAAAAGTTTTCCCTATTATATTAGTGATGTCAACCTAGTGTAAATTAACGTTTCAACTAGGAATAACGGAAAATTTTATCTAACGTCATTTAAAAAAAATACTTACGTTTAATATCTGTAACTGTCCTAATATAATTCTTCGTCGTCAATACAAATTCATTATAAATAACCCACTCTGGTTTGTGATCTAGGCACGTGGAAGGATGTAGCTGAACCATCTGGTTGTCTTTTATCGTCAAATAATGTCCGGTCCTCTCTAAGTGGGCGACCTACAAAATTCACATCGTAAACATTCCATCGAACCTTTCACATGTCGATGTTATATTACCTGCATGAAGAAACCTTGTACTAGCGCCTTACGAATGTTGATGTAATAGTCTTTGCTGGTAAAGTCTGTGGAGGTACGTTTCAAATTGAACCTGTCCATGATACGGGACAATTGTTGTCGCACATTGTCACCTGATTTCAGACTTCTATAATTTACGAAATTATCGTAACACCATTGAGGGTCTTCCACGTCTAACAAAAAACAAATCGTTTCAAAAAAAATATTGAATAAGTGGCGCATAGAATACAGGTTATGATTCTAGGGTTCATGATTACAACCACGTTGTAAACAGTCAACGGTCAGTGACGCATACATACGTTTAAATACTAACTATAAATAAGTATACTTGTTTTTGTTAATCTTTTAAGATGCGTAATGTGAAAAAAACCCTACGGCTATGGGTTGACACGCCTAGTTATATCATTTCTAGTGTAATTTTATGAGTTCCCTAACTTTTGTTATTTTATTGCAATCTTCAGAACTAATTTGGTACGGACTATAACTAAACACAAAACTGCTAAATAATAAACAAATTAAATAAAAAAAGTTTTTAGAAATTAATATGAGTTAGATATGTGACCACAAGTGTCAAAACAAATCAGAACGTATTATAAAATGTCGGTAAATGTAAACAAAATAAAATTTAGCGATACAAATGCAAATGTCCCTATATTAAATAAAAACTTTTATACAAAATAATAATCAACATAAGTTTTACAAAATGGACGTAGAAAGCTTTGAAAAAAATAAAAAAAGAAACAAAATATCTCTAAAATAAACTGTTATAACTAGTTATTAAGAATGAGAAAATGTGTGGACAATAATGGTGGTTTGATCGAACATTTATAATTTTATTTTTGGTAAAATAATTGTAAAAAGTAATAGTTTTTTTTTTCTAAATAGTCAAATAGTTTATTTTAGAGATATTTTGTTTCTTTTTTTATTGTTTTCAAAGCTTGCTACGTTCAACTTTGTAAAACTTATGTTGATTATTATTTTGTAAATAAATGGTCGCCATTTTGAAATGGTTAACATAAAAATATGACTTTTTGGTGTCATTGTAAAGCTAATTCAATGTACTTTTAGGAAAAAAATATAAAATTATCGATTCCCTATGCTAGATCAAAAGTTGACATCATTTCCGGTGAAACCGGAAGTGCCTCAGAATTCTTATAGTAACCTTTAGATGGGCCTTTTTGTTTAGTTTAACTTTTGTACTGAAGATTTTTTGTATCTTTACAAATAAAGGAGATTTTCGGGGTGCCCCGTTTCAAACAAACACCCTGTATATTAAAAGAAGTACACCATAAGAGCGTTAAATATGTAAAGTGCATCAGCTAATCGGTTACTAGCCCCCGTACATTTATTTTTACAACACAATATATGAATAATTTTCAGGAAATAGGTTCTATATTTTATTTAGAATTTCGAGGTCCCAGAGGTCCAATTCACTAATAAACTGGCACCGATAACCGATTCCCACGGAACTATGGGAATTATTGAAATGTCTTTTGTATACTCACTCTGTTTGAAGGCGTGATATACGTTGAGTAGTGTGAGGTGGTCCCCATCGATGTGGGCGAAACGCATCTTGGCATCATCGGCTGCCTTCTTGGCCTCGTTCGGTCGGACGAAGCACTGCGGGACTAAACATTGGAGCGGGGCGCGTGGCCCGTATCCAACCGATATAGTGAGGGCACAACACACCCTACAGCATTACCTACAGAGCTACCCCACAGTTAGCACTCCGCAAACCAAACCATCAAAACATCTTACAAGCTTTCCGATCAATTAACCAATCAACATCATTACGATATATATATTACAACCAACGATATTATTTACTCGATATTATTCAGCTGGTAAAATGTGTCTGGTTGCGGGGCAAATAAAAATCTTTTGATGTACAAGACTAGCATTACAACTTGATAATAAACCAAGTCAAACTTCAGTTCTTCCTTTCCTAGGGTTTCGCAGGTATAACTTAGAGTTCCTTATACCGTCACTCATATGTCGGTACAGCTCGATTAAAAGCTGGTGAGACTGTTTCTTTTGGAATACGCAGCCTAGTATAGAATAAGGGATACGCATAAAATTTATATTTCCTTAAAACTACATTTTTTTGATATGTTAATGTTAGTTATGTCATCTAACAAAACAAAAATCACATTTTAATTAATATTACAGCCAAATTTTTTAATTAAAATATTGTAAATTTGAAATAAGCCGACCACAGCGCGAACGTTGCCGAGTAAATACGACTGAGCATGACGTCAAACCCCAGACAGCCAAGACTACAACATAATCTTGACGTGTGTATATTGTATTGTTCGAAAGTTTTGTATATGTTTTTAAACAATTTCTCACGCATTTATTATTAAAATGGCAGATAAAGATTTTGTTTGGGCTCAGAGTGATAATTTACCCAACATTGATGCTTTTATGCTTATGGAATATATGAAAAATAATGAATGCTACAGTGCTGAAGAAATACGTGGTGTCAAAACAGACTTGTAAGTAAACCATTTATGTGTTCTATAACTTCATGTAAACAATAAACGCTGCAACTCTGTAAAATGTAAAAATTTATGTAATTTAGATGTAAGAATTTTACTAAATTGTTTACATGAAGTTACAAAACGTTAGAGGCATAATTGAAATACTGCAATATAGGTTATATATTTTAACATAAAATTTAATTCGGTAAACATGTATAAAATGTTTTTATAGAATTAAACTTTATTTTAATTAAAATCACTCTAACTTTACACAATCTATAAAAGTTATACAAGCAAATAAGTTCACGACAGACTGTGTAGGCTGTACGCAGTACACTTATGTAGGGTATGACGTCACACGTGGTATTCGCTCGCTACATACATTTATGATTTTGTTAAGCCTTCAAATTAAAAAAAAATGCAAAACTGTTTTTTAACTGCAATATTCCAGTTGCACGAATTTAATGTATTTTTGAAAAAATATTTTTTTAGATTTCACGGTATTTAATATTTCAAGGTATTAAATTGAAGTTGTTTAATTTTTTTTTTTAATTCTGACTCGATTATATTAAGCATATGTCTTCGTGGTCCTCTTTCACATTAAATACCTACAAAACCCTAAAATGTGTGGAAACTCACACTACACATCAGTTTTTTTTAATGACAAATATTTGATAATTTTTATGAAATAAAAATTATTCAAGATGCTAGTCTTGTAGTGAAATACATCCCAAAAAAAATTTCAAGGTCCCCAAATACTTAACTTTAAAAAATTATTACCTGACAACATGGCCGTAACACTCAGGATCTCATTGGAACAATTATGATTGCAACTAGCGATAAGCATCTTTGCCAGTTGTGGATCTAATGGAAATTCAGCCATAACTGCACCTAAATCCGTAAGATTTCCATCATCATCCAACGCTGCAAGGTAGTTCAAGAGTTCTAAAGCCCTCATAAGTGTTTCTGGTGCTGGTGGATCCATAAAATCAAAATGAACCAAGTCATCTATACCTAATTTTTTAAGTTGTAAAACAACCGACCCAAGATTTGAACGTAGGATTTCAGGATATGTGTTGTCTTGCATTTCATTTTTATAAGCTTTTTCTGTATATAATCTAAAACATTTTCCTGGTCTTGTACGGCCAGCTCGTCCTGCTCTTTGCTGAGCACTCGCCTTTGAAATCGGAGACACTAAAAGAGATTCAACTCTAATTCTTGGGTTATAAACTTTCTGTTTCGCAAAACCAGGGTCTATTACAAATACTACACCATCAATTGTTAATGAAGTTTCAGCAATATTTGTTGAAACTACAACTTTACGTCCAATTGCACCGTTTGGTTTATTAGGTGGTGGTTCTTCAAAAATTCTCTGTTGTAAATTAGGTGGTAGAGTTGAATATAGAGGAATACACTTCAATTCTCCTACTTCTGGTCCTAAATTATCAATTTCACGTTTTATTCTCTTACAAGCAACTTCTATTTCTTCCTGTCCAGTTAAAAATAATAATATATCTCCCGCTATTTCTTCACACATATGTATTTGTATTACAGTTCTAATTGCAGCTTCTAAATAGTCTCTTTCAGGTTCGGGTGTGTAGAATATTTCAACAGGATGTGTACGTCCAGGTACATTCATTAAAGGCGCGTTATCAAAATATTGTTGAAATTTACCAGCATCTAAAGTAGCAGACATAATAACTAATTTAAGATCTGTACGCTGTTTAACAACTTCTTTTAATACTCCCATTAAAATATCAGTAGCTAAAGTTCTTTCATGAGCTTCGTCGAGTAATATACATTGATAAGCTTCTAACATTGGATCTGACATACCTTCCCGCAGTAACATACCATCTGTCATGTATTTTAAGATGGTTTTCGCTGAAGAACAATCTTCAAAACGGATGGAATATCCTACCTCTTGTCCTAAGGCAACGTCCATTTCTTCAGAGACACGTTGAGCGACAGACATGGCTGCTACTCTTCTTGGTTGCGTACAACATACACCCTTTTTTCCAAGAGATCGAGCATATTCTACACACCATTGCGGAATTTGTGTTGTTTTACCAGAACCTGTCTCACCGACTAACACTATACACTGATGTTGAGCAAGTAATCTCATAAAATCAGCCCGATATTCAAATACAGGAAGCTGTATTCTTTTCCGATATAATTCATTATATCTTCCAGTGAATGGTAAACCGGTGAAAGGATTAACTGTACTTGTAGATGCTGCTGGTGTTATTATTGCTGTAGAAATTCCTCTTTCTTCCCTATAACAAAAATATAGTTAATAAAAAAATCTTAATTCAATGATGGAGTATTAACCTTTTCTTTTTGATAAATGGATCTAAAACTTCGATTCTTCTTTTGGACATTGTTGTTAGATATCACTTAGATGTGTAGGGAAATTAATGTTACACTTAATTACGTCAAAAATTAAATATATGATTTAAAAACACGACAAATGAAATGCCGATGTTTTGTTAAGAAAACGGAAATCGGGAGAGAGCACACCACCCGGAAGCGTTAGAACTCGGCGCCAAAAATAAAACTTAGATCACTAATCACAATTAGTCTAAATATGTTCCGAGAATAAGAAAGAAGCCAAAAATATTGTTACATATGCCAAAAAAATACGAAACTACTAATGAAATACAATTAAAATTAAGTTAAACATAATGACATTGTTTGATACGTAATAGTACATAAGTGTTAGAAGGGTAGTTTGCTTTAAGGAGTAATAAATAATTATTTCGCAATTAAGGTGGGTCCTTAGATTGTGGCTAAGATATTATTAATAATAAATAATGGGTTTGGGTTGTTAAGTGGTTTAAAAATTATTGCAAAGTTGCGAAATACATACGAGTTAATATGACCCAATTTCTTTTGTTAAAAAAAAATTGCCGAACGTTTAATGTATTTTTTTTTGCATGCTAAAAAACAACAGTTGATTACAATGTTGCAGATATTATATTTTGGGGAATCGGGTGTGGTTGTAAATGCAGGTCAAATCATATGTAATGTCATGCGATTTTGGTATAAAAGACCCGCGGTGGACTTGCAAAAATATCACTTGTTCACAAGTACTCATTCAATAAACTACAATGGCTTTCAAGGTAAGAACAGTTATATTTTTTAAATACTCAAAATAATGGAAAGTGATTTTTTAAGAGGATAGATAACAATAAGTTTGTTTTAGTTCGTAGCTCTCCTCGCTTGCGTTGCCTACGCCAACGCTGGTCTTTTGGCCGCCCCAGCTGTAGGATATGCTTCCTATGCCACCCCCCAGGTCCCAACAATCACCAGCCAGAGCCAGAACATCCTCCGTTCTCCAGGAAACCTTGCCCAAGTCTCCACCTACAGCAAGACCATCGACACACCATTCTCCAGCGTCTCCAAGAGTGATGTCCGCGTATCCAACCCAGGTAATTATAAAAATGGATGGGGAGTCAGAAAAACTACCGCTCCTTTGATTAAATTTTCATAACGGATAAAAACAAACCGAAAATGAAAAAAAAATTACCAGAATTTTAAAAAAACGCAACCGAAAAACATTTTGTTCAAGGAATTGAAAATAGCCGTGTATAAAACGTTCATTATTCCCGGATGAGTAGGCATGTACATCCTTATTACACACGGCGTGCAATATAAGCAGTTTTATGTATTTACAGTTGGATGCATAATGCTTTTATTATTTGATGGTCATAGATAATAGTATATTATGCAACGAACATGGAATGATGGTTATTTCACACGAGTTGGCCACGAGCCGTAAGCGAGTAACGCAATTTATACTAGTGAGAAATGACTATTCCATGCAAGTTTCATACTATGCTTTTTCCACTATAACTTTATTACTTATTTAATTTTTATTCAGTTCCCTTTAAAAACTAATAATTTTACAGTTGCTTTCAACCTGTTTATTTCGTTGCCTAGCAGTGGTCATGTACGTGTCATACGGAATGTAAATTCAGTTAAAATAACTATACTTACGTCAGCTGATTAACTGACTGACCAAGACTCTATCAAAAACTATATTTGTAAAATTCGACAGCTTTAACTATATTATTTAATTTCAATCCGGTTTCCTTAACAAACTAATAATACTTTGACATGTATATGCTTTCAATCTGTTTATTACGTTACCTAGCAACGGTACCTGTTATGTAATGAGTTCATTGCGTAACAGGTCAGCAATGTATAATAAAAAGGAGTGGGGAACGTGCTACATTTGCTAACCACTGACACGCCTCTAATGAATATATATCTATGTTGAAAATAAACATTACCTATAGAGGCGCTGTTGTCGCTTACAAAATGGCGATTGGAATAGGATATTTTTGACATTTGCCATTTGATACACAACAATTCACATTGCAGTTAATTTTCTGTTGCGATTTTAAAGACATTTTATTAAAGTTTTCTTCACTTTAACACATACAAACAATGCAATTAAATGAGCCACATCCAACAAAATCCTATTCCGTTAAGTTCCAAAATATTCCGCTAGGCGTCACTTCAGTTATTGTCAGTTCTCAATAGTGGTGGAAAAAGTTATTAATTCTATATTGTTTTCTAGGATATGTATCTGCTGCTTATGCTCCAGTAGCCCATGCCGTAGCTCCAGTTGCTTCTTATGCCGCTCCAGTTGCTCACTATGCTGCTCCAGTTGCCGCCTACAGATCTTATGCCACCCCCGTTGTAGCTAAGACCTATGCCGCCCCAGCTGTTCACACCTACCAACCAGGACCATCTGTAGCTGCCACTTATGCCGCTCCAGTAGCTCATGCCTATGCCGCCCCAGTAGGTCATGCCGTTGCCGCCCCACATGGACTTTTGGGAGTTGCCTACTCTGCCGCTCCAGCTGTAGCTCATGTTGAATATCACGGACTTGGACTTAACTACGCCTTCTAAGTCAATGCACTTTATTTATTTATGATTTATTTATTTAAAATAAAATTTCTTGCTCAATGAAAACTGTTTTTTCTTTAAAGACATTCAATTGGTAAGAGAGGCCCAAAAACACTCCCTTGCACAAGTCCAGCTTGCACTATTAAGCAGTGATGGGATTCAATTTGCTCAATAACCGGTTCGCAGTGGTATTTGTTTAAAAACACAAAATTTTCACAAAATTCAAAATAGTATAAGTTATGTAATTATTTTAAATATTGCCAAATAGCCCTCTGGTTTTGTCACTTCTACTTCCGTTTTTGTTTTTACACGAGGATCATCCGAACTGTGGTTGCTTCTTAACCAATTTAGCACTATCGGTACTGGATCCCAATCTATTAAAGGCAAACCATTCAAATTAATAACCATTATATTACTTATATTTGAAATCAGTCTGTTTCATTTTTCTGTGCATATATTATTCATAAGGCTAAAGCCTCTTTCAGCTTCTGCTGAACTAACAGCTATGGTAATTCCTTGTATCTTAACAAGCGGTTCGCCAAACTTAAAATTTCTTAACAAGCTTTCGAGCGAACCGGGTGAATCCCATCACTGCTATTAAGTATATTTTCCGTGTTCGGCATAAGCTAATAATCTACACATTTTGCATAATTTACACAAGAAAAGTTCGGCATAAAGTTTCTGTGTGCTCCGTGCTACACAAAGATTGTTCGCATAATTTGTGATGCACAATATGCCCAAGTTTAGACCGTGCGGCAATCTGTGTAAAAGAGTTTTTCGCGGTAAAAATATTATTGTTATTTTCTATAAAACAAATGAGTGAAAACAATCATGATAACATTGTTTATGCCTGCAGCATTTGCAGAATATATAGTTCAGACCATATTATCATTAATTCCTTCTCTAAAAGAACTGGTTCTTGCCCTTTATTCGCGACTGCAAATAACAGTGAAACATCTGGTGGTGACTGGCTAAATTAAACAGAAGCGTATATTTGGATAATATTTTTAGTGTGTTGTGCTGCAGTTTATGTGAATTAAGACGTATTTTTAAATATAGTGACTTAAATACAGTGCTTTTTTGCCGAAATATTGTTTGAACAGATAAATATTAAGAAAAAACTTCTGACATATACGCTTCTCGTCAACCATTAACTGTTGTACGCAGCGCCGCCAACGTTAGTTTCAGTCGCGAATAAAGTTTTATTTTGCAAACGTGCATTTTCTGCAAAAGACTCTCAAAATTTTCTGGATATAACCGTTACTTTAAATTGATTTGTAGTCATGTTTGGAACAGTACTGTCTACATATAATGGGTGTTTTTTTTAGAGGTATAGAACTTTAAATTGCAATAAAACAACGATGGATTATTCGATTGACATGAATTTTTTTTTATTCGAAAGATAATCTTGTGGCATTACATTTTAAATATGATTTCTGGCATATGACCGCCACGGCTGGCTCGGATGTAGTCCAATCTGGACGTCCAATTTTCGATGACTTTTTCCAACATTTGTGGCCGTATATCGGCAATAACACGGCGAATGTTGTCTTCCAAATGGTCAAGCGTTTGTGGCTTATTTACATAGACCAATGACTTTACATAGCCCCACAGAAAGTAGTCCAGCGGTGTTAAATCACAAGATCTTGGAGGCCAATTCACAGGTCCAAAACGTGAAATTAGGCGGTCACCAAACGTGTCTTTCAATAAATCGATTGTGGCACGAGCTGTGTGACATGTTGCGCCGTCTTGTTGGTATGATTTAATGTAATGCCACAAGATTATCTTTCGAATAAAAAAAAATACATGTCAATCGAATAATCCATCGTTGTTTTATTGCAATTTAAAGTTCTATACCTCTAAAAAAAAACACCCGTTACAAACACGTCAGAATATTTTCTGGTTTCACATCAATACTACACATTTTTGACTACACAACAAGTTAAAGTACATTTCCGCTTGTATCCAGAAAATTTTGAGTATTTTTGAGTGTATTTACATGTTCCATCATGAGGTTCATGTCTATATTTATTTTGCAAATGTTGCAGGCATAAACAATGTTATCTTGATTGTCTTCATTCATATTGTTTTGTAGAAATAATAACTTATATTTCTATCGCGAAAAACACTAATGTACAGATTGCCACACGATCTGAACTTGTGACGACTGTGCAACACAAACTTCACTGCACGATATTTGCCGAATGATCTTCGTGCAGCACAAAGCACACAGAAATTTTATGCCGAACGTTTCTTGTGTAAATTATGCAGAATGTGTAGATTATTAGCTTATGCCGAACGCACCTCGTGTCATCTTCTGTTAACTGTTATTTTTAGTGTAAAAGAAATGTTTCTGTTTAGTTCTTCAGTAACTTTCGCCCTGTATTAAATAAATTAATAACACCCCGTGGCTAACTTTTCCTACCGGATATTGATTTGAAGTTATCATGTTGATCTAGGCAAATTTATAGCATTGCTCAACAATTAGATATTTAAATTACATGTTTCTTAGCGAGTTCTATCGTGAGTTGTGGTTTGGGCGGTCTAGTGACAATGGTAGCACTGTTTTTGTAATACAGACGGACCTGCCTCATGTGATCTTATATTTGGGTCATTAAATTATCAAAGAGATTTATGTTGAGTAAAAGTTAAATGATTTTTCAAGGTGGATTATGTAAAGATGGACTGAAGAATTTTTTACAAACTTATTGGAATCTTAAAATGATGTATTTTTTATTACTTGTTTTTTAAAAGTTACAAAATGTTTTAAATATATCTATTTGGTAATATTATAATATTTAAAATAAATATATCACACAGGAAATAAGAGGTAGATTCAGGAGTGCACCCCAGATTTTTTTCTAGAGCACACTTTGAAGACAATAAATTTTTTAAGGGAACTCAGAAGCAATTTTTTTTCTTGGGGGCTCCCATTCAATTACAAGAAAAATGTGTCATTTAAAAACGTGTTTTTTAAGTGATGTAGGAGGAGCTCAAGCAGATTTTTATTTAACCCTTTACCGCATATTGTGCCATATATGGCACATTCCGATTTTTATTTTTATTTTACTTTTAAAACTGAATCAGAACGTTACTTCATGAATTTTCATATATGCCACATACACAGCAATGGATCCTGCAGTATCTCAAGTAATGGGCTGAAATATATTTGAGGATATCAAGGGGAATTTGCACTTCAACGATAACTCTGAATTTATTGAGAAAGGACAATTAGAAGATACGACCTTTTCTTTCAATAATTCGGGGGCGACTGCTTTTAATCCCTAATGAAGAACACCTAGCAATTGTCGAGCAAATAATACCGAATCATTTTCTTTTGTAACATAATGTAGAATCATAATGTTCCATGTATGGCACAAACCCTAAATTATTATTTTTTCATAAAAATAATAATTAATATTTTAAATATATTTTTTAATTAATTTTTCTATCAATAAGAACCAATTCCTAATGCTCATGAATTATTTCAGCCAAAAATAAAAATTCATGCTGTAAAGGATTAAAATTTCTTTTTTGTTTTGTTTTTTTTTTATGAGTTTTTTTGAGATTTATCAGAAATTGTTTCAAAAAACTTTTGTCCCACAACCTATTTCCCAGAGAGGTTGTTTTAAAAATCTGAAAAAAAAATGCTATAATTGCATTAATGAACCGAAATAGTTCAATAGGAATTTTTGATCAGAACCGTGCTAATAAATAGCATTACGCATTTTTCTTTACGGAGAATTATTCCTACTTAAGGAGAAAATTATAATATGAAACTTGTTACACTTACCACTAAACTACTCTTCACCTGGACTAATAAATATTTTGAAATGTCACGGTTTAATGTGTTAATAATAATGTTCAAACGAAATGGATTAGTATTACTAAAACATTGGCCAACACTTATAAAATCAATCAAATAATCTTTTGACACGTTAGTTAATATTATTTTGATACCATTAACATAACTGGTACCTAGTCCTAATGATCTATACATCAGCAGACTTAGTGAAATCATGATGAATTGTAAATAGAGGCATTATATAATGAACTAGAAGTGACAATAGGTAAATTTAGGGCACTTGAAATGTAACATAACTGAACGCCTAGTGTATCTTATGAAAACAGAATTAGGCAATACCTGACCAGCTCTTTAAGATTTGTAATACATGTATTATTTTATCTCTAAACAATAATTTAAGCGAAATGTCAAAACTAATAGTTTAACAAAGTGTTTTATATGAATTATCGTTCTTACAAATCTTCCATATTACTTTGTTAAATAGGTAAAAGGTTAAATAAAGCGGTCGCAAACAGAGCTGTGCCAAATATTCAGTAAAATTATTTCAGATACCAAAGTATTTGAAATAAGAAATACTATTACAGGCTATTTCAAACCTTTAAGCGGAATTAAATGGAATTTAATTTTTCTTAAGTAGTCGCAATAGGTCATTTCTTTGCTTTAAGCGGAACTAAATGGGAATTTTGTTCTTTTAGGTTGTTACGAAAAGGAACCTTGCTTGAGATATTTCATGTTTCATGTTGGTATGTGAAAAATTTAAATTCCAACAGTGAAACCATGGAAACGAATGATATATATATGTTGAATAAAATAATATAATAAATAAAATAAAATACATTTTTACTTAATTTGATTATGCAAATGTCATAATTTTTTACCGTAACTCAAAAGTGACCATATATTTGTGACAAGGCTAAAAATGTATAAATATACTAATTTTCCCACAAAATTAGTTTTTTTCCGCCTAAAATTTTGATCAAAAATTTTTTGACTCCGATTTTTGTCAAAATGTAGTTTTAGACTAATTTTGGGGTGAGGATTATGAAAAAAATATTTAAAAAATTTATGCTTTCCTACTTTTTGAGTTAGAGCCGATTTGGCTCAGTTTTTTGCCTATAATTCCAAAATTTTTGCACAAACTTCAAAATGGACCAAATTTTATTGATCTATGACTAAAAATACATATTTATACCAATTTTCAATAAAATCGGAGATAAAAATTTTTTGCTTCAAAATCACGAATTTTTTAAGGTCTACCTCTTACGATTTTTCCTCTGGTTTTGCCCAACCAGAGGACAGGATATGCAGAATGTGTAGAGAGGAGGAAGAACATCTTACAAAAAGATGTGGAAAGATGACAAAATGGGAGAGAGAGATAAAGGAGGTGTTGAGTGAAGAAGGAAAGGGAGAAAGGTGGGTGAGAGTACTCGAGGAAAGAAGGAAGGAATGCGGAGAGGTAAGACAGAACTGAGAACAGGAAGGAAGAAAGAGGCAAAGGAGGAGGAAAGAGAAGCGAAGAAAGAGGGGAAGAAGAACTGGAGTCAAGAAGCAAGGACACCGGAGACGGAAGCCGAAAAGAGAATACGAAGAAAGAGAGGAACACCGGAGGCAGAAAGTAGAAGAAGAAGAAGAAGAAAGAAAATCATAAAATTAATTATTTTATTATTATTATGATTATTTTTCACAATGTAATAGTTAAAACCCTAAACGCCGCAAGGCCTAGGGGAAATAAAGAATTATATATATTGACTTAACAACAAAATCATATATTTCAAAAATAGTTTATAATAAGAAAATAGATCTTTTATTTTTATGTATTTTTTAATTTAGATGAATAGTTGGGGAGTTACGGGAGAACACTCTAAAGCTAAAATTTTTAAATATCTCCCTTATTATTGACTTAACAGCTTATGTATATAACAATATTTATTATTGTTTATTTTTAATTGGAACAGTGTGTTGTTTATGTCTTAATCTAGTAATTAATTTAATGAACATTTAAATAACGCAACCAAAAAAAATTAAATATTGACATTTATATATGATACAGTTTTGGGAAAGTAGTTTATTTGTCAAATACCAGTAGGCCTATATAGGTATATGAAAACAACCTCGGTTATATAACAGGTAATGCATTTATGAGCAACTGTTGCAAAACAGCCTTAACTCTTCCGAATGTCACACTCTGACCCAGACCTTAGGTACTAAATAGTCGGGTGGGAATTAATTGCGTAAGATGATGTATATAAAGTTGGTTTGAATTTTAATAGGAATCAGTTGTACTAAATTATCATGGCTTACAAGGTGAGATAAAATTAAAGAAGATAAAAACAAATAAATTAATGTTTCTTTTTTAGTTTGTTGTTTTGTGTGCTACTTTGGCTTTTGCCAATGCTGGTTTGATTGCTTCTGATCTTCACGCCCCATTGACGTACGCCGCTGCTCATGCTACACCCTTGGCTTACGCCGCTCCAGCTCTCACTACGTACACCTCGCATGCACCTGCGTATTCAAGTAGCTACTTCAGCAAATCTTCCTCCAGGTAACGTTTTATTTATTTTATTTTTCACTTCGTCTACATGAGATAAGGACCTGCGGTTGAAGTTTTTGAAATCCTGAGGTCCTAAGGGGTCTTAGGATACATTTTGAAACAACTCCCAAACAATTTTTTTTTTTTTAATTTAAAAAAAATCCTAACTTAAAAACAGTAAAATATAGAGAACTGCGGTTTGAATTTTTGAAATCTTCGTATATTGTTTAGTCTAGAAAAAAATTGGGACCTTATAACCCAACTTTTACAAGAAATAGGAATCGTAAAACAAAACCTTGCAAGGGTTTAGCTTAACCAGTCATCTAAATTTAAAAAAATTGATGTTTAAGGTATTATTTTTTTTTCTACACTTAACAAGACACAAGGGTTTCAAAAATTTAAACCGCACGTCTCTATCTTTTATCGTTTTCAGGATAGATTTTTTGTAAATTATGAAAAAAAAATTTTTTTAAATGAAAATTTTTCAAAAAAAAGTTTTTCTTCAAAATGTGACGTAAGGCCATTTAGGACATCAGGATTCAATGGCGCACCCAGGAATTTTTGTTGGGGGGGCCCGGAAGACAAAATTATTTAAATTGTGAAAATATAAAGTGATGACCTAAAAAAAAGGTCCTCCCACACTTCTAAAATACAAGTGACGACTTAAAAAAAAAGGTCCTCATCTCTATTTATAAAATTTTCTAGTGTGTTTGTGTGTTTTTATTTTTATTTCCTTCCTTCAAAGGGGGGGCCCGGGCCCCCTCCCTGGGTGCGCCAGTGTCAGGATTATACAAATTCCAATCGCAGGTCTCTATCTAGTATAGTTTTTAAGATACAGTCATCAAATATAATTTTTTTTCCATTTTTGAATAAAAAATTTTTCTCTCTGATTTACTTCAAAAGATGTATACTTATGTATTTTGAGTTCTAGATCTCAAAAGTAATCTCCATTACAAGCTACGTATAACTGTTTTTTAATAGATTAAAAAAAAGACAGAAAATTACCATTTTTCAAAAACTACATATGAGAGGGCGCTTAACACCGTTAAAGTATTATTAATTTTTTTGAAACAATAATTTTAAACAATGAAAAAATTGATATTTGTATTGTAAGAATACTCTATGCCAGGCCTAGGCAAATGGCGGCCCGCGAAACATTTGATAAATTATTGTGTCCTGCAAAAATATTACTGTCTGTCCAATATTCTTTTAAATTTTCTTTAAATTGCATAATAAATACACGTTTTGGTTTAAAAATATTGCTTTTAAAATTTATAAAATATCCTTCATAACAAACACAATATTTAAAATTTAAAAACATTTTTTTTTTTGTTCGCTGTCAAATTTTCATCCTAGCTCTTATAGTTATGGCCCCAGTTGTGAAAAGCCCCAATTGTGTACGGCCCGAATTGTCCATCGCCCCAGTTGTTAATGGCCCCAGTTGTGAAAAGCCCCAATTGTGAACGGCCCGAATTGTCTTACGGCCCCAGTTGTCTGGTTACCAGTAAAGATGTACAAAGAACGGTACCCCTCCAGAGTAGTCCCCAGACCAAATGTCAATTGTTGCCTAATTTAACAAATATCGTTATTTTTATAGTTCTTGAAATAGCAATAGTGAATAAATTAAAATAATCACGCTTTATATTTTTAGGTATGCCGCAGCCGCACCTCTCGTAGCTGAAGTTCATGCTCCAACTATTTCTTATGCTGCCCCCGCTGTAACAGCAGTCCATCACGCTCCAGCTCTCTCCTATTCTCAGGTTTCTGTTGCTAAGTCTTACGCTGCACCAGCTATTAAGACTTATGCCCCAGCTCTAACTGCCCATGTTGCTCAAGTACATACTCCGGTTGTGCATGCCGCCCCTGCTGTTTCTTATGCCGCCCCAGCTGTTTCTTATGCCGCCCCAGCTGTATCCTATGCTGCCCCAGCTGTATCTTATGCCGCTCCGGCTGTATCTTATGCCGCCCCAGCAGTAGCTCACGCTGTACATTCCCCAGCAATCGGTTACGCCGCTCCTCTCTCCGTTCCAACTCTAGGAGCTTCTCATAATCTGTTACATTCTTATGGAGGTAAGTACTCAGTAATAGGGGATACGCATAAAATTTATATTTCCTTAAAACTGCATTTTTTTGATATGTTAATGTTAGTTATGTCACCTAACAAAACAAAAATCACATTTTAATTAATATTATAGCCAATTTTTTTAATTAAAATATAGTAAATTTGAAATAAGCCGACCACGGCGCGAAGGTTGCCGAGTAAATACGACTGAGTATGACGTTAAACGACTGGGGTTTGACGTCACAGATAGAGCTACAACATAATCTTTACGTGTGTATATTGTATTGTTCGAGAGTTTTGTATTTGTTTTTAAACAATTTTTCACGCATTTATTATTAAAATGGCAGATAAAGATTTTGTTAGGGCTCAAAGTGATAATTTACCCAACATTGATGCATTTATGCACACAACATAAAGTTTACTTTTTTCTGAAATATCGGTTTTATTTCGCCTCATAGCTTTCAGCCACAAATTTCGCCTTTTCTGTTGTTTTTCGCCATCAGGTAATGATATAAATTGTTTTTTTTATTTCTATTTGAACTATTTGTGCACATCGGTACTAAACAATATTTTCGACTATGTTTCGAAGTACTGGGGCCTGGATCTTCTATATTTTATATACTTTAATATAAAATATAATTCGGAAACATGTATAAATTGTGTTTATAGAATTAAACTTTATTTTAATTAAAATCACTCTAACTTTACATAACCTATAAAAGTTCTACAAGCAAATAAGTTCACAACAGACTATGTAGGCTGCACGCTGTACACCGGGTAGTCTGTACGCAATACACTGGGTAGGCTAGTAGTGTACTGCGTCACTTAGAAGGGGTGTGACGTCACACGTCGTTTTCGCGCGCTACATACATTTATGAATTTTTTAAGCCTTCAAATTAAAAAAAAAAATGCAAAACTGTTTTTTATGTTTATATGCAACAAGAGGAATATAATAAAAAATTAAAATAAAATCATGCCTATCCCCTATTATGATTTTTCTACGGCCATTAGGAAACAAGCTTACTCAGTGATGGGATTCAATTTGCTCAATAACCGGTTCGCAGGGGTATTTGTTTAAAAACATTTTCACAAAATTCAAAATAGTATAAGATATGTAATTATTTTAAATGTTGCCAAATAACCCTCTGGTTTTCAGTCACTTCTAATTCCGTTTTTGTTTTTATACGAGGATCATCCGAACTGTGGTTGCTTCTTAACCAATTTAACACTATCGGTACTGGATCCCAATCTATTAAAGACAAACCATTCAAATTAATAAAAAAACCAAACAAATTTGAAAAGAATTTGGTTTCCTTTAGAGCGATCAGAATTTATAGTAGAACAACCTTATATTTATATTTTTCATTAAAACTAAATAGTTTTCGAGATGAATTGGTAAATATAATTTTCTGTATCTGTATCAATGTTAAAAATAGTTCAGCTGTTATCCATTAGGCTGTGGGCCGTGCGCTTCTATATCAAATTTATTTCCACATGCGCTTCGCCAATCGAAGCATTAGTTTCTTTTATGGCTAGCCATAAACTGATTAGATTAGACTCTATTTAGCATTATTTTGCTACATAAACAAATATTAATACTTGGTAAATATAATTTATATGATAAATTAAATCTAAAGTATATAATTTTAACTAAACGTTCAAATAACAAATAGGTAAAATGACATTTTTATTTTTAATCAGTAAGGCAATAAATAAAATAGCCGAAAAAGTTTAAAATATAGTTTATTATCAGAATAATATAATAATATCTCTTAGGACCAATAAGATATCGACTTTCTTTTTGCTTATAAAGATTATCCATACAAATACCAAAAAACTTATATCAGGATTTTGTCCTAATCAACCCCTAAAGGGGTGAATCTACAATCGGGGTGAACTATACATCCCTTCGTATTTCCTGTGTTTGTTGAGTTAAAACGTTTCTTTCTGGCACATAGGTGTCTTTTTAAAATATCTCGAAATGGTTTTGACAGTTTTCTAAAATGTCACCCCTAAAGGGTGAAAAGGGGTGAATTATGATTTCAAGGATTCTTTAATTTCTCTTAGGACCAGTAAAATATCGATTTGGTTTTTTCTTATAAAGATTACCAATACAAAGGCCGAAAACCTTATTTCAGGATTTTGTCCTAATCAAGCCCTAAATAGGTGAATCTACATTCGGACTTAATTATACATCCCGTCGTATTTCCTGTATTTGTTGAGTCATAAAATTTCTTTTTGGCTGGTGGTTGTCTTTTTTAAATATCTCGAAATGATTTTGACAATTTTTTAAAATTGCATCCTTAAAGGGTCAAATTAGATTTCAAGGATTCCTTAATGTTCTTAGGACCAATAAAATATCGACTTGATTTTTGCATATAAAGATTACCCATACAAATGCAAAAAACTTGCAGAAAGGATTTTTTTTTCCCAATCAACCCCTAAAGGGGCGAATCTACATTCGGGTGAAATATACATCCCGTCGTATGTCCTGTGTTTGTTGAGTCATAGCATTTAAAATGGCAGATAGATGTCAACGGTTCGAGCGAACCGAGTGAATTCCATCACTCATACTTATCTAACTCATTTTAGTTAGGTAATGGAATTCATTTCTAAACTAGTACGGTTATAAACTCTATTCCATATATTTTTTTAAAAACTTTAATGAAAATCTATTTGAGAATTTAATTCTTATTATAAACAATAACACAGAAAAAATGTGTTTACGCGGTTTAACAGAATGGGGCTCTCAACATGACGTTATACGCAGAACAATAAAAAAATGGTCGATTTTGTAACACACCATATCAATGGCGCACTCAAGATTGGGGGGGGTGACGAAAAAGTATTGTATGCAGCACATGAAGAAAGTAGCTCATTATCTTATGACATAACTATTTATTTAATAAATACGTATTTTTTTAGGTAACTCAGCTATCTCCTACTCAAAAACTTTGGGCAGTGCATACTCCAGCATCCAGAAATACGACACTAGTTTATTACATGCTCCAGTCACTTACGCCGCAAGTAGTCCAGTAGTGTCTCACGCTATCCCAGCCACGTACGCGCATGCCCCAGTTCTATCTCACGCTGTATCAGCCTACGCCACACCTCTACACGCTGATTATCACGCACCTTTGACTGCTTACGCCGAACACGCTCCACTAGTGGCCCACACAAGTTTTGATGGACTAGGTGCACACTATGCCTTCTAATTTATTGTACAACTGTATTTATTAATAATAAAAACGATTTAATTAATTTTTATATCAGGAGAATCATTATTTTTAACCCTATATTGCATGAATTAGGTATTTTAATTTTAAAATTATTAGATAGGAACAAATTATTACTATCAAATTACTATTCCATGCAATTTTCATACTATGCTTTTTCCACGACTATAATTTTATTACTTATTTAATTTTTATTCTGTTTCCTTTAAAAACTAACAATAATTTGACAGTTGCTTTCAACCTATTTATTTCGTTGCCTAGCAATGGTCATGTGCGTGTCATACGGAATGTAAATTTAGTTAAAATAACTATATTTACGTCAGCTGATTAACTGGCTGACCAAGACTAACTCTATCAAAAACTATATTTGTAAAATTCGATAACTTTAACTATATTATTTAATTTCATTCCGGTTTCCTTAACAAACTAACAATATTTTGACATGTATATGCTTTCAACCTATTTATTACGTTTCCTAGCAACGGTCGGCCATTGCTGCTTGAACCTGTTATGTAATGAGCTCAACCTGTTACGTAATGAGTCCATTACGTAGCAGGTCAGCAGTGTGTAATAAAAAGTAGTGGGGAACGTTCTACATTTACTAACCACTGACACGCCTGTAATGAATATATATCTATATAGTCGTGGAAAATTTACATTTTGTAATTATACATAAAAAAAAAAACTTTTTGTACTCCAAAATAATGAATTTCTTAAGCTATAGGGACTAAAAACTATTGTTCTCTTTTGGAAATAATATGAAACAGGGTTTAAATCAAAAATTCAGTCTCATGGGAAAGAAATAATAAAAAAAAAGGTCATAAAATAAAGTAAACAACACTAATTTCATGGTATTAAATATTCATGATAATTTTATTAGCTTTGAAAGCGTTCTTTTTAATTACTTACCAGATAGCATCAAGAAAATTGTATGCCTATTAATTAAAACGTATAAAACAATTTTATTTGTGCTTGAAAATGTTCCCAAACAGGCGAGATTGGGACAATTATTCTGCGGATCAAACAGAAAGAAAGAAAAAAACAAAATACTGTCTTTGCGGAAGTGTAAAAATAACTCTATCAGTATGTAGATTATTCGGACTGTGTCCGATTAGCTGGAAACATATTGATGAGAAATGTGTGTACTCCATATCCAAAATATGGATAGTGTATTCCTTGATAATGGCTGGAATACATATTTTTCATTTCGTTCAAATTGTTCTACGCATGAAAATAAGTTTTGTAAACGACAGAAAATTGATTATCGAATACATTTCAATTATAAATAATAATATATCATCTACAATAATAATTTTAATGATTTTATTAAATATATTTCGTGTTAAACATCTAGTAAAAATGTTTAATAAATGTTCATCTCTTTCGAAAAGAGATTTATTGTGTCAGTCTAATTTAAAGATTAATAAAATAATGAATACAATTGTTAATATTATATTTGTAGTGTTGTATGTCATACAATATACTGCTGTGTTTACGTTAAATATAATGGATAGTTACGATACAAACTGGACATACACACGATTATTAATGCCGATAAAACAAAATACTCCTATACTTTTCAGCGTACTTGTTGCATCGAGTTGTACGATATTCACAACAATGCTTACCTGTTACGAAAAGATTATGATAATGTATTTACGATTCACTCCAGTCCATCCGTTGCCAGATTTCGATGAAACCTGCGACACTCGAACAATTTTAGGAGTATATAGTTACAAGCAATGTAAAAATTGTCATAAATTTATAAATGATAAATTAAATAAATTACAAATGGTTGAATATTTGAAATGGTTACATGAAAAAATAAGGGATTGTGTTGATTTAGCTAATATTGCTTATAGTCCACACATGCTGGTTTATATGACTTTCGAAATAATAGCGTTGGTCTTACATTGGTACGCTGTTATTGTTTATTATACAACAACTACACCGGAGCCAACCGAATGTACTGTTAATTTCTTTAATTGGCTTTTTGTTGTTGTACATTCTGGTGGATTATTTATATTTTTGGATAAAGCTCAAAACGTGGAAACAGCTGTAAGTTCAAATATTTTATTTTGTAAAAACAATTTAAGTGATTTTTTGATACAGTAAAACATGGCTTAAGTGACATCCGAAGGGACCTGCTTAAAACGACTATCTTAGACCAGAGTTTCCCAAACTTTTTGATCCGCAGGGCAATTTTCACGAGAAAAGCGTCGCGTAGCACTATCATTACTAGATATATAGCAACACTAGTAGATCGCGGAGCACTAGTAGATCGCGGAGCACTAGTAGACGCACCATGGAGCACAGTTTGGGAAACTCTGCCTTAATAATAATAATAAGCAGGTGGTAAAATTGGCAGGTTTTACTGTATTTTAAAATTTTGACTATACAAAAAATTTGTTTTAGACCCAAAAATTGATACATATAATTATTGAATACTCAACCAGAATCACAACTGCTGAAGAATACCAGCAAGTGAGAATTTTTGTGGAGAATTTGAGCAGTAAAAAAGGACTGTCAGCTAGTGGAATTTTTAACGTTAATTTAAAAATTGCTGGACCAGTAAGTATTGAAATTTTCATTTTCCTACGTCTTTTTATCCAATTGTATCATATCGATATTGTTGGACAGAAAATTAATTTAATTTCGCATTTTATCGTCATGCGCGCGCAGACGTGAATAAATAAATTCGCACCAAGGCGCATGCGTAGCGGTCCTAGAATTTTCATTCCAGTACAGATTGCGCGCTCGTTAATGGCTGTCAACAAAATTTACATTCAATTTTATTGATTAAAATTTTATATGTATTGAAAAATGGTAATCGTAGGACAAACAGTGTATAACACGCGCAGAATATTCCACACTTGAATGAATTTATTTTAATAAATTAAAGAATTAAATATATTAAAAAACATAATTTTTATGGATTTTTTAAAAAATTTTGTTTATAAATTGAATTCATATGAAATATCAAAAAAGTAATATTATTCTCGCTTGTTTTTTGTAGCGTTTTAACGGCCGTAATAAAGTTTGCACGCAACACGTAAAGAAAAAGCGTAATGGAACGGTTTCGTCCCATTCTATGCACCTTCATTTCTTTACTTGTTGTGTAAATATAATCTTTCCCAAACGCGGAACTAAATTTTTATTTTCTTAAGTTGTAAAGAGCTGTTTAACGACTGAATAGGGCTCTTGTTAAACAACATGGTCAAAAGCCTCATTCAATTGTTAAAAGCTATTAGATATTTGTGAATTCATAAAAATTAAATATTTTTCAGATTGCAGCTAATATACTGATGTACGTATTAGTGGCTGTACAGTTCAAATTTCCAACCAAGGATTCTTTAAATCAGTAGAGTGCTCTTCCCACGAAGGCCAGTGATGTCACATGTGCAGAAACCATAATTAGTACAGTCGCTTCGTTGCTAATGGACGTAGAACCGTCTGATTTATAGTCGAATTTCTATTAGTTCGACGCATATACCTGATGATAAATATTGATTGACCGTGAAATGTACTATTTTATTCCATTATGTATAAAATTTTATTCCAGGAACTGAATTTTGTGCGAAATGTTACTTCTGCGCATGAGCAAGTAACATGTGCTTACGGAGTAATGGCGTACCATACACTTATTTTATAACCCATTGTTTAAAATCTGTTCAGTTTAATATGAATATATAGTTTTTTGCATCTCTATCAACAATTATATTAAACATTGTGCTCCCGAATTCGTTATAAGGTGTATATTGAATAACCTTTTAAATAAAAAGTCAAAATCTGCATGTGTATGTATTACGCACGTCTATGCATTTAATCTAGTTCACCATTATTGGCAGGCGGCCGAAAAACTATTACGGTGGAGCGGCCAAGACAATCAGTATTTTTTGAGAAAAGCATTCTAATATGAAGTGTTTTAATTTGTGTGGTTTGAAATGAATTAGTTAATAGTTCAAAATATATTTATTTAACATAAAACTTTGGTAATATTAATATATATTAACAGTAATCTTTGTTAATTTTTAATAGCATGTAAAGCATAGTTTATACTTTTATCTGGAAACCAGTACCACTGATTGAATAAGAAATTATAAAACATCCCATGAACACATTTTGTACGACAGTTATCTGAAAAAAATTAAATTAAACCAAGAAATATTTAAATATCAATAATACTTACAATCCTCTAGAATTTTTTGCAATTCATGTGGAGCAATAAATTTTTCATAATCATGAGTTCCTTTCGGGACAATACCCAGTAGATTTTCAGCAGCTATAATACCACCCAACCAAGCTAAATAGGTCTTATTCATTGTAGTAATAAATATAGAACCGCCGGGCTATAAAAAATACGTACAAAACATAATTTAGTTCACTTACACGAGATTCAGGGTCTATGGAAGGTTTGACCTTCCATTATGAGAAGAATTCACCCAAGGAGTTTATATGGAGATAAAAAGTTACGTATGACCTTAACGCTTTGTGAAGTCACCATTCAACATTAAGCGCCATTTTAAGAGTCTCATAACATTGTTTATGCAATATGTACTATGCTAAAATTTGAGTATTTTTTCTTGTTATAAGTGCTTTTTTTTCAAAATTGTGCATATAAGCAATTTAATAAAGATAACACAGGGGTAAGCTTTTTAAGATAGTAGCGCAACATGCGGCAAAAGCTCGAACACTCGAGAGTGACAACACATTTTTTCAAATGAGTTGTATTTTCCTATTTTCTGATCTTATTTGTATTTTTTTATTTTTTTTATTTAAAGGTAATCTACGATTTACAAGATATGCAATAATATACTATTCTAAAGAAATTTCAAGGGAATTTTTAGTTTTTCATTGTATTTTTAATTCTTTTTGACTGTCTGTCAATATAATAACAACAAAAATATAGTAAATTTATTAGCAAAAAATAAAAATCTCTGCTTGAAGAAGTGGAAGAACATTTTAATATATCAACTGATGATTTAGGGAATTTTTGGGTGGGATAAATGCCTTTTTTCAGTCTTTTTTGGACGTAAATAATCATTTTCATAAAATGGAACGAGCAAACGCGCATGCATAAGCTTGGATTTTTGCCCATTTTTAGTTTTTCTACCACCAAATGTCGTTTCAATTGATATTGTTTCCAATTTATGAAAATGATGGAATGTTAAAGTGTTCTTTATCCACGATTTACATTGCGGCAGACAACAAAATGTATTTTTTTTTTGCCATGCTTCACAAAAATAAAACACAAACAACAAAAAAATAAGTATTTCTCCATTGAACAAAACAAAACAATCGCACTCTCGTATCTTCCGAAAACTGCCACCAGATGTCAGGGCGCTTAGGAAGTTTCCCCTATTAACTTGGATTTAGCGCTTACATAAAAATCAAGGCCAATAGGAGCTTAAAACTTACGCCAAGAACTGTTACAATGATATTATATTACCTTTAAAACTCCACAGCAAGATTCAACGAATAATTTATGTGAATTAACGTGTTCAATTATTTCGGATGCTACAACTGCATCATATCTATTAACATTCTCTCCGCTGTTGTGGTCTTCGATAGACTGATGGACATATTCAATATTATTAGCTATGTTCTTGTCTTGTTTGGCATGCACGGCTGCACATTCAACAAGTTCCTTGCAAGCATCCAATCCAGTAACAGTTGCACCTAATCGAGCTAAACTCTAAAAAAATATATTATTTATCGTTTAATTAGAGGGGGGGGGGGGTTAAAATTACCTCCGTCAACACCCCGCCACCGCAACCGACATCTAATATTTGTAAATCTATTAATGGTCTAGTAGAATTAACAACTTTATTTGTTCCTGAATTTAAAATACCATCCCTTATAAAAGGTACCCTAAAAAATTAATAATTAATATTTTTGGACTTTGACTGTTGAATGCTGTGTACCTAATTCTATTCATGGAGTGAAGAGGTTTTAATTTGCCATTTTCATTCCACCAATCTTCAGTGTAATGAGAAAAATGATTAATTTCAGAGTTGTCTACAGTAGATTGCATTTTAGGATTATTTGCTGAGCTGCTTGATTTTGTAAAATTTCTGAAAAATATCAGATAAAAGATGAACGAAATAATTTTTACATTACAGAAATATAATAAATTAAAATGAATTGTATAAATGATAATAGATAAATGAAAAAATAAAAATTAGCCAATTACCTTATACAAGAAAATGATAGATTTTTAATTCCATGACTGCTTCGTAACATTTTGAATAGTATAATACATAGAAAACTGGAAATTAAATGTGAACTATCAGTTTAGGGTTATCATTAGGTCAAATTAATACAGAAATTTAGTTTTCAATAAAATAACACATTTTTTTTGACAGAAACCATAACCAATTTTTTTTTTGACATTTCAAATTAAAAATTTTATAAAACTTGTAATTATTTATAGAAACTGTTTATATTTACTATTGTCAACATATTTTTGTAGATTTTTACCTTAATTTTGTATAAATTTATTTAATTACAATCCGCCATTTCTAGAAATTTTGTTTATAAATATATATATGTTTGTGTGCATACAGAATCAAAATAAAACAAATTATTCAATAAAATCTTTAATAATTCACCTCCTAGTTGTGTTTCACGATATATAAAACCAAAAAACTGGATAATAAACCTGAAAAACTTATCATACACTTCTAAAAAGGAGTGTAAAAACTAAATTTTTTTGTGTAACCTTAAAATGACAAATGTCATGATGGATTATGAATTTAAAATGAAAACACAATCAGAACGCACCAAGGTGGAGGATCTGTTTGATTATGAGGGATGTAAAGTTGGCCGAGGAACTTACGGACATGTTTATAAAGGCAGACGTAAAGATGGTTCAGATACTAGAGATTACGCACTAAAACAAATCGAAGGAACTGGTCTATCAATGTCAGCATGCAGGGAAATCGCTGTAAGTCACATTCGAACAATATTTAATATAAACTAACGATTAAATTGTTTTAGTTGTTGCGAGAACTCAAACATTCAAATGTAATCAATTTGATTCGTGTATTTCTTTCTCATAATGACAGAAAAGTGTGGCTTCTATTTGATTTTGCAGAGCATGACTTATGGCACATCATTAAATTTCACAGGTACAACCGTAACAAAATATAAATATCGTATAGCTAATTTTATGTTTTGTAGAGCTGCAAAAGCAAACAAAAAACCGGTAATGGTCCCAAAAGGGATGGTTAAAAGTCTTCTCTACCAAATATTGGATGGAATACACTATCTACACTCAAACTGGGTGCTTCATAGAGACTTAAAACCTGCTAATATATTAGTAATGGGCGAAGGACCTGAAAGGGGAAGAGTTAAAATAGCGGATATGGGTTTTGCGAGATTGTTTAATGCCCCACTTAAACCCCTCGCTGATTTGGATCCTGTAGTCGTGACTTTTTGGTACAGAGCTCCAGAATTGCTTCTTGGAGCCAGACACTACACCAAAGCAATTGGTAAGCATAATAAAATAATTAAATCTAGTAAACTTATTTTTTTTTGATATATTTCAGATATCTGGGCTATTGGATGTATTTTTGCTGAACTTTTAACTTCTGAACCAATCTTCCATTGTCGACAGGAGGATATTAAAACAAGTAATCCTTATCATCATGATCAGTTGGACAGAATATTTAACGTGATGGGTTTTCCACACGAGAAAGATTGGGAGGATATTAGAAAAATGCCAGAACATCCCACATTGATTAAAGACTTCAAAAAATCAAAGTAAGGATGTTTAAAATACAAGAAAGTACAATATTATAATAATACTATTTTTGCAGTTATTTAAATTGTTCTTTGGTAAAATATATGGATCGTCACAAAATCAAACCAGATAGCAAAGCCTTTCATTTACTTCAAAGATTGTTGTTAATGGACCCTAATAAGCGAATAACTTCGGAACAGGCAATGCAAGATGCCTATTTCAGTGAAGATCCTCTGCCAACAAATGAGTAAGTCAAATACCTTAAAATTTTTGTCTCCCATATTATTTCCCAGAGGGATTAATCTAAAAATTTGAAAAAATTGTCAGTACTGTATTGAGAACTGATTTGAATACCCAGTCTGGTGGTCAAATATTGTACTAGGTGCTCTAGTACTGTTTGAACTTATTGCACATGTTTATTTTTTACAATATTTTATGAATCTGTTTTGCAGTTTTATCAAAAACTAGGTGTCCAGGAATGTTTAAATAGCATATCTAATTCTAAAACAATATCCTATAGCCTAGTTAAAAATTGACCACCATAGCTCTGGGATCTTAAATTTATTTCCCTATAGTTAAAAATATATTTTTTTAGTGTTTTTGCTGGTTGCATCATACCATATCCGAAGAGAGAATTTTTAACAGATGATGATCAAGACGAGAAAACAGAAAACAAAAGCCGACAAACACAACAAAATAATGTAAGTTTTTATAAAATAATATATAAAATAAACAAGAATTGTTATTTTTAGGCCAATTTTTGTAGAAGAGAAACGAGAATGATTGTATATTTGTTAAATTAATGTTTTAATTAATATTTTTTTAGCCCGTCCAGCCTCAAACAAGTAACGACAACCACTCCCACGGTCCTAACGCCAAGAGGGTACGTCTAGGACCACCAGGTCATCCAGGGCAGGCCGTAGGAGGGGGGCAAGTAATGTCCCATCAACAGCAAGACTTCCAGCATGTACAAAACAACGTGCAAAACAACATGTGCTTCAATAACAATCAACAACAGAATTTTCAACAACGGTTTTAGCATTTAAGAAATTTTAATTTCAGGATTTAAACGCACCTTGATAATTCTAAATAAATAAGTACTTGATTAATTTTAAGAATTGAGGGAGGTCAATATATATGTGTTGTAAATTACATTTAAAAAAACTGACTTTATGGGATAGTACAAATTATAAATACAAAGCATTTTGTCAAATAGAAACTTCGATTATCTAACGCTAGTTTTTGTATGTAAAACCAAAGCTTTATTATTGAAGCAATGTTAAAAGACGATAATCGAAAAAATATATATAGGTCAGTCGTTCATTCAACGCAGTTGGTCATTTTACATCATAACTTCAATAACAAACTTAGAGGCGAAAAAATAACTTGATCGATTTTTTTTTGCATGTGAATTATAGACTAATATTACTCTTCACTCTTTTATTTTACTAAAACATACCTTTGGAAGTCATATTTAGTTTATGTTCCATAGTCATTTTGAAGATTTACAAATTTTAAAAGTGTTTATTTAATATAGGGACATTTGTATTGGTATCTCTAAATAAAACGATGCTTAAAGTCTGTTCCAAACGGTTAGGCGGAACTAGATTTGGCAATCGAGTTACTTTCATCGTTTAAATCATGCTTTTCGGCCGTTTTGTTTAAGCTTTGTAAATCATACTTACAATAAACATTTTTTGGTTAAGGTTAATATCATTTTAAAATGTCATTTTCTTTATATTATGATTTTTTGTGTCATTCTTAATACAAATTTCCCATTTATTTACTTTTTTGTCATTAAAATACGTAAAAAAAATGACATATGTCATTCGTTTCCATGGTTTCATTGTTGTAATTTTAAATTTTGACATTTCAACATGAAAAATGAAATAACCCAAGCAAGGTCCCTTCTCGTGACAACCTAAAAGAACGAAATTCCCATTTAGTTCCGCTTAACCGTTTGGAACAGACTGTACATTTGACATTTTATAATACATTCTGATGGGTTTTGATACTTGTGTTCACATATCTAACTTATAGTAATTTCTAAAAATCTTTTTTATTTAGTTTGTTGTTTATTTAGCAGTTTTGTGTTTAGTTATATATTTTCTTATAGATTTCCATTAGATATTGTGTGTAGTGCATAGCTTTTTAGGTTAAATTCAACGTATTTCTATTTTCTTTGATCATATTTTTGGATCACATCAGCCCATTTTTGAACTATTTAGCCTATTAGAATAGTTTATTTGTTTCTATTCTGTTCTTATTTTTATATTTTCATTTTAATACGATACAAGTGACAGCGTACGAATATTACATTTGTTAAATGGATGCTTTGTAGACGTACTAAATATGACATCACAAAAACATGTTACGTTAAGCGGAACTTTTAAGCAGAACTAAATGAAATTTTTATTTTTGTAAGTTATCAAGAGCTTACTTTTAACGATTGAACTAAGTTTTTGCTAAACAAAGCCTCATTTAAACGTTAAAAGTTACTAGTTTTCAAAATCTAGTTCTACTTAAATTTAAAAAAAAGACTTTTGTAATTTAATACAGCAATTCAAAGTAAAACGGTAAATATCTAAATGTGACTTACACCACTTTGATTTTGGCACCCCCCTTAAATGTAAAAATTTAGTTTTGAACTATTTATTGTAAAAGTAATAAGTGTGAAATAGTAGCAATAATTTTAATATGTAAACATATTAAAATATGTTAGTATTTTTAAGTTTATAAAGATAATAAATATATTAATATTATATTTTGTTTTGTTTCCATATGGGCTAAGTCCATCCCTGTTCAATAACTGTCATTAAACGTCAAATGAGTTAACCAAAAAATTATCAGTATGTGAAAATGACGTCTGTAGATAATTTAGAAGTAATTCACGATGAAATAAACAGACAATCTGATAATAGAATATTAGCTTCATCACCAACAACATCCACAACTTCTGGATGTCATTCTGGAGATGACAGTTACATCGAGGATAAAACTATAATACCTTCAACATTAATTGAAGATGAACTCAAGCTAGCATTAAACAAAGTAAAAAACGTATTTAAACAAAAAATTCAAGTAATTTATAACTATTTTTTAGGAAGCTAGTGCTGAAGAACTGGAACAAGCAATAGCAAGATGTAAAGAATTAGTTTTAGAGTCCGAACAGTGTTCTATTGAACGAAAATGGTTGGTACGTCATTTAATAGAACTTCGATTACGTTTACAAGAATGTTGTGATGCAGCTTTAGATCCTTCGTACGTATTTAATCTAAAAATGTTTCAATAAAATTAAATGTAAATAATTTTTAGACATCCACGAAACAAAGGGAGTAGTGTTAATAATAGGATAGTCCTAGGTCACCATTTAGTCCTACAACCGTTTTTAAGTGTATCGGCTATATCGGGGGCTAGAAAAATACACTGTGACCATTGTGCGGCTACAATATGGAGTATGTTACAAGCTTGGTATATGTGTTCAGGTAAAAATAAAATGTCCGTTCATATAATTATTTCCAATAGTTTATTTTCATGGGCTGCAATCGTAGGTTAATTTTAACAAACTTTGCATGTTCAAATTAAAGTACGTAGATTAGAAAAGTATCGCATAGTGGGTGTAGATGGACCGAAATGGTTACAAACACTACTTCTTACCAGTGATTAAAACAGTGTAGATAAAATAAAACTATGACACATGCAGTGATGGCATCCTAAATTTTGCGGTTCTATAAAGTCATGTGTTATCTAGGAACCTATTCTGTATTTTTAAGAGTGAAAACAAATCACTTATTATCTAAATTTTGTAATGAAAGTAGTATATATAACAAGATATAATATTTTAGATTGTGGATACAGTTGTCATCATAAATGTATCCCACATATCGTGAGAGTTTGTGCACATCTAACAGCCACAGAAAAAGGAAACTATATCGTTGATATTTGCCCTGAAAAAGGTCTCTCGGTACAGAGGTACCAGTGCGCAGAATGCAAAACAGCACTAACATTTAGTAAGTACAAATTTTTACCATTCGATAATTAGTTTTAAAAATATTAAATTTATTCAGCTATTCCGAGAGGACTAACATGCTTTGGAAGATACCTGTCAGGTAAAAAGCATGTTGTGGAGTAGTTTTATTTGCAACTGTTTTCCATATTGCACGTTTTTTTGTTTATTTTTGCTTCAAATATCTTAGATATTTTCTAGTTTTTTATATCGTAGCAGGTAGTTCTTGGGCAGAAGCTCGTCTTTGTGACTACGATGGAAATTTTTACTGTACCAGTTGTCATTGGAACAGTCAAGCTGTGATTCCAGCTCGTGTTATCCATAATTGGGATATGGAGAAGAGGTCCGTCTGTCAAGCGTCTGCCCAGTTGTTGAAAATAACATCCAAACAACCATTAATTCATCTCGAACAGCTCAACCCGAAACTATTCAACTTCATCCACGAATTAAGCGTTGTTAAGGTAAATTATATTATTGAGAACTAACAATAACTGAAGTGACGCCTAGCGGAATATTTTGGAACTTAACGGAATAGGATTTTGTTGGATGTAGCTCATTTAATTGCATTGTTTGTATGTTTTATGTATAACTAAGAGCTTCCATTTAATTTTTTTAAACAAAATTTAAATGATTTGCCAAATATCCCAGCGTTTTTTTTTTCTGAATTTGCTTTGTATTCAATAGATAGTGTGGCGTGAGTAACTCAGTTCGCAAGTATTAAAAAAAATATATTATTTTTTTAATATTTTTAATTCCAAAAAAATACACGCACTATCTTAGCTATAAATACAAAAAATCCATAACATTACTAGCCATAATTTAACCATGAATTAAAAAAATAATTAATATTTCAAAAACACAAAAATTGCCATATTTTTCAAAAACACAATCTGATCAAAAATACCTCTTGTTGCATATAACATAAAAAACAGTATTGCATTTTTTTTTTGAAGGCTTATAAAATCATAAATGTAGGTAGCGCGCGAAAACCACGTGTGACGTCATACCCTACATAAGTGTACTGCGTGCGTATAGCCTACCCAGTGTACAGCGTACAGCCTACACAGTCTGTCGTGAACTTATTTGCTTGTATAACTTTTATAGATTGTGTAAAGTTAGAGTGATTTTAATTAAAATAGAGTTTAATTCTATAAAAACAATTTATACATGTTTACCTAATTAAATTTTATATTAAAATATATAACCTATATTGCAGTATTTCAATTATGCCTCTAACGTTTTGTAACTTCATGTAAACAATGTAGTAATATTCTGACAGCTAAATTACATAAATATTTTACAGAGTTGCAGCGTTTATTGTTTACATAAAGTTATAGAATACATAAATGGTTTACTTACAAGTCTGTTTTGACACCACGTATTTCTTCAGCACTGTAGCATTCATTATTTTTCATATATTCCATGAGCATAAAAGCATCAATGTTGGGTAAATTATCACTCTGAGCCCAAACTAAATCTGTATCTGCCATTTTAATAATAAATGCGTGAAAAATTGTTTAAAAACAAATACAAAACTCTCGAAGAATACAATATACACAAGTAAAGATTATGTTGTACTCTGGGCTGTCTGGGGTTTGACGTCATGCTCAGTCGTATTTACTTGGCAACCTTCGCGCTGTGGTCGGCTTATTTCAAATTTACAATATTTTAATTAAAAAATTTGGCTGTAATATTAATTAAAATGTGATTTTTGTTTTGTTAGGTGATATAACTAACATTAACATATCAAAAAAATTTAGTTTTAATGAAATATAAATTTTATGCGTAATCCCTATTCTAGATAATAGTCTGTATATTATGTTTTTTGACAGAAACTTCGTGAAGATTTAGCAATAATGCGAAGGTACCTCTCAGCTTGTCGTCTATCTCAGTCATCTCACCTTCTGTGGAAGTTGGGAGACCGTCATCACCTTATAGACACCACCCATATGTACTCTTTACAAGACCTAGTGGACATCCACAGCGGCGAATTGCCAGGTTTCTTACAAACCGTCAGCGAACGTTTCATTAAACATATTAAAGAAGAATGCGAAATTTGTAAAGGAAGAGGACATATATGCGAAATATGCGGGAACGATGAGATCATTTTCCCGTTTGAAGCTGGTACTATCACATGTTCTTCTTGTAGTGCTGTTTTTCATCGTGTTTGCTGGATTAGGAAGAAAGAAAACTGTCCGAAATGCGCCAGATTAAAAATTAAAGAAGAAACTGAAGATATTGATAATGAATTAGGACAGTTAGACATAAGCTGAGTTAAATAATTTATAATTTTAATATTGCAAATAAATTGACCAGATATATTTTTCGGGACAGTGGGACAAGAATCATAATTGTCCCAGTTATACACATCTGGCCACTTTAAAAATGGTGCTTATGGATTTTTTAATATTCTATAAAATTTGTTTTTAAATCCGTTTCGTTAAATTAGAATAAGTTGTGAATTACTGTATATAAAATTTTTATTAAATAACGAATGTAATTTATTTGTGAAGAACGCAATAAATTTTTGTAAGCAATCTTCCTGTTCTTCTTTTTGTAATTTTTCCCCTTATTCATTTAAGAAAGGACAAAGATAGGCATCTTAGTTTTTTTACTTTTCCTAAAAAAATGGAGGTAAAGAAATTTTCGTGAGATGATTCTATTAAACGATTAGAGATAGAAATCTACGGTTTGAATTTTTGAAATCTAGACTTTTATCTCAAATAAATATTGAAGCTCTCCTTAGTTAACGCCTTTTTAACAAAAATATTTTTTGTAATTATCGAATATTTAAAAAAATTCTATTTCAAAAACGGTAAAAGATAGAGACTTGCGATTTGAGTTTTTAAAATCCTTATGTTTTTTATACTGTATAAAAAATTTGAGGCTGTATTTGTGAGGCCCTTTTTTGTTTTGGAGTTTCTGGAAAATTTACCAAAATACGACATTTTTAAAACTTTGCGTAATAATATCTCAAAAACTAAAAGAGATATTGACCTGCGGTTGGAATTTTTGAAATCCTGAGGTCCTAAATGGCCGCAGACGACATTTTGAAATAAATCCAAAACAAAAAAATTTTTTGTAAAATTTGGAAATTTTTGTAATTTTTATCAAAATTTCAAAAAATTGTATCTTAGAAACGATAAAAGATACTGAAATGCGGTTTGAATTTTTGAAATCCTCGTATTTTATTTTGTCTAGAAAAAAATTGGGGCCTTAATAACCCAACTTTTACAATAGATACAAATCGTCAAACAAAACCTTTGAAAATGGCCAAAAATCCAAAAAATCGTAAGGGGTACCCCTTACGTTTTTTTCGATTTTTGGCCATTTTTAAGGATTTTGTTTAAAATTCATATTTATTAGAAAAGTTGGGCTATTAAGGTCCCAATTTTTTTCTAAACTCAAAAACAAACGAGGATTTCAAAAATTCAAACCACATTTCAGTATCTTTTACCGTTTCTGAGATAGAATTTTTTGAAATTCTGATAAAATTTTCGAAAATTACAAATTTTTCCAAAAATTTTTTTTGTTTCAGATTTATTTCAAAATATGATCTAAGGTCATTTAGGACCTCAGGATTTCAAAAATTCCAACCGCAACTCTCTATCTCGTTTAGTTTTTAAGATATGGTGGCGCAAAGTTTAAAAAATGTCGTATTTTGGTAAATTTTCGAAAAGCTCTAAAACAAAAAAGGGCCTTACAAATACAGCCTCAAATTTTTTATAGACTATAAAAAACAGAATAATTTTAAAAATTCAAACCGCAGGTCTCTATCTTTTACCGTTTTTGAAATAGAATTTTTTTAAATTTTCGAAAATTACAAAAAATATTTTTTTTCGAGATTTGTTTTAAAATATGATACAAACTCATTTAGGACATGTGAATTCAAAAAACATCAGCTGTCTGGTTTGGTTTTTTAGGATTTTAATTATTTTAGCATACTGGTTGTTTTGAAAATCAGTTTATTATAATTTTCCACACGTAGAATGAACAATTTATGGTCTAAACAAAAGATGGGCGTGGTAATTAATTTACCACGCCCTTCATTGTTAGTAAACTCCAGGGTTCGACACGCCCAACTCTGTTGGGTTATTAATTTTAATAAAATTAACTTAAATGTAGCGAGTCCAACCCTGATTTAAATGGCCTTATTACTTCTTCTTAATCTCTCCTAACCCTTCAAATTTATTGATTCACTTTTTGTTGTCAATTTTTTGAAATGTAGAAGGTGTAACCCCAATAATGGCAAAAGATGCCGGATTATGCCAAAAAATAAATAACTACCTCTCAGATTTAGAAAAATGGTAAGTTATCAGTTGCTTAAAAACTCAATTAAACTAATCAGAGTATTATTTCAGGCCAACATGGCAAAATATAATATTAGGACAGTTTTTATCACTGATGTTATGCACAAGAACTATTTTAACTCATTATATGAACAAGGGGGTTATTGGTTCGATGCCTACCGGGCAAAGTTTTCCGCATTACATGTTTTTGTGTGTGGTTTATACGACTTGGTTGGCTTGTCGAAGTGGCAATAATGGACTGATTTCGGTGCTCAAGACACGAGGGTGGAGATATTTCTTGTTATGTTTAATCGACGTAGAAGCTAATGCTCTGATGAGTGTTTCACATCAATTTACATCTGTAGCCAGCGTACAGGTAATAAATATTACTTAATATTATGTTCAGTCATTTCTAACGTTTTATTTTTCGTCAGCCGCAAGTATAGTTTGTAGATGCGGGTTAAAATAAGATCATACCTTGCAACTGACGATAACAAACCATTAGAAATTACTTTATGTAAAGACTTATTATAATATAATGTACATTACTTTTGTGCAACTCTTGTACTATTCTTTGTTGTGCTGCTAAGTTGTTGGGATGTGTGGCAATTCCTGTCGCACTAGTATTAACCTGTCTCGTACTTGGAGTGCGATATCGTATGGTTCATATCGCTGCAATCTCCATCTGCCTACTCGGGATAGGTTGTCTGGTTTGGGCTGATGTAGATGACAAAACACTCATAACTGGTATAACTTGGCTTAACTAACCTCAAAAACTGTAAATATTAGAAAATTAAACTAATATTGTTTTCTTATAGGTAAAAATCATATGATGGGTGATATGCTCTGCCTAGCTGGAGCTATACTAGCAACAGTAGTTTCTGTTTTACAAGAATTATCGGTGAAAACGACCGATGTAGTTGAATTTTTAGGACTCTTAGGCCTTTTCGGAAGTGTTATAAGTGGAGTTCAAATGTAAGTTTCGGTAAAAATTTACATAGCAACCTGAACCTCCATTTTTTAGTATTTTTGTTGGCTCTAACGTTAAGAATAAGATTGAATTTAGTTGGGAATACTCTTGAAGCTTAATTCGACCTGTTTGGGTTCTTCTGTACTAGATTCTTTACTATTATAACCTAACCTAATGTCATTATATCATGAATCTACATGTTACAAGTTGTTAAGTTGAGCTTTTTTTTGTGTTGGTATGAAACGGTATAAATAATTTATCTCATTCGATTTAGACATTACAGGCTACTTAGAAATTGGGAACCTCTTATGTTTCTAAATAAATATATTTTGTTTTAGGATGTTTTTAGAGCAAGAGACGTTACTGTCAGTCCATAATGAAAGTATAGTATCGTTATTAATTCTAGTAATATTCTCAACGTTACAATTCATCTACTGTTCGTTAACATCACTAATGGTACAAAATACTGGTGCTACAGCCTTACACTTATCCACTCTCTCCGCTAATTACTACACTTCCATCGTTGGAACACTATTCTTTGGATTTAGGGTAAATATTTTTTCCTATCAGTAAAAGTCAAATTTTATTTTTCTATTTTCAGTCACACGTGTTATATTTTTTATCATATTTACTTATGATGAGTGGAACTTTTACATTTTTTATAAAGAATGCTCCGATCTCAAGTAGACATACGCAAAATAATCGACAACCAGAAATGCAAAACAATATGTAAGTGTCACAAATTTAAGGTTAAGGTAGATGATATTTGTTCGTTCAGTTATTTCCAACAGTGTGTTGTTATCAGTAGTAAGTGCAGCGTAGTTTTACTCAAAATTTTGTAGTGTAACTGTTACACAAGACTACAAATCAGACTTACAATTTTGTATTTTTTTAGGTGCGACAATATAAGACATGACCAACAAATGAACTTAACATCAGATGGAACCGAACTACTTTCTAATGTTGGAACTTTGAATTTTATAACAAACAATACTTCAATGCACCAGAGTGTTAGTATAGACACAACATTCACTTCGTTCTACGGAAGTGGATTCACGTTCACAAATAACACTTCTCGTTAAACGTACATAATTTGTACGAATCGAAATATAACATTTTTTATAATCACTTAGTTAAATCTAGTCTTCGACTGTGCATTAAGGCCGTTTTATCTAAAATTTAATAAAGTTTCACTTTTATAAAACGGCTTAAATACTCGATACCTGTACGTTTTCGATCGTATTTATATATTTATATAAAAATAGGATTAGTGATGTATTTGTCAATTTTTCACTGAGTTAATAAATAAATAGTGTTAAAAATATTAAATAAAATCATTTATTATTTTTTCCCTAGCTTCGTACAGAACTAAATAGAATTTTTATTTTTTTAAGTTGTCACGAGTTGAGTTTTTCACTTTTTGCTGATAGAAATGGATTTTTACTAAACAAAATGATCAAAAGCTTCCATCCATCGGTAAGTCACTAGATTTTAAAATTTAGTTCCACACGAAGCCAAGAAATGAATTATGCAATACAAATTAAGGACTCGAAATAAACATGTATTTCATACAAAATACTTTAATAACAACAAAAACTAAATTCTACAATACAAACTTAGGATATCTCATATTATAATTCAATTCTTTACTTCTTTCTCAAGTATTTAAAACAATTTTTAGTCAAACTTTCTTCTCAAATTTTAGGTTAAGGTCAATTTTTCGCGCGAATTTTATCGGGCATTTGTTTTGATTGCTTTATGAGTCACTAGTGCATTTATTTCTTAATAAATACAAATTTTAAATCTAATACTTACATTAATTCTCATTTGGTCAATCACTTTTTTCCGGACTACTCGCGCGTGATCTATCACTTCCGGAACCGGATTTCTTACTAGCGGGTGAACCTGATCGACTCCTCGAACCCGAGCGTGATCTTGAACCACTTTTTGAACGGCTACGCGACTTTGACCGAGATTTACTGCGTGATTTTGATCGCGATTTAGACCTCGAGCGTGATTTAGATCTAGAACGTGACTTGGATCTTGATTTAGATCTAGAACGTGATTTGGATCGTGATTTAGACCGTGACTTCGAGCGAGATTTGCTTCTGGAACGTGATCTAGAGCGTGAACCTGATTTGGAACGTGATCTTGATTTGGATCTAGAGCGTGACCTTGAACGGCTTTTAGAACGTGAACGACTTCTCGATCGTGACTTGGAACGTGATTTAGACCTGGAGCGTGAACGGGATGATCTTGAACGTGATCGTGACCTGTCGGAGTCCGAAGCGATTTTCCTTTTACCTTTCCTCCTCCTCCACCTGAGCCAGATTCATCCCCTGATGCGATTTTGAGTTTTCCACTATCAGAATCGGATTCTGAAGTAGAGATAGTGGCTTTTGATACAATTCTGCTTTTTTGTTTTGCTGAAAGACCATCATCCATTTGTTTTTGTTTTTGTTTAGCATCTTTGCTTTTCTTGCTTTTCTTATTTCGCGGACGATCTGAATCACTATCTGAATTATTGCCTTTGTCTCTATTTTCTCTGCGTTTTCTAGCTCCACTTCTACCTCCTCCACCTTTCTTTCTATCTCCACTTCTCTTCCTCTTCCTATTCTTCTCTCTAGGTTCTCTGTTATCGCCTTCTCGTCGTTCATTGCCATTATCACTACCACCTGAATCACTGACATACTGTTCTTTTCTACTCCTACCCTTTCCTTTGGAAGATTTCTCACTGGGCATATCTCCAAAGAGAAGAGCATTTTTGGTTTTTTCTTTATACTCCTGTCTTTTAAGTAACATCTGTTCTTTATTCTGCCTTTTCTCTTCTTCAGCTCTTTTCTGTTCTTCCATTTGTTTAAGTTTGAAAGCTGTACGTTCTTCATCTTGCTTTCTACGTAACAATCTTTCTTCTTCATCAAGTCTTCTGGCTCTTGCGACGTGGTATTGTGCTTGGGAGAGTAAATCTTGGCATTGGCGTGCTTCCAAAGCTGCTAAAGTAACATCATAACGCATCCTATCCCCATGGATTGATAGATATTGGAAATATTTATGGGAAAGACCTAACTCATGAACTGCTTGAAGTACTGTTTGTAGAGTACTCTTTTCATCCTTCAAAATTTGAGTTGCAAGTCGTTGCAGGACCAAAGCTATGTTGTATAAAAGAACAGTGTCTTGTGGAGCTACGCTTCGTGCTTTCAAAAGCACGTTCTTGGCTTCTTTAAGCTTCCCAGCTTTAAAATAAGCCCTTGCTAGATACTGTAATCCTTCCACGTGGTGATATTTATAAAATTTCTTTAAACAATTCTCGTACATTTGAATTGCCGATACGTATTGACGTTGTTCAACATAAATGTGGGCGATGTTCATCCAGACATCGCAGAAATCTGCGGTTGCTTCACGGACTTGAGCGAATATATCTCGGGCTTCATTTACGGCGCCTTTGTGGGCGAGAACTGCACCTATACCGTTCGCTGCCCAAATGTTACGTGGATCTGTACGTAGGACACTTTTATAATGGGACAACGCTCGTTCTTGATGACGTTTTTCGCGTTCCTTGTCACGTGTTGGTTGATGTAAAGTTTGTAGCCAAACGTTGCCGAGAGCTATTAAGGAATATGCGTCTTGAGATGTTGATGGATTCTGGAATTTTATAAGAAAATTGTTAAGATGGCCGCGTGTATTACGGCCATTTTGAAAATTACTAAAATTGGAAAAAAAATAAATTTTGTATGAACGTATCTCTAAAACTAAACAAGATAGACAGCCATTGTTAAATTTTTTTGAATTCTTAGGCCCTAAATGGGTTTAGGTCATATTTTGAAAATAATTTATAACAAAAAAATGTTTAGTGAAATTTTTTAATTTCCCAAAATTTCAAAAATTTTTATTTCAAAAACGGTAAAACATAGAGACCTGCGATTTGAATTTTTTAAATTCTTATATTTTATATAGTTTATAAAAAAATTGAGGCTGTATTTGTGAGGCCCTTTTTGGTTTTGGGGCTTCCCGAAAATGTACCAAAATAAGACATTTTTTAAACTTTGCGTGACCATATCTCAAAAACTAAAGGAGATATGACCCTGCGGTTCGAATTTTTGAAATCCTGAGGCCCTAATTGGCCTTAGACCACATTTTGAAGTAAATTGTAAACAAAAAAATTTTTTGAAAAATTTTGAAATTTTCGAAATTTTTTTCTAAGTTTCAAAAAATTGTAACTCAAAAACAGTAAAAGATAGTGAAATACGGTTTGAATTTTTGAAAACCTCGTAAGTTTTTTAGTATAGAAAAAAAATGGGGCCTTAATAACCCAACTTTTCCAATAAATATGAATTTTAAACAAAATCCTTAAAAATGGCCAAAAATCGAAATAATCGTAAGGGGTACCCCTTACGAATTTTTCGTTTTTTGGCCATTTTCAAAGGTTTTATTTGACGATTTGCATTTATTGTAAAAGTTGGGTTATTAAGACCCCAATTTTTTTCTAGACTAAACAATATACCAAGATTTCAAAAATTCAAACCGCATTTCACTATCTTTTACCGTTTCTTAGCTACAATTTTTTGAAATATTGATAAAATTTTCGAAAATATCAAAATTTTCCAAAAAATTTTTTTGTTTAGGATTTACTTCAAAATGTGGTCTAAGGCCATTTAGGACCTCAGGATTTCAAAAAATCCAACCGCAGGTCCGTATCTCTTTTAGTTTTTGAGATATAGTCATGTAAAGTTTAAAAAATGTCGTATTTTAGTAAATTTTCGAATAGCTTCAAAACAAAAAAGGGCCTCACAAATACAGCCTCAATTTTTTTATAGACTATAAAAAACATGATAATTTTAAAAATTCAAATCGCAGGTCTCTATGTTTTACCGTTTTTGAAATAAATTTTTTTGAAAATTTCGAAAAATTCAAAATTTCTCAAAATTTTTTTTTGTTACAAATTACTTTCAAAATAAAACCTATGCCCATTTAGGGCCTAGGAATTCATAAAAATCTAACAGCGGCTGTCTATCTTGTTTAATTTTTCACTAAAGCATAGTAAATTAGTTATTCACTACAGCTTACCGTTTATGAGTAAACTTAAAAAACTTATTCGAGTAACTCAAAAACTACTTTTATAAAAATAATTTTTTTCTCTCCACCTCACATAACGACGATTTTATTAAAGGGACAGTAATAAGAAAATAATTTTTGATGTTTAGTTTCGTGTTAATTTTGAGGTTATTTCACCGGCATTGTTAAAAAATCGTTAAAGTTATTATGAAATTTATTAACACATAACGACGATTTTAGCCATTTACTAAGTACTTTTTATAATAAAAATAAATAATTATTAAAAAAACCTACCTTAAGAACTCGTTCAAATTTTCTTTGTCCAGGTCCCCATTCCATCTTCGCTAAATGAAGATTTCCCATCAACGACCAGGCATCTGGATGTTCGTTGTTAATTCGTAAAGCTTCCTTGAACCAATCCGAAGCTTCATAGATCTGCCCTTTATCTCTTGCCATGCAACCAAGTCTTAAATAACAGTCTACGTAATTGGGATGCTCTTTCAAAATATCTTTATATAATTTTTCACTTTTATCAAAATTACAAAGAGCTTCATTCAGTCTAGCTAAATTATAAGTAGTTGTAACCCCAATTTGGTTATAGTAAGTAGGATCGTGTTCAGCTTCAGCTTTCGATAAAGTCAGAGATTCCTCTAAATTCTTTTTGGCTTCTTCAAGATTATTTAAACGGTAATGCAAAGCACCAACGTTATTCAAAATTTCAGGTGGAATACTGGCTTGTACTTTATCTTTTAGTATTTTAGTAGCAGTTCCGTACGCTTGTAAAGAAGCTTGCAAATCACTCTGTTCTAAGATCTGTGCTAATTCAATCCACGCTTCAACATCATCAGGAAATTGTTCAGTAACTTTCTTCAAATGATTTTTAGCGATATCTCTCTTCGATTGCGAGGTTGAATTTGCATATAACGAACCTAAGATTTTCATCGTTTCATAATTCCCAGGCTGCGCTTTTAATACTTTTTCAAAACACTGCGCTGCATTTTCCGAATCACCCCGATAAATATACATTTGACCCAAACCAAAATGCGGAAGAACAAACGATGCCGGAGCAAACTGCGTGGCTTGATAATAGTACTGGAACGCTTGATCATAGTCCTCTTGAACGTGAAAAGCACGAGCAAGTTGATAGCAACTTTCAGCCCGCATAGCTTCGTTTTCTGTATTATGAAATGCGTGTAAAGCCAAATGTTGCACTTTGTGATAATCCTTTTTAAAGAAAAAATGATTCGCCAAATGATTTAACACCATTGGATTTGTTGAATCGATCGTGTATGCCTTTGACAACATCTGTACACCAGCTCGGATACTTTCTGGTTGTTGGAGATTCAATTTTAATATCGCTAAACCAACTAATGCACCTACGCATTGATTATCAAGTTGTAATGCTCTTTCAAAAGCTAATCTTGCTTTTTCCTGGTTACTTAATTTCATGAAACAGTGTCCCATACCCAATCGAACAGCAGCAGGACAATTTGGATTGGTTCGTAAAGCTTTTTTATAAAACGCAAGTGCACCACGAAAATCTTTTTTATTATACGCAATACAAGCTTTACCAAGTAATGATGGAATATTACTCGGAGACTGATTAAGCACAAAATTAAACTGAGCATCAGCTTGATCCATTTTATCTCCTTCGAGAAGACAAAAATATGCACGTCCAAGCAAATGATTTTGATCGTACATGATAATTTTATCAGCTGTTGTGTATAAGAGTGTAGCTTTTGTAAATAATTCTCTCTTTTTATCTTTATTTTTTTCTCGATTGGCTTCTTGTACATAGTATGCAGCCAACATATCGAGAGCTCGCATTTGATCTTTCTCAAAATCACGATAATCTGTGTTTGACTCAGTCCGTGAGGACTCAAGTATCTTGATGAAGTCATCGATTTTGTTTTGTTTGTAGTATTCCAACTATACATAAATATACGTCTCAAATCCAGCCAAAAAATTATAAAAATAATTAATACTTACAGCTAAATTGACCCAAATGCTCAGTTGAGCATGTTCCTGTCTCAAAATACCCAAAACTTCCTCTCCTTCTGGCAATTGATCCAAGCAAAGCTCAATTACCTAGATTTTAAAAAATTACGACTTTAGTATTTACTAGGTTAAATTACAAAAACATATGAAATAAGTTATAAAACATATTCTTACCTCATCTGTATCCCTAAGAGGGATTTCTATAGACCCCGACATGATTATTTATTGTTTTACAACACTTTACTATTAAAAAATCAGTGTATGGTGTCAAAATTTGACACCATACGTAGGAAACACACACACTCAAATATTTTATAATCACGTGATATGACATGAACAACGTGAAATTCAACAGGGACGCTGAAAAACTTCATGCTTCTTAAAAAAAGTCAGATTCAAATTATTTATATTCTCAATCAATAAAATTAGCATTTAAATAATAAACAAAACAAAAAAAAAAAAAAAATACAAATATTATGTGTTCAAATATTTAATAAACAAGTGTCAACTTGTGTGTTATGAAATATTTTATGTAAATTTGTGATAACAAAATTCAACAATGGTCCCAAAATGGCTTGAGATAAGTGTTGAAAAATGTCAAGTGTTAAGATTTTTAATTGTTTACTATCCCCTCTCTATGAGCGTCGTTTTGAGGGTCGTCGCGACGTGCGACGTCGTTGTTTCGCGTCAGTTTGCGTCGGTCCATGCTACAGTTAACAAGCAAAATTTTATTGGAAGTTTTAAGTTTCGTGATGTGTGTTTGCGTGTTTACTGGTTAATATATTGACTTTCCCAGAATATTTCTACATAAAGGAAGCTTAGAGGAAGAATTTTAGTAAGTTATATAATACATTTAATTTTACAATAGATTATTATGGTTACAAATTTGAAGTTTGTAAAATTTGTTTAGACCACGAAAGATATTGTTCGAAATTATAAGTTAAGAAAATTAGGAATTTCGTAAGTATTTACTGATTCTTTAGACTGTAAATTTGGTCTTACAAAGCGTATTATTATAAAACTGGTGAACTTAATCTCATGAAATACAAATTACTGAATGAATTAATGCTTGATTTTATATTATTTCAGCGTTGAATGATATTTTAGTAAATCGAAAATGTTATCAACAAAAATAAGTAAAGCTGAAAGAAAAATTTAATATCGAAAGCAATATTTCTTTCGTTGGCTGTCACTTACAAACTTGTCAAACTATTTTCTTTGTATTGAGCATTGAAAAGAACAGAAGGAGTGAAATTTACAGAGGGATGGTCGTTAAAAACCGTTCAAAAAACAAAATAGAACAAAAGTAAGAAATATCAAATCGATTCCATGAACTCGCTTATTGGAATTGTTTGTGATTCCAAGGCTTTGTTATTAAAGAGAGGAATTACAAAGCGAGGAATAAGCTAGAAATATAATATAGCAGTACCAAAGATCTTTCCCCGCTGCCGACCCGTCAGTTACGGATAACGGATACATTTCCCGGGATCAAACAATGTAAGTTATGCGTACAGATTAAACTGAAAGTAATTTTATACCAATCAGAGACGTACGAGGCTATGGTCAAATTGGCCCCGGCCATAGGCGCCTGGCTTAATAGGGCGCCAAACAGAAGGTGACCAAAATTTGTAACAATTATTCGTTAATGAGGGTTTATATCTGTTACCGTTTTATCAATGTGAATTTCTTTTATTTTGCAATATAGGTATTATCGTTACTATGATAATTGAAATCTGACAACAATGTAAAATTGCGTTTCTTTTAATTTGCAACATAGGCGATTTAAGTGTATTTTTATCATTCAAAAAAATGTACACAAGTGAAGAAAAAATCATACTTGTAACTAGGTACAATTCCCAGATGAGTTTGAGAGAAGTTTCTGCGATGTTCAGTGCTACTTATCCGAATCGTCCTATACCGAATTCCTCTACAATATCGAGGCTTGTTACCAAATTTAAACGCCATGGATGCCTCAATTTGAATCATACAAGAAGGAAACGAACATCAACTATACTGATTGAAGAACAGAATTAGAAATTGTTTTAGAAGTTGAAAGTAATAACTGTACATCTATTAAATTAATAGCTCAAACCGTATCTGTGAGTAAGGCATTTGCATATAGAGCTCTTAAAAGTGAAAAATACCGGTCCTACAAATTTCAAAATCATCAACTTTTAGAGAGATACGGTAGTACGGATGGACTTTTGTTTTAATATTTTCTAAATATTTAATACCAACCCTATTATGCTCCAAATAATTTTATTTACCAACGAAGCAACTTTTAATTTAAATGGTGAGGTGTACCGCCAAAATTTTAGGTATTGGAGTCGAGATAATTTACATTTATTTAATGCTTTACGTACGCTAAGGCCGCAAAAATTAAATGTATGGACTGGCATAATAGGAACACACATAATAAGACTCTTTTTTATTGATGGCACTATTCCAAAGTGCACTATTCCTAACGAGTAAGGGACAACTTGAACAGGGAATTTCCCAATAGTTGGATTGGGAGAGGAGGGATCATAATTTGGCCAGCACGATCTCCGGATTTATCACCAAACGATTTTTTTTATTGGGGATATCTTAAAGCAAAAGTATATGATGGAGAAGTAAGAAGCATCACGAACTTACAAAATAGAATTATACAAGCATCAAACACTATCCCACAAGGGCAAATATTAAATATTTTAAATAATTTTTATGATCGTCTTACTTTTTGTTTACAAGTTAATAGCGGTATTTTTGAACATTTAATTTAGCAAACGGTGTAGTAAATTTAAGTGGGAGAACTCAGTTTATTAATTAAATTCAACGAAACTAACAACGCGCATGAACAGGTTACGTAATTAACTGAAGCCGTGTATAACTAACATCTTGTCAGAAACAGTAACTATTTCATCCGTGAATACTAAAAGCAATATTGCGCCCGCGAATAAAGCTGTTATGCCGTATTAGATTATATTATACTCGGAACTCGCTCCAAGTGGGATAAAAAAATTTAAAAATAGTTTTTGTTTGGTTATTGCATCTTGGTCATGTGATGAAAAATAAAATTGTGGGCCAACCATTAACGAAATTCTCTAAATTGAACCCTAATTCTCCAAAATATTTTCTAAATAGGTATAGATTATCTTAATTATGAATATTCGTGTATGAAAAATTGAAAATTACTCAACTGTGTTCCTTATAATTTCGTTTCTTGTAAACTAGCGCAAATCATGAATATTCAGAGCTGAATATCGTTCCTTCGGCAGTAAATATATACGTTTTTAGTTAGTTGTTAAGTGTTTAAAAGGCTTATTTGCAATTTAACTAAGATATCTCATGCTAGCTAATTTTATTCGTTAGCATTTCTCTATACAGTCATATATAGAAGGCAACAAAATAAAACGAAATTTGAGAAAGTTACTAATAACAAATTTGGGGGAATGTTATTTAATTTAAATGACTAATTTTCTATTTCTATGAAACTAATTTTAGTTATATTTAAATAATTAATACTTTTGAGCAGCCTGTTTTTAAATTTTCATGAATTTTGAAAGCTGGTTGATATTTTATTAAATTAAATTACGTAAAACACAATTAATTATTAAAAAACATTAACTACTTTAAAAAATTATTATTCTATATTTGACATTATACCGTTATTGTAAGAAATAGTTGTGTATGAATGAAATATAACCTGTATTTCATGTTTTGCTTTTGCGATTATAATTGCGATTCTGAGTTTTCTTATACAGAACGAATAATGCGCTCCTGCGTCATTGGGGGCACTGGTGTCACTGGCTGTACTGAGGGCACTGTCTGTCTGTGTGTCTTTCTGTCTGTGTGTCTGTCTGTCTGCCTGTCTATGTGCCTGTCTGTCTTTCCATCTGTTTGTCTGTACGGTAGAAATTGTAGCCAAACGGCTGAAAATAGAAAGATTTTTTTTTTTTTTGCAAAATAAAATCTGAAAAAATTCTAGGTAATGTACATTGGTGTGTACAACAGGAATTTTTGATCAGATTATGGTTTCGCAAAAAAACGCATTTGTTGTATTTTTTGGTAGATGATGCACAAAAGTTATAGTTATGTAACACACTATATTAGAAGACGTATCCTGGTCTAATGGTTAGCTTGTCCGCTTGCTACTCAGCATACTAGGGTTCGTTCCCGGGCAGAGGAGACAATTTTATATTTTGTTTTTTCTTTTTTCATTTTTATTTTGTTTAAATTATTTTGTCAATAGTTATATTTTGGCAAATGTTGCTTTTAATTTTTAAGAGCGTAAATTTAATAACCAGTTGGAATTATATGTATACGAAACTAGAGTGGCGGGCATATGACTTAAAACAACCAATGGAATCCATAGGCGCAATTTTCAAAATCTTAATGAACCTTGCTATATATATATATATATATATATATAAAAAAAAAACTGCACTTATTTAGAAACCTAAATAATGGTATTAGGTATTCGGATTAAAATTAACAAAAAAATATTTTAACATATAATTTGTTTTTAAAGCTCTTAGATTAACAGACGATAAATTATTTTAAAAATATCGTTCATTTTGCCGTGATTACTACAAAGCAAAATTTGTCCTACACACTCAGCATGCCGCCTTCACTTATTATATACCTGCGAAACCCTGTAATGTGTGAAAATTCACACTTCACATCAATTTTTTTTTCGGTAGCGAAACAACGGGTATACTAATACAGTAATACCCCGCTACTCGACGTTAATTCGTTCTGAAAAAGCGTCGAGTAGCGATTACGTCGAGTGGCGAGTCGAATTTCTCCATAAGAAATAAAGGGAATCATATGTACATATATACATATACATATAAGGAAATACATATATGTATATGTTTTCCTTTTAGCTATGTTTGCATTTCTATCCTTTGGACCCATAATTATAAATATAAATCACTTATTTTAGCAAACAACAAAAAGTTCATAGCTGCACTAAATCTGAGTTGTTGTCATCAAGATGTCTAGGCGCAAACTGCTGGCCATGCGTTCATTTTGCTTTGTTTACCAAAATATGTATCACGTGATCGGTACTCGATCACGCGTCTGATAGCGATGCTTCCGTCGACTCTCACTCTCGACATTTACGTCGAGTGGCGAAAACTTCGAGCTAAGAGGCAGTCGAGTAACGGGGTATTACTGTAGATTATTTAAAAAGGCACGTGCCAGCTCCTAGTGCTAGCATGGCTCGCGGGCCACCACCTGCACATCACTGATCTTAATAATTCATTTTAATTGACAGGCAGTGGCCATCAAACCTGATTGACAAGTGAATAGTACTGGTTCGAGTTTCACCTGTTCTGTAAAAAGGCGCATATGTAAGCGGCCTGAATATATTGTCCGTGTGTGAGTGCAAGGGTGATACAAAAGCCTCCGTTGATCCAAGGGTCTGCATGTAAATATGCGATACGGAAGGGCTCCTCGTTCGTCGCTCGCCGCTCGCCGCTCGGCCTATGCTAATACAAGAATATACACTTAATGCAGGTCTCTTGAAATAATATTGAAAAAGGGTTTCAGAGATTTTGCAAAGATATATAAAAAATGTAAATGTTTATTATTCAACTTTTATAGCAGATTTAAGAGAAATGTTAAAATAGAATAAATGAATCGTTAAACAGGGAAAAAGTGTGAAATAGTCAGGGAACACTAAAAAAAATTGATGTAAAGTGTGAATTTTCACACATTTCAGGCTTTCGCAGGTATTTAGTAAGTGAATGATGATTATTTGGGATGCCAAAACAAATTTTATGTTAAAATATATTTTGTTAATTTTAATTCGAATGCCTAATACCATTATTTAGGTTTCTAAATATGTGCAGTATTTTTTTTATATAGCATATGATTTTGAAAATTTCGCCTATGGCTTCCATTGGTTGTTTTAAGTCATAACTTCCGCCCCTCTGATTTCGTATACATTGAAACATAGAATTAAATTACAATTCCAACAACTGCCACTGGTTATTAAATTTACGCTCTTAAAAATTAAATGCAACATTTGCCAAAATATAACTAGAATTTTGAAAAATTAATTTAAACAAAATAAAAATGCAAAAAAAACAGAAAAAATAAAATTGACTGGGAGTGAACTCTAGTTTTCAATTTAGAAAGCGAGATAACCACTACACCATGAAAGAACTGGATTACTGTGTTACATAACATATTAAATATCTATATTGTCAACAAAAAAACACAAAAAATGCGTTATTTTCCGACATAATCTGATCGAAAATTCCTGTTGTACTATTCCGGTTCACACCAATGTACATTACTTAGATTTTTTTTAGATTTTTAGTTTAAATCATCTCGGCTACAGGGTGTGGGACAAATTTTTTTTTGCACAATTTTGGCAAATATCGCATCAAAATAATTTATTTTGCAAAAATAAAATTTTGATCGTTAATCCACGTACTAAGGGCTTTCATTTCATACCCTACTCAGAATTTTAAAAAATATTTAATTTTCAATGAGCAGATATTTGTTTACATTTTTAGGGATATATGTTTTTTAGATGTCTTAGTATTTTTCCTATATGCGGGTCAAAGAGTTGTATAAGCATGTCAAATTTCAACTCTCTAGGTTTAGCCGTTTGGCTACAATTTTTACCGAACAGACAGACAGACAAAATGACGGTATAAGGGTTTTTTGGTCATACCTACAAAACCCTAAAAATGAACTTTTAATGTACTATGAAGTTCGTTGCTTTTTGTGTTACTTATTTACACTTTTTTTTTGGTTAAATTTGGTGTAAGTAAAGTTTAAACTTACATACTGATTAAATTATAGTGTTAAATTAAATGTTAGTGTTAAAGTAGTGTTATTTTTAACAAAAGAGTAATATTTTATTTAATAACATTATCTGAATAAATGAAGATTTAAACGGTGATCTGGTTAAAAACTTTTTACTTGAATATTTTAACACTAAAATTTTAACCAAACTGAGAATGAACTTTTACACTTACGAATTTTTTGTTGTATATGACTCATCCTCTCCATATTGATATGCATTGTCTCAATTCTCCCATGCAATATGTAACATATTGCAATATAAAATGATGCAAGCACGATTGTCGAAAATATGGCAGCACTGTCCACTTTTCATGCCATCTGCATGAATGCGGGTCCTATTTCGAATGTCACCATTAGCATAGGACAATTGTTTAGTATGGCGTGTGTAAATGTATCGCATATTTAACAATATATTAGTGACCTACGGCCATCCCAACATTAAATCATCGATAATTGATTTTATTGTAAGTTTAGAATAATCGACGTTCACTTGCCAAATGTTCTATAATTTAATTACAGAAGATTCGAAACAGTACATTGTTAGGGATTCGAGTATTTAAACAGAGGCAACCAAACAATATAGGTACATTGAATAAAAAGACTAAATGAACGAGGCTAAATGAATTTTTACATATAATACCTCACTTCCCAAAATCCAAGTGATGAGCAAAAAAAAAGGTCCTCACCTTCGCAATGTGGCGCCCCTTAGTCAAGCTCGTCGGCGCCCTTTTCCTTACTGCGCTAGCCCCCCCCCCCCCTTACTGCGGCTCTGTGCCTCTATATATAAATATGAAATATCACGGTTGGCTGATTTATTTATTTCATTTGTACTTACTCTGTACATCCGTCAAATTTAGGTCTCCCTCACATTATGGGTTCCAAGACTTGCGAGCGGATCAAGTCTGGACCCTACCCCCTATTAGTCCGCTAGCTGGTTGCTATGATTCTTGGAAGGATTAAGGGTTGTTCAATTAAAATCAACATTTTAGCTAATCTACTTTAATTATGATACGGTTTAAATATTTACACTAATTACACTAGACTTACAATTACGTTGATACAGCTAAATCCAAATGAGACACACATTCGTACACATAGACACACTTTACACCATACACTAATTTAACCACTACATGTTTCTTAATATTGTCTCTCCACTTTTTAGCTGGTCACTACACTAACGTTCCATACGGAATTACTTGTTACATTTTGAGACATTTTTTGATAAAAGGAAAAATTTTTGATAATTTTTTCGAATTTTTTCTAAATAGAGAGTTATTGCAAAGTGAAAAAAAACTGACTTTATTAAAAGAAACCTCTAATAAAGTATCCTGTATTAAAATTTTTCATGATGTTTTAAAGAGTGTTATTGCAACGGTGCTCTTGCTTCATACTTTATTTTGACAAATATGCCAAATTGATAGATCGAAATCGTAATGAATATAGAAGTTAACTGCAACTCTTATATGAGTTAACTGCAACAGACTATTTTTTTCCCATACGGCATACTCGCATACGGCACAACCATTCGCAAAAGGGTTTTGTGACACAATTTCTCGGAGGAGAATAACATCGTCCTCGTATTTAAATCGTAAACGTTTTTTATCTTTAGCTTGCATCATTACTCACAAGAAAAGTCACCAATTTTTTGTTCGAATTTACTCCGTTGTTAATTTTGAGGTTACATTGACAGAAGACCTGTCAAAATTAAGGTGCTTTAAATAAAAAATGCTTTGCCGTTATTTAAATTAAATACAGGTTGCCTGTATTTTAATAAAAGAAAGAAATTAAGGATATATCAACTGCGCATGCGCACATGTCAAATAAAGGAAAACTTTATTAAAAGATCAGTAGAACAGAGGTTGCAATAATTCTCTAATATCTATTTTTTCATACTTATATGTAACGTTTCTATGGTTATGATAAATAATATCTCTAAAATATTAGGCCAAGTTATTTCTACTCTGCTGCTAGAATGTATTTTATACAAGTATTTTGTGATGGCGGTTGGTCCTGTGGTGGCCACAGTTGATTTTTTAAGGTATGTTGAGAAGTCAACATTTTTTCTTAGAGCTGCTCAAATTTAATTCTTGAGTGTTTTTAGTGCTTACCTCCAGTTGTGCGCCTTTGTTGGTCAGCACCGTTCTAGAAAACGCGTCCAATATTGTAACATTGTTTAAAATTGGAATTTCTTTTTCAAATATTTAAATATCTAAAGACCTTGTTTGTAAATTTATTTTTCGCTACTCAGATCAAATTATTTAAATTTTATCCGTAACTAAATGCACTAATATAAATTCGATACACGGTCGTAGGGGGCGCTCTTAAAGCCAAGGGGTTTCAGCTTAAACACCCTCCTTAATTCTCCCTCCCCAAGTCCCATTTCAGAAAACTTCCACCCTTTTGGGAGTAGACAGATTTATCAAAATAATTATAAAAATTCACTAAGTATTTGTCAGTTTGATGAATCGAGTTTGAAATTATGGTATATAACCTAATATTTACTTATGTTTTCTTTTTCTTCTAGATTAATGGAAAGAAAAAAATTGAATTTCCAGTTAAAGCCACCGGTTAGATTTAAACCACGATTCCGTTTAGTACCGCAAACAAAATTTGCATTCACAAATCAAAATCGATCGACCGACACAAAAATAATAAAGAAATTTATGGCATATTTTGTAAAGAGAAATTTCACCGCCAACGCAAATTGGGACAGATTTTATAAATTAATAAATTAAATAATTCATTCCAACTAACTGTGTACAGTTCAACCCGGATTTATATTTTGATCTACCCCTGAAATATGTAAAATTTAGGGTTTTGTAGGTATGACCAAAAAACCCTTATACCGTCATTTTGTCGTCTGTCTGTCTGTCTTTTCGGTAAAATTGTAGCCAAACGGCTAAACCTATAGAGTTGAAATTTGGCATGCTTATACAACTCTTTCACCCGCACATAGGAAAAATACTAAAATATCTAAAAAACATATCCCATTAAAAATATAAACAAATTTGTACTCATTGAAAAATAAAATATTTTTTAAAATTCTGAGGAGGGTATCAAATGAAATCCCAAAAAATTTTATTTTTGCAAAATAAATTAATTTGACGCGATTTTTTCCAAAATTGTGCAAAAAAAATTGCCCCACACCCTGTAGCCCAGATGGTTTGAACTAAAAATCTGAAAAAATTCTAAGTAATATACATTGGTGTGAACCGAAATAGTTCAAGAGGAATTTTTGATCAGATTTCGGAAAATAACGCTTTTTTGTGTTTTTTGCTTGACGATGCACAAAAGTTATGTAACACTAGTAGGCGTATCCTGGTCTAATGGTTAGCTTGCTCGCTTGCTACGCAACAAACTAGTGTTCGCTCCCGGGCAGAGGAGACAATTTTATTATTTTTTTTCCATTCTTATTTTCTTTAAATTATTTTGTCAAAATTCTAGTTATATTTTGGCATATGTTGCATTTAATTTTTCAGAGTGTAAATTTAATAACCAGTTGGAATGTTGGAATTATATTTTTATTCTATGTGTCATGTAGACGAAACCAAAGGGGTGGAGCATATGACAACCAATGGAAGCCATAGCCGCAATTTTCAAAATCTTATATATCTAAAAATTCTAGTTATATTTTGGCATATGTTCCATTTAATTTTTAAGAGCGTAAATTTAATAACCAGTTGGAATGTTGGAATTATATTTTTATTCTATGTGTCATGTAGACGAAGCCAAAGGGGTGGAGCATATGACAACCAATGGAAGCCATAGCCGCAATTTTCAAAATCTTATATATCTAATAAAAAAATACTGCACATATTTAGAAACCTAAATAATGGTATTAGGTATTCGAATTAAAATTAACAAAAAAATATTTTAACATAAAATTTGTTTTTAAAGCTCTTAGATTAACAGACGATAAATTATTTTAAAATGGTTCATTTTGCCGTGATTTCTACAAAGCAAAATTTGTCCTACACACTCAGCATGCCGCCTTCACTTATTATATACCTGTGAAACCTTGCAATGTGTGAAAATTCACACTTCACATCAATTTTTATTTCAGTTATTATGACAACGGTTGTACATTCCTTGAATCTATTCATATAACAGTGATTCTGGAATGGTCACCCATCCATGCAGTGGGATTGTTGGACTATGCTTAACTTTGAGTGCTTTGAGCTGTAGACAGACAGTTGTAAGCGGGTTAGACTAATTTGTCGTTATCCTTCCAGTTCGTTTTTTTGTTTATATTCATGGAGTTGATTGTTATAAGTTTGCAAAAGTGATCCGTGATATAAATCAGTGTTAATCCAATTACGGGAGATTCTGAGCGGGGATACTGCTCTCGCCTGTAATTTCACTCGCTCGTTACATAGATTAACGAACAATCTCATTTTAATTAGCTTGTTAGAATATCTGACATTGTTATTAAAAATAACATCATATAGAAGACAGTATAATAAAAATCATTATTAGCAGATATTAGGTAGAAAAAAAATATAATGCCCAACAACTAGGGTCCGGTTTCTCAGAGCTTAACCGAGTTTAATCATTTGGTTCAACTATTCATCTTCAAGAACCGATAAAAATTTCGACAGAATCCGGGATCTTGTGCGTTCAGATCGTCGGTTGACAGTCATAATGATCGGGGAAGAGTTGAATTTGACTCACACTACCATTCATCAGATTTTGACCAATGAATTGGGGATGAGAAATGCGCCTTGTCATACAGCAAGACAAGGTTTTTGGCCAGTAAAAATATTCCTGTGGCTCCTCAGCCTCCTTATTCGCCTGACTTGAATTGTGACTTTTTCTTCTTCCCAAGATTGAAAAATCACTTCAAGGGACGTCATTTTGGGACACTCGAAAACATTCAAACGTCTGTAACCGACTAGCTGAAAGCTATTCCAGTATCGGAGTTTCAGTACTGCTATGAGGATTGGAAGAACCGTCTCCAGCGCTGTGTGGCTTCCCAAGGAAGTTATTTTGATGGAGACAATATAGAATTGTATTTCCATTCCAATAAAAAATAAATAAAAAATCCGGTTACTTAATTTATACACCTCATATATCTACGAACTTGGTATTTAAGACATCTGGAAAGTCACAACAGATCAAAAATGTAGGACGGTGAAAGATCAAATTGAGAGTGTGAAGAGAATTAAATAATGTGAGCTAATATTTAATTTGAATTTGATAAGAAGGGCTCTTATCGATTTCCGTTGTCCACTTGTTGAGAACCACTGGCCAGTGGTACACCACCCCTTATTGAGAAGATTCACCCCCTGTGACATACGCCATGATGTACAGTTGTGCATAAATTTTATTATTATTACTTTGTCCGTAATATTTTTTTATATTCTTACATAAAATTTTATCTGTGAAAATTTTCAATTTTTTTATTTTAAAAACTGTCAAATAATTCTTGATACTCGTGACAAAAAATGATTAGAACGTTGCGTTAATAAATATTCGGATGTAAAATAAATATTGATAGACAATCGAAGGCATGTTCGTAAAATAGAGCAAATTTTGAAATGTACTCGCGTGACAAACAATGGAAATCAAACACATAAAATTGAAAAAAAATATAACAAAAAAATAAAAAAAAATGATTAGTTGATGCTGTGTGCTAGCTGTAGAGTAACATAACGAGAACACGGGGTTCTATGATGTTTACAGTTCGAAATAATGTCATTTAGGAATAATTGCTTCTTTTAATTAGCTCGTATTGATCGAACGCGCAGGTCGACAATCACAGATTATTAAACATGTTTTGCCGGGGGTCACATGCAAAACGAATCACCAAAAATTCACGATAATTACCGCCCAAAAATTACAAAATAAAATAATACATGCCCAGTAACATTAACGGTAAATGGAATATACTCTCCGAATTTCAAGTTTCTAGGCCCAGGGATTCGGGCTGGGCAGTGATGAGTCAGTCAGGACACTGCATTTTTAGGGTTTTGTAGGTATGACCAAAAAACCCTTATACCGTCATTTTGTCTGTCTGTCTGTTCGGTAAAAATTGTAGCCAAACGGCTAAACCTAGAGAGTTGAAATTTGGCATGCTTATACAACTCTTTGACCCGCACATAGGAAAAATACTAAAACATCTAAAAAACATACCCCCCTAAAAATATAAACAAATATGTGCTCATCGAAAACAAAAATATTTTTTTTAAATTATGAGTAGGGTATCAAATGAAAGCCCTTAGTACGTGGATTAACGATCAAATTTTTATTTTTGAAAAATAAATTATTTTGATGCGATTTTTGCCAAAATTGTGCAAAAAATTTTTTGTCTCACACCCTGTAGCCCAGATGGTTTAAACTAAAAATCTAAAAAAATTCTAAGTAATGTATATTGGTGTGAACCGAAATAGTACAACAGGAATTTTTGATCAGATTATGTTTTCGGAAAATAACGCATTTTTTGTGGTTTTTGGTTCACAAAGTACAAAAGTTATACCAATGTAAGACACTCTCATGTAAGGCGTACGATGGCGTTATTGGTTAGAGCACTGGTGTCGTAAGCTAAAACTCGCTGGTAAACGAAGGGTTTCGAGTTCGAGTACTGAGTGAATTTTATTTTTCTGTTTTTTTTTTTTTGCATTTTTATTATGTTGAAATTATTTTGTAAAAATTCTAGTTATATTTTGACAAATGTTGTATTTAATTTTTAAGAGCGTAAATTTAATAATTATCTTATTATATGATTAACAGACGATAAATTATTTTAAAAATATCGTTCATTTTGCCGTGATTACTACAAAGTCAAATTTGTCCTACACACTCAGCATACCGCCTTCACTTATTATATACCTGCGAAACCCTGAAATGTGTGAATATTCACACTTCACATCAATTTTTTATATATAGATTATCGTTTTTCTGATTATGCTGTCCTAGATTTTTACTAACTAAACTTAACCTAATTACTTAAATTGATCATATTTACTGTTTGTCTTTGTAATTTTAGGCGAGATTTGGTGTAATCAGCGAAATGACATTTTGTTAGGTTATGTAAAGGCATACAATGGACGTTCTCTCCGATGTAGACTGAGATAGCCAGTATATTTATATATCTGTCTCATTAAAACAACTCACTAACTATAAGTTGGGAAAACTATCGACAATCGAGTACGTATAACGTATTAAATTTAGAGCTCTGAACGATTGCTCGCGTTACCATGTGACAAACTTGTTAAAGACAATCAATAGTGCACAAGTCATAGTCTATAGTGGACTAATTTAAGAGTTCTGAACGCAGCTTTAGTGCTTAGCTTTTCAGCAACCAATATGTGAATAACATAGTCATTTTTTAAACCAAATTTCAATTTTTAAAACCCTGTCAACCCTTTTCACGTATGTTAACCGCGTAAAAGTCTTTAGCCCAACGGTATTCGAACCCACATCTGTCAAATGTAACAGTGGCTATTACCACCCGACCACAAGGCTTTACATGTAAATACCTCCGTGAGATATAACATTGCGTGACCGCAGGTTCTGACAGAAGGACGCCCGGCGTCGGCTAGCGTCGCGTGACGTCCATATACACTATCAGGGTTCGATGCATTTCAAGTATACGTCAAGTTGCTAGATTAAAGACGATGATTTTTTAATTTATTTTTGTTTTGATAAAAAAAAAATACTATGCAAGAAAATTTGTTTTGGAGTGAAGGGAAAGATTATTATACTTGAAAAACATGTTGGAAAATGACAAATTACAAAAAAAGATTTTAACATTTAAAAATAAAAACTGTTTTTTTCTCCGTCTTCTTGGTTACTGTAAGAAAATGTCACTAGTCCGTTAAATCAATAATTTATTGTACGTGGACTCTCGGTTCTTGAACAGTTCAGTTTAACTTACATTAAAAACGATTGTTAAAACAATGCGGGTAAATTTTCTTCGAAATTATCACAAAACTCACTGTCAAAAATATTTTTTTACATTAAAAATGTTTGTTAAAATAATGCTGTTGAATTTACCACAAAGTTAAGACGAAACTTAAGTAAGTTTTTAAAATACGATTTTTAAAATAATGCGGGTGAATTTCTTTCTCACAAAACTCAGTTTATTCACTGGTTTGTACGGTTCAGTTACTAAAATCGTGGTTATGTGACTGATTTTGGATTGGGGAGAGAAAATAGTTTTGAAAAAATTCCATCTTGTCTAATTTTTGAGTTACTCGAGTCGTTTTTTTTTAGTTTACACGAAAATGGTAAGCCGAAGTGAATAACTGAAGTTATTTTTGAGATATACGGCTCATAAGATATCTATAAACCAAATTTGAGGCAAAACCGACAAAAAAAAAAAAAAAATGTTCTAAAATCGCAAATTTTTTAAGGTGAAATCTACAGACTATTTTCTAACTAGATAAAAAATAAGGCCCTCCTTTATTAACGCCTTTTTGATCCGTGTAGTTGTGAAAATTTGTAAATATTTCATTTTCGAAAGACCTTTTCGAATCCCGTTCAGGCATGGAATTTTTCACCAATAAGAATTGTCCTGGCTAATAGACCGGGAGCTCATGACATTTTTGGTCTCCGATTTCATACAGCATGCCTTTTGGAGGAGAGAATATTTACCCTGTGACAACAAAAAAGGGATGGTATTAAACGTCTTTAATTATAGGCATTCTGTATGAAAACGCGGAAAATCATATTTTTTTATTACAAGATCACATGACCGTTTGAGCCCTTTGGGACCCTCGAATACGCATGCATATATTTAAAAGACTTTAAATTTGTTATAACTTTCTTTTGACAAAAGGGCAAGCAATATTAAATCAGAGAAAAGCACAAAAATTTTGTGTTTAAGTGGAAATGCAACTTTCCCTATGACCGGAAAGCGTGCAGGGGTTTAGTACCATCCCTTTTTTGTTGTCACAGGGTAAATATTCTTTCCTCCAAAAGGCATGCTGTATGAAATCGGAGACCAAAAACTGTCATGAGCTCCCGGTCTAAAAGGCCATTAAAATAAGAAAAAAAAAAAAATTAAGGCCTTATATCACATACTAGAGGCCCTGCACTAGTATTATCTAACACTGATTACTGGCGAGTTTTGTTAGGAAATTTTTGTATTTTTCCGTTATTATTCTGATAATATTCCCTTTCATTTTCATTGACATTATGTAAATAACTTATGAAAAATCCAAAATACAGTGATGAGAGAGTTATAATGCGATGGGTTCGTGTTGAAATCGTATTCGGCAATCGATTTACGTCCGAATACAAATGACCGAATCAAAACAAGGATTCTAGGCGGCCAACCCGCCATTCAGGACCGTAATTAGTAATTTATTCACGGGGACCAGTCAAACACAGCACTCACAAATCATCAGACCCACTTCAAGATTTTTTTTTATATTTTCAATGCCTGCGGAAAAAAGGAGATTAACTGTATCAGGAATGGAAATGAAAAATTAGTTTGGAACTTTAGAAATTTGTCTAAGAATTTCTTTAAATATGTCTTAAACCAAAAGTGATTATTCATCCAAGAATGTGAAAGAAAATTAACGTGTAAAGTTACGTTCACAGCTCTAAAATTAATAGATTCAGATTAATCAAATGGTTAGCAACCTGAATATACTTAGTTTTCAATGAAAATCCACAAGATGCTTAAAGATATTTTAATTTTCTTCAAGTACATAATACATAGATGCGTCTTAAACAAGAAACACTAATCAGTTTTCAAAAATTACCACTTTTGGCCGTTACACAGCACTTAAATCTCTGCGGCCACACGTTTGGGGGCCTCCTGAGGCCCTACTTCTGCATTTTTTCAATTTTGGTGCACCTACGTTCAAAGATTACATCATTCCACAACCCTGTGCCAAATTTCAGCGATATCGGTCCATAAATAAGCGAGTTATAGCCGTGCTCCACTTTCGCCCGAAACTGGAGCAGATTTTTTTTGTCAAAGTTCGAATTTAGCACGAATTTTCCGAATTTTGAACACCCAAAACCCCCCTGTTAGCGGCCTTGGTATGATTATTACAAAATAATGAATAAACTGTTCTTATAAATTATAGCAGAAAATAAATTTCTAAAACAAATAAAAGCATTTAAAAATTTATCACTCGGAACTGACCCGAAAATCGAAAATAACCGTTATTTTTGCCAGAACGATATTCCAATACTGCGGCCATCTTCATATAATGACGCAGCTCCTATAACATTTTCCGGCACATTTAAATTTTATTGCACAAACCAAGACTTGTAGGAATTTAGAAATCTCTACGATTGGTAACTAATAGCAAAATACTATTTTAACAATGAGTTATTTGTATTAAAACTTAAGTACTTAATATCCGATATTGCATAATCTTCGATTTTGTCCGTTTCGTTAAAAAGGACATTATTTATTGTTATTGCCTGTTTAATTAGCAACAAAAAATATTTGTTTATGCAGACATTGTTTACCTTCCATTACTTATAGTTTCCTAATAAAACGGTTAGATAATTTTTTAGCAGCCTTCAAAATACAACATTAAGACTGTCCCATTTTCTTGGCAGTGTATGATTTTGTTTTTTAAATTTCGTAATCGATAATCGATTAATCTATTATTTTCCACCAATTTATTCGAAATTCGCTTATAACATTTCGATTTGGTAAAATTGGTCAGTGGAATAGGTTTTGAGGTAATGTTTTTGAGGATTTCGGTTTTTATGGTCGGGCAAGTCTAGCAAAGGTCGCACTTCGCCACTGGTTTATTATTATTATTTATAATAAATTATTAAGAAATGATTTTATCTTGTATAATCACATTTTTGTAGTCTCTGCTGTAAGTCTTTAACGAAATTAAACATTACTCTACAAAGAAAATCATCAATCAGGATTAAACAAAACATGCCGTAATATTTATGAGTTTTTCGCGTGTTGATCGTCATTTGTACAGCCCTTTGCCTACATGTACAATTTTTATAAAACACTATCATGTACCGTGTTGTCATAAGGGCTTATTGATTTGTCATTTTACCATCGGAAAAATGTTTTCCAAACATTATATATGGGAGGGAGATTATTTGGAAAATGCTTGTTTTCAGATTTATGAAAGATAGATGTGCTTCAGAATTTAATCAAAGAGAATTTTGCACATGTACCCACGATCAGCAAATTTTTAAAAAAATGTCACAAATTACAAGACCTGTCAAGATTATGGTTATTTCCATTTATTTTATTCTCCAAATAATGTATTATTAGTTATAGAGACGAGAATAAAATAATTTTGTGATAAATTTTTTGGAATACGTCTAAATGTTAAAATTAGGGTGAATTTTTACTTTGATTCAAGATATTTAATAATAAGTAAACATTTATCTTTCTTGAAAAGTTGAAGATTTCTCTACATATATCCGGAAGAAAACCAACGTAACATCAGCGGTGAATAAATATTTATTTAAAAATGATTCTAGAATATATTCCGGAACCCTTGGTTATTCGTTACAAGTGAAACTTCTAACAAGGGTAGCAACTTTCAAAAACTCAGATTAATATCACAATTTAGTCCTGTACTGGGGGATCCTCCAGTCACAATAAGCAATTGATAACACTTTAAAAATGTTTTGTTAAGATTAATGTATTTTAGAAAAAGGAAAATACACTTCTCACACAACAAAAAAAAAAAACAAACACTGTATCAATGTTATTGTATTTGGATTGGAGCAATAGTATATATATACAAGGTGTCTCAAAAAAAAATTTATATTTATTTAGCTTACTGCGTGAACGCAACGTATCCGAGGGGCGCGGGGGTTATGTCAATCGGTAGCCTGGCTCTTGGGAATTCAATCGCTATGGAGCGTTTCTCGGGAGCAGACCGCGCGTTATGCGTGCGAGAGTTTTACAAAAACGGTGATTCGGCGACTGTAGCGCGTAGAAAATTCTGCAGTATTCGAGGTTTTCGCCACTTAAATGATGCGCCAAGCATTCCTCTCATTCGACATTGGGTTAAAAAGTTTGAAGAGACTGGTACAACGCTGGATAAATCAAAATCAGGGCGACTTTTGGTGCAAGAATTAAAGCCCCAAGATGCCAGTCAGAGGAAATCTAGGGACTTTATTGAAAAGAAGATAGTAATAGTAAAGTCATCTACCAACCAGTGTTTTAACAATACTACTAAGTCATTTTCTCAAAATAAAATAAATTTATCGATTAATAATAATCGTTAATTAATCGAAACAAAAATGATTAATCGATTAACTGAAACAAAATCGATAATTTCATTCATTCGATTAATCGTTGCCATCTCTATGGATACACACACACACACCCTTTATATATTAAGGCCGGGCAAGTAAAAAATATTTTGCACTGTTGAAGAAAAACCTTGATACCTACAGGAGACAAAAATATTGTGGTATGAAGTGGAAATGCATATTTTAGTAGATTTGATTTAAATGTAGTCATAAAAAGATTCGAGTCGCGTAGTTGTGTATTTATTATCGCGGGATGATTGTCTACACGCCACGTATTGAGGGGTTGTTCGTGCAGACTGCAAGGGTAGCTCACACCAGATAACATACGCAGGGGTGGAAGGCTGTAATCTTACAACTGTGGGGCGACTACCCACCCCATAGTGACTAGTAAGAATTTCTGTATTAATTTACCCAGAAATTCATAAATCATACTCCCACATACTTTATTAACAATTTATAAATATCTGTTAGTTTTAGGGAAATCCAAACAAGTACTGATTTTAAAAAGAAAAAAAGAAAAAAATTGTACAGTTTTCCGGATAGAATATAATTCTATTCAATCGTCGCCAATAATGCGATTCTATTAGTGGTTGCCAAGTAACTATTATTTTTTTTTAACTACAGCCCGGGGACCCGGGCCCCCTTACGAAAGAAGGAAATAAAAATAAAAACATACATCCACACTAGAAAATTTTCACCATCGTCTTAAGTAAATACAGTCGATTCCGCTTAATTGGGACACATCGGGACTTAGGCATTTTGGCCCAATTAAGCGGCTGTCCCAATTAAGCGAATTTCACATAAAATTAAACTATGCATATTTTTCTTTCAATAATTTTATTTTATAAACTCTTGGATAAAACTATAAATTACATATAACCAAAAAATATAAACTTTTAAGAAAAAATAATAATAAATTCCAAAATAAAATAATAAATAGGTACATACAATTTAATTCAATGCAAAAATGCGTGCAAAAGTGTAGTCTGTCTTTTGTATTTGTAACATTTCACTTCTACAAAATCAGCACAGGTATTCAGTGCGGATGTAGGGCTCCCTTCATTGCCTTCCTGCATAAAATAACGCTGTAATATTAAATTCTTTGTACATTTTCTTGAGAATATGTGTAACATAATTTGTACTGTGATCTTAACTGTCTCAATTAAGCGGAATGTTGTCCCAATTAAACATGTAAATTTACTGTTGGTTCCTTGGTTTAGTTTCTGTTCTTTGAGATTTGTCCCAAATAAGCGGCCGCCCCAATTAAGCGGTGACCCAATTAAGCGGAATCGTCTGTATATCTATTTAGAAATAGTTTCTTTAGGTCGCCACTTGTATTTTAGAAGTGAGGACCTTTTTTTCAGATCATCACTTGAAATTTAGAAGTGAGAATCTTATTCATAATTTAAATAATTTTGTCTTCCGATCTCCCTTCTAAAAGAATCCTGGGTACGCCACTGGTAGGAGGTCTGACCAAAAAACTCTTTTAAGTGTGTCTGTCTATCTGTTCGGTAGAAATTGTGGCCATTATTATTTTAATTATTGTTACATATTACATTTACCGACATAGGAATTATGCAACAAAATCCAAATTAACAAAAATGGATAGTGATTTGTAAAGTGAAAAGAATCCAGCTTCGGGCCCTGGTAATTTATACTGGCTCCCCCTTTCTCCCGACGCCCCTGGATACCTCAATAGTTTCTAGTTCATAGGTTAAATATTCCCTTTAATCCCACATAAATTCCTTTTTACTCTAATTGTGCTTTCATTCCGTACTTATCTTAGCGAATCTGGAGTCAATATTTGCAAAACTCTTACTCGTTGTTATTTGCTTTAATAATTCGTAACATAATCTGAAGGAGGTTTCCACTTTCTCATTACTGAGAGAGAGAGAAATCCATTCCGGAGTAGCAAAAAGATAAATTATATTTTCGACTCGATGGCTTTCTAGATTGTTGATAATATAATCCACTCATCACTGAGTTACATTCACCACCAAACTTACTGGTCAATGCTACAAAATTTAGACAAGTGGTTCTTAACCTGTTTAATAAGAAGGAACAACTTTGATTATAAACATTTTTATTTTTCAATTTCGCTGTTATTTGGTCATAATGTCTACGATACGAGATATTTAAACATATGCATAACAACCGGAGCATTATGAATCCATAACGCCCTCACATTACGCCCTCAACAAATATTAGTCTCATTTACGGCTGGTAGCTTATTACCGACCGCCAACACATATAAGGGAGGTATTGTGATCATACCGATTTTGACATTTCGAGATTTCGATGGATCTCCACAAATTGAGGTCCCTACATAATGTTTTGACTATTTTTAGGATGATGTCTGTCGGTCTGTCTGTCCGTCCGTCTGTCTGTCTGTCCGTCTGTCTGTCTGTCCGTCTGCCCGTCTGTCTGTGTACACATGCAGAGCAAATTCGGCTGAAAGGATTTTTATGAAACTTCATATTTAAGCTTCTGCCATCAATGGCACGAGTTGATCAACTTTTGGTAAAAATCGATCGACTAAAAATGGGAGTTTATTCGTGTCGATTTTAATATTTTTGTGAATATTTCACAACTTAAGAACAATATTGTTAAGAACAATAATTTACGAATTACACTGATTAATTTTTGGAATATAACTCAACAACTTCATAAAATATAATGAATTGCTTTTGTTGTAAGAGGTGTTAAATTATTAATATTACATTATAATTATGAACTGTTTTATAGCTTTTCGGTCCTCAGGGCTTTTTGATAAATTTGTTAATTTTATATTAGACATAACTTATATTTTTGGGTACCGTAAAAAAAGTATAAAAAATAAACATTTAGTGTTAAAAAATATACATTTTTCAGTGGTACACTAATGTTGAATCAAAATTAAAGAACAAAAAAATTATGGCTAATAATATGGGGTAGTTAATTTAAATTTTATCGTTACGAAATTTTAGTAAATTTTTTAAATTTAGTTTAAAAAAATTAAATTAAAGTTCTTGGTACTCAAATAACGAATAAAAATGATTATCAAAAAATGTTGATTTTGATTTGATTATAAAACAAATATTGTTCTACAAATCCAGTATTATGTTGACTTCTTACACATATTAAATACCTACAAAATGTGTGAATATTTATATTTCATATCAATTTTTTTAATGTTGAAAAATTTTTCGAATTTTTTTCTATTCTATTTTTTCATACTTATATGTAACGTTTCCATGGTCATGATAAATAATATCTTAGAAAATATTAGGCCAAGTTATTTCTACTCTGCTGCTAGAATGTATTTTATACAAGTACTTTTTGATGGCGGTCGGTCCTGTGGTGGCCACAGCTGATTTTTTTCTACAAATTTCATTCTTGACGACCTAATATATGGCTCTTTATCGGTCCCCAATATAGTACCCACTGCTATAAATTTCCCGGTCCCCAAAAATATAATCTCAGCAATTTCCCCTCAATAAAATATCTGAAAATAACAGTATAACATTAATTAATAATATAAAAGTTCAGCATAAAAACTTAGATGTATATATGTGTGTGATTTGAACCGTATAAAATTCCACAACTCTGCTGAAACGTATAATGTTACACTTTACCGGTAGCGGTGAGGTTTTAGCGGTAACGGTGTAACGGGTAGCGGTAACATGGAGAACGGGTTGCACATAGGTATAATGTGTGCAACGTTGCATGAGCTGTGACGTGCTTTTAAACGCTGTCTACCTCACTTCAAAGAGAAGAACCAAGTTCAACAGAGGGGGACGATCAACGATAAGCCATCGATGTATTATTCAGGTTACTAAAAGCGCAAGTAGCTGATGATGCACTGATATTAGACACGACCAGCTAGATACGATGACCGAAGGACAGTGGAGCACCGTTACAATAAAGCAGTGATTCTCAACCAGGGTGCTGCGGCGGAGCTTTGAAAATAGTTAACACTGAAACTGCAGTTAGCATGACAATACTTTTTAAAAACTTAAGCTGCATTCAGAGCTCCGTAAATCAACACGTTGTACGCTATGGATAATTTTTAAACGAGGGCATTTGGTATGATCGGTCATGCTCGTGCTTTGTCGTTGCTATACTACTGTTGAGCGATATAGTACGAGCTTGTCCGATCATACCAATTGCCCTCGTTTAAAAACTATCCATAACGCACAGAGTGTTAATTTACTGAGCTCTGAATGCAGCTTTACTCTCTTAAAAACGTCATAAAAAATGTTTAAGGGGTTTTTACACGATTCAATTTATTGATCAGTAAATTGAAAAAGTTGACCTTCAGTAGTTTATTTCTTTTGTTTTTGTCCACAGCTCGTAATTTTATGACGATTTTTTCAATATTTTCATTTTGATAAATATATTAGCATGTTTTACAGTTGATAAAATAAGTTATCAAAAAAAAAAAAATATATATATATATAAATAAATTGATGTGTGTAAAGTGATCTTTTTATTTAGGTACTTTTGGTACTTTTGGTGTCCGGAACGCCATGATTTTTTAGCCCCAAAAATTAAAAATATAAATTACTCCCAACAGCAAAAATTTATGTAACAAATATTGTTAAGAATAAGAAGTCAAATCTTTTATCTAAATGCACTTTTTTGATTGGATAAATATTAGGAAAGTTATGGTGGAAAACCCCAAAAACTTAAATTACTCCCTTATTAATAACTTAACAGCAAAAACTTATAT